>JAAGEH010000020.1:17377666-17408278 GCA_011751065.1 Lasiurus cinereus
CCTTCCTTCCTTCCTTCCTTCCTTCCTTCCTTCCTTCCTTCCTTCCTTCAATCCATCCATATTTATTGTAAGCACAGCTTGCTATAACCAAACTTTGCTTCAAATGTTTTATATTTACATAGCCTTTTATTTAACCCTGACAGAGATCTTGCAAAGATCTTGCAGGCGAAGATTTTGAAAATAAGAGGGCAAAGTATCTTGCTCCTGGTCACAGAAGTTGGCAGGGTCAGGATTTGAGCCTTAGGCCACCTGATTCTAGAGCCCCTGTTCTAATCACACTGTCCTCAGCTTCCTGAGTTGGGGAGAATGACAAATGTCACATTGTGACAAATGCCATGTGATGAAAAAGGCAACCGAGCAAATCATCCTAAAGCAGAAAGACCCTCCAGAATTCTTGTGAGGATAAAGTAGAATTATAGATGTGATACGCCCTAGTACAGTGCCTGGCACATCTGTCAAGTGCAATTAATCTCACAAGGAACATTCTGGGCTTGGGGAGAGAAGGTCACCTCTCCATTTATATAGAATAATATTTCTCCTTTATCCCATGATAGAACATCATGGCTTTAGAAAGTAGCTGGGGAGGTGAGAGTTGTAATTGCCAAGAGTAAAGGCAGTGGGAAGAATGCACATTGGGAAGGACATTGCTAGGGAGGGAGAAGGTCACAGAAGAAGGGACAGATGCTTCAGAAGCAGCAGCTCCGAATCATCTCATATGTCCTAGGTCTCAGAAAAATGTGTATGGGTCCTATCCACACACAAAGGGCTCATGATTCAGCAAGTGGTTCGATTCAGTGACTCATTTCTGGAAAAAGAAAATCCATACCATGGCATTAGTCCCTTGCCTGACATTTTTCTACCTCGTGAAAATAGGGTTGGGTTGTTTTCAAAATCCTTCTAGTTAATTTGAAGGGATAAACATCTAACTCTCTGTTTTTGAACTTTTTAGTAGTGTTGCTATGCATGATTGCTCAACTGCTTCAATTTACCCAGAGGGTCATTTCAGTTGAATCCTTTGGCATGAGACGTCTGGAGGCTCACACAGAGTCATCCCTCCAGTCCTCATGGCACATGGCTACATTTGTGTTTGTAATGAAGACATATCCATTAATTAAGGGTCTGACCAACAAATAATATGACTGGAAAAAGGATCAGGCACTGAACTAGACCAAAAAATATGTGGATGAGTTTAGAAAGAAAAACTGAAAAGGCAATTCCTTCATTAAAATGACGAATTTCCCAGATAAAACGTGCAGAGACGATACAGGTAGACAAATTCTGCTGATGAAAATAAAAATTGTTCCTATCCAAAAAATTATGTTAAAAAAAAGTGAAGAAATGAGAGGCTACACATGAGTCACTAGTGCTGTTTACCTACTCCATTTGCCACACAGAAAATCCCCTCCTTTGAGGACCTATAAATTCTGATGAAAATTACTGGTGGTGATTTGACATTGATTTGATATATACTTGAGTCAGATTTCCATTTTGACATCAATTTGATTGTCAAGTTAATCAAGTGGACTTGTATCGACTCTGATTGGTGGTAAGGCTATTAGTTTCTTTTGAACTAATGCAAATATAGTAATAAAGTCAGAAAGAAATGCATTCTTGACTCAGGATCACATGTTCTGGGTTGCATAGCTCTTTACTTTGTTGAGGTATTCCATGCAGTTGACATTTAAATGATGTTCTCCTCCAGTGTCTTGACCAATAAAGTGTAGATGCATATACTACTTTTTTCTGGAAATGTATCTAGGATACCATGTGATGGATATTGATGCTTTAAATCTATCAATAAATACAGAGGAAACCCCAAAACACAACATAAGTTTGAGTTCAACTTCACCTGGGGGTCAATAAGAATGACCTATAGGACTACATCCAGAAGCAAGGGAATCAAAACGTGGCCTGCCCTGGGCTGTCCTCTTCAAGACTTCTCCAAAACTTAACATGGGTTATGCTGACATTTGATGTCACACAAGTCATCTGAACTTTTTTGAAATATCTTCTTTCAATCCTCTGCTTTCCTTCCCTTATAAAAGGAAGGATGTACATATTTATTTTGAGATGTAAGAACAATTGTCAATAAACATTTTTTAAAAATATTCCATTGCTTTTATTCAGATATTTCCTTGACTTTCTAAAGAAAAGGCAGTTTCATTTTAGCAATGTTATGAGTAGCTTCAATTGCTTTAACTCCTCAAGAGATTAATATTTCTTGGTTTTGCTTGATTTAAAGAAATAGTAGAAAACATTCATATATTTTAAACCAATGCAAAAAGACTTTGAATTCCTAAGACACTAAAAATTAAACCTGAAACTACAAAGTGTAGTTTTTTGTTTGTTTGTCTTTACAAATAACTAGTTATTTTTTCTAAGAACACCACTCTATATTAGTGTTTTCAAACAATTTCTGCTTGATATTTACCCATTTCTCTCTAATAAGCAAGGCATAGCTTATTAGCATTACTGCCTGCCACAGCCAGCACAGTCTCCAGCTGAACACTGGGTGGGGATGGCCCTGGCTGCCTGCTCACTTGCATCCCTCTCAGGAGAGGCCTGTAAGAGGGATGTTTTCACCCCATTATGAACATAAGAACACCAGGGCTAATTGTGATAACATCTGGGCCAGGTTACCAGGGACAACAGGCAGGGCTGGGCCTCTCCTCCACATCCAGCTGACCTTGGCATTGGCCTCAGACTGCTGGGCTCTCCTGACTATGCCACAAGGGTGGACTAGCCCATTTCTGTCATGTAAGCACAGACAGAGGGCTATACCATGCAGTATACCATGCAGTGACCACACTCCCCAAATAGCATTGTGGGCAATGCTGTTCTCACCAATTCCATTTTCCTCAGTTTTAACCCTAAGGTTGTCTTTACTTCCAACTCTGCAACGAGGTGTGAGTGGGTCAGGCATATTATTAAATCTCCTGTAGACCCATAATTTTGTAGTTGCTTCCTACTATACTATCTCTTGGAACAGAGGTAACTTTTGCCACCACTTTCCTATTGCTGGGTATGTTGGCTCTTCTTTTCCTCATAATAAATAAATTTGTAAATCACTGACCAATTTAGGTAAGATTCTCCAAAAGAGAATTATTGGGTCAAAGCATGTAAGTATGACATTCTTCATATGTACTAGCAATGTTTTCTTGAAGACTTTTTTAAAAACTAATTTTCATTCTTAGAGTGTAAAACCTAAAAAAATGTTTTTTTCATAATAAAATTGAATTTCTGTGATTTCCTTGCTATCTTCCCTATTACAAAATAGTATATAAGTGTAACAAAAGGTCAAATATATATAAACATTGGGTAAAACTTGGATATTTTTCAAACATACAAGTAGACATACATTATGAGGTTGTTTAAAATTAACACATTCTTTCTTTTAAATAAGGAATGCAAATAGCACCCTGCCTCCACAGAGAGCTCGTGTTCCCATTAGCCCCCAGCTTCAGCTGGCCTCTGTGTACTGTCTGCTGGCGGTCCCACCATCAGGAAGCCATGCATCTGAGCCAGAGTGTTTTGCATTTATTTATTTATGGTCTCAAACACAGAGCTGGACAGGACCATCCAGTCCTCACTCACATGGGTAAGAAACTTGCAAAGCTCGCTTACTACCTCAAGAACAGAGCAGCTTGTCTGGACTATCACAGACTCACTCATACAGAACCATAGCTGAGGACAAAGTACTTGGCTCCGTGATCACTGTATGGTTGAGCATTATGCTGTAACTCCAACTTTCAGCGTCCATCCCACTGGCCATGGGAAGAGCTGAGGACTGGACTTGCCCTGGTTTCCAGTTCCTATGCCCATCCACAGAATGGATCTTCTAAATTAAGCTGCAGCCACTGCTGCCTATCTATTTGGTGAAAACATTTAATATTGATCAGGTGTGTCAATATTTGAGTTATATAAAGGGTTGAAATCTGTAGTCCATAAATGACCTTAGACGTGCTTATGAATCACAGGAAAAAGCATCTTTCAGACTCAGAGTCTCGTCAAGCTTAGCAGCCCCAGCTTGAGAATGCGTATAAAACATGCCTATATGTGTTCCTGTAAAATGGTGCATGAAAGGGGAAAACAAGGTTCTCACAACAAGATGTAATAGTTTACACTCAAGTGACGGTTAAAAACAAATGAATCCTAAAGCAGAACCAAATGTAAATAGTTACCACCTTAGTCTTGCACTTCATTTAGGTCCACTTTGCTGGTTCTCTAACTGCAGGGAAATGCTAACATCACTAGACCTTCAGTTCTATGAAAACAGCAGTGTTGTACTTTAAATGTTCTACTTTCAATGACGATTAATTCAACATTTCAAAGTATAGAAGTTAAATGAGGCCAAGAGTGATAAATACAGCCTCACAATTGCTGAAATCTGATTACACTGAGATAAGGGCAGGCCAAATTCTGCTCATACAAGTTTACACCTAAAGAACAAGGGAAGGAGAGGGAGAGAGAGAGAATAAAAAAGGAAAAAAACGTTAGATTAATGAATGCTTCCAGTTACTCCTCTAGATTTAATATAAACAAGGAAACAAAGAAATGGATTCAAAAATCCCATTTGCACTGAGGGGTGGAAATTAATAAAACAGTTCCATCCTGAAAGAAAAACTAAAAATTGACTTCCATTTAGGAAGCTAATTTATGCACTCCGGAGTCCTCCTACAAGCTAAGCAGCACAGACTATCCCAGCAGGCGCAGAACAACAGATCTTGAACCCTGCTGTGTTTGTTCAAGAAGCAAGTTAAGCTATTCCTAACAGGAAACAAAACAGGCAGCTGGGCTATTAAGCAGGATCCTTGGCCACACTGTGAGGCCCTGGATGCATCAATTGCTTTCCCCGAACAGGATTAGAGGTATGGTTGTCTTTAACTCTGGTTTTGAGAAGACTGCTGTGCCTGCTCGGAATTCTCAGGCTGATATTAACTAATACCAGGCCAGCAACACATAAAGCGCCTCCCAAACCTCCAAGAAACTGTCTTTGACAAACTCCAAATGCATGGGAAGGCAGCACAAAATGAAGGCAAGGGATACCAGTGAGTGCAAAAATTAACCCACATAAACAGCCAATGAGTATTTTTGCCTTTCTGTATGCAAGGCTCCACTCCACAGTGATTAAGCTCACCACTGAGTGAATAGCTGTTGTTTAGTTCCTACAGACAGAATCTAGTTGAATGAATAGGCAGCTCGAAAAATGGGCTTCCCTTCCCCCCACCCTCCATCCAGATATGACTATTGAATGTGCATTTGCAATGGCACTGGGTAATTCTGCTATATTATTATAATAAAATGGGATCGTCCAAATATTTTTGTTGAAGAAATATCATGTAAAGAAAAAAAAGAGGCAAATCTTTCTCACATATGGATGTTTTTTCATTATTGAATTCAAGGGCAATCAATACACTGGAGAAATCTGTTCGATTTCCACCAAAAAAGGAGGGATCTCTGATGGCCTGAAGGCATCGGGTCTGCACACTACAGGATTTTTAACCAACATTTCAGGATGCTGCCTATGTATTTGATGAAAACATTTGACATTGATCAGGTGTGTCAACATTTGGGTTATAGAAAGGGTTGAAATTCATGGTCCATAAATGATCTTAGAGGTGCTTAGGAATCATAGGAAAAAGCAAAACAAAACCATTTGTTTGCAAACTATTGTTCCAGAAAATAGTCATAAAGGGATAAGAGATAAGTTTTGAAAGACCCTCAAAATATTAGACCCATAAAAGCCATAATTTATAGACAATATTCATTAGTGGCTGCTACATGAAAGAAGGACACCCAAATAGGACATTTTTAGTTGTAGATCAGCAAAGAGATGAAAATAAGCATGTTTATAGAGACATAACAATTTAAAATATTTATAGAGAAACAGTTGCAGATGATACAAGATGGCACAAATACAGACACCATATGGTCCAATGTATGCACTCATGACCTCGTGTGAGAAGCAGGACAAAGACGAAGCAGCTGGAGATGCCTCCCTTTTACCCCAGAACAACAAACTCCTGAGTTTGGAAGGGGCTCATTATAATCATGTCCACGGATGGGTGAAATCTACAAGTACTGTCAAAAAGTTAGGAAGAAATCTTTCAAAAACAATTGTCTCTTGAAGCATTTGCTTTGTGGGGTGTCAAACTCAATCAGCATGTCTTTCTGACTCATGTAAAGGGAGCAGTCAGGTAATACATAGAGTTGCTAATGAAATAGGAGGAGTCAAACATATCTTCTGGACTCTTCTCATCTCCTAATTATCATCAGGCTTAAGTCAGAACCACAGAACACTGCAGAGATCCCAGACTCCTCCATCATATATAACTGTTCTCTTGACCTGCTCTAGAGCATCCTTTGACAAGCCAATAATCATAGGAACTCTAAATTTTGTGAGTGTCCAGCATATGTCAAGCTCTGTGCTAGGCACAAGTGAGAGATATAACTCTCAAAACCTAACTGCAAAGTTAGTCTCTCATTCCTGTTAAATAAACAAGAATCTTAAGGCTTAGAGAGCTTAAGTTACTTGCTCATGGTCACAAGTGAATGAAGGTGGGAATGGAGCTCACCATATTTCTTTGCTGGGTAAGGGCAAGACAATCTATTTGAGGGGAATTATGCTTGTAAGAACCTCATCTTTCCAGTAAAGGACTCTGCAATTGTCACTGTGGTAACCCTGGGGAGGGCAAAGAAAGGTGTGAGGGGCAAGGGTGTTCAAACACGACCAATGGATACTGGTGTCCTGAAGGAGGATGCCTTCCATCCACAGTGGGCCTCTAATCAACAGTCCTCTCCTTCCAGCCCAGATACCCAGAGGTTTATATTCAATCTCCTCCAAAGAGCTGAATTGCTCAGAAACTACCCCAAAGAGTTCTGAAACCATTTCGTGCAGGGTTCTAAATAATTTCTAATATTGTTTGAACAGAGAAGACAATTTATAGGTGAGGAATGGGAGGAAAAGCTATTTCATGTTATATAGGGCTGCAGAACAAGGCCCTTGCGTGGCCCAGCATGTTTTGGAGTCAGGGAAGCCACTGGGAATCTTCCTTGATTCTGAACTTTCTATGTTCACAATAAAGTGCTTCCTTTCATAGGGCATTGGATGTGAGTCAACACATGATGACAGAAGAAAGAGTTCAGTAGACTAAGTGCTATTGAAGAATCAAATGTCCCAGCAACAATTGTTCTTACCATATCCTGCGTTGGTTTGTTTTGAACTTTGTTTAAACTTCCATGGCTGATGGCAATTCAAATTCATGAGGAATCTTCTACAACAGAATCCTTTTGTATATGGATCAGTGGAAAGTTGATGAACAAATGCCAGTAAGTTGGGGCCAGTCCATTTTTAGGCACTGAATTTATTAAATCTCTTTACAAAGAAATTTCAAATGTGGGCAATTAGAAAAGCGTGACCTATCAAAGATGTTAAGCCTTCCAGATACTTTGGAATTCTGACCATATATTTATCCTGGAAATGGCTGCTCTACTCAAATACTTTTAACTTTTAATGAAGTGTTCAGTCCTTTTGTGATGGCACTGGAGTGTAATCAAACATCACCACAAGCCAAGTCACACACTAGCATGTCTCTCCTTGTTTAAATACTCAAATACATTTGAGAAATTGTGTAATGATTTCTAGCCCTCTGGTTGTCCATATGGTCTGAACAGACTGTCTTTTGTGGAGCAGTTGTGCCATCTCTCTCAACGAGGAGAAACCAAATTATCTCTGCTCCAAAGTGGAGAGTCAGGGAGGTACTGCTGAAATTCTGGACTGGCACCCTTCCTCAATTCCTGAAACAAAACCATTCTTCATTTGGACCCCAGAAATCACTGTGTCTCCTAGAAACCTTTCTCAGGTTTGTGAAATAGACAAGAACAAGGCAGCAGGCATCACGTGATATGATTTCTGCCATAACTATCCTTAGGATACAATGACATGCCATGGGGACAAAATAGCAAAGCCAGCACTGCAACCACATGGAGTTTTTCTGGACAGAGAACGTTCTAGATGGTGGATACAGGTCATCTCAGACAGACAATGAGGACCAGTGAAAGGGTCTGGCCATTGGTAAGAACTCTGTTCTAATGTTCTCTGGGTGGTATGGTGACAAGGCAAGAGAGGGAGCTGTTGGTTTTGCAGCTAGTAAAACCCAAAGGGAGTTTGCAGAGATTTGGCTTCAGAGCCCAGAATCTAAATTTGATCACTGGGCCTTACTCATTATTCACATGATCTACCTCTCTAGGAAAGTACCCCAGGGAAGACCTGGAATGCTATGTTTTAAGGAATACGCCAAACTTTACTCTTGACCTATTATTTGAGAATTCTTAGCAAAATGGTTGGGCGGAGATTTGTCCCCAAACCACTGTTCACTATAGGGTTCTTTGGTGAGACTAACTTGGCAGAGAGACAGGGGACAGCTGACTCAGTTGGCCTTTTTGCTCCTGTCTAACTCCAGGCTGCTGAAATTGTAAGAGAAAAACCATTTCACTGGTCACGAACAGTGCTGAGCACAAGACCATGGAGGCATGCACAGCTCGTGAGCTCTGGGGATGACTGGAATGTGATGGAAAAGAGTTTACCTTTTGTGCCTGAGGGAGCTGAAAAATAAGGGGAAAACAAAACAAAAAGAAAAACAGCAATCATTATATAAGAAGTGAAGATTAACTGTAAAACTTTGTTCAGCTGCATTGGCAAATGAAAAGACCATAATTGGGAGAAAAAGAGGAAAATAAAACTAAAGCCAAGTCATTTCCCAAAATAAAGCTTCAGTGCTGGTTATTGTATCTGCTGTCTGAATCTGTAGTGTCAATTGATCGTCTGTGAGCAGGCATTTTGGGAATCACCATGTCCAGGCAGTTTGGTAGCTTCCCTGCAAAGCTGGACATGAATTCTGTCCAATAGCCCAAAACACACACACTTCTAAGACGCAATCCCTTCTTCCTATACCCATCAGTTCCCACTGGAGGAGGGCTCACAGACACATTTGTGGTTGGGAGAGGGGAGGGAGCAAGAGCTATTGGTCTCTAGTGGTTACAGATCAGGGCTTAGAATTATCTGGGCCACATGTTGATTGTACCAAAGTTGAAAAACCCTGTTGTACATAAAAGTAAGACCGTTAGAAGTAGGTTATGCTTTTAAAGCCCATTTCCTTGTTTTGTGGCACATTAACCGTTCCCTTTATTGGTGGTTAAGGAAGCATGCACAAGAATGTTTGTTTCTGAAGTAAAGCTGATATTCTTAAAACAACAAAAAAGCAGTCAGTCAATGCATTATATATGGCACAATCACTTTCCCAATGGCACAGGCAAGGAAGTCATAGACATCAAAAAGATGAACATTTACAAGATGTATTTGTCTATTTTTCTACATTGAGACTATCAGGCTTAATGCCACAGTATCTGTGACATTATAGTACACAGTGTTTTAAAAAGCATTTTTCTAATCTGGAGTGGAATTAGTATTATTTGCATAAAAATACCAAATCTAAGAATTCATTTTAAGACAAACTTCTCTCTTAGAGATTAACATTTATTGACTAGGAACTCATCATCAGGCACTGTATTAAACCCTTTCTTTACATTGTCAAATAAAATCACAGCAACCCAATACTAAGTACTCATATTATCCCCATTTTACAAATGACAAATAAAATGAAAATCAAAACTTATATAATTGTACAATGTCCTATAGATAATTTACAAAGCTGGATTGCCAGCCTTTAAAACACACAAATTCAAAGCAACTCATACATTAACGAAGGCCACAAACACTTGAAAATTGTGACCACAGACTGCCTGTCTCTAGACTTCAGTGTGTTTTCTTTTATTATTTTTGAGAGAGAGAGGAAGGGAGAGGGATAGAGAGATAGGAACATTATTGATGAGAGAGAATCATTGATCAGCTGCCTCCTGCATGCCTTCTTCTGGGGATCCAGCCCGAAACCCAGCATATGCCCTGACCAGAAATCAAACCATAATCTCTTGGTTCCTGGGTCAACAACCAATCACTGAGCCACACCAGCTGGGCCTCTAATATTTACAACATCAGAAATACTAGAAGATGTAAGACAACTGAACCAGACAACCTGGGGCCCCCAATTGGATCTTCTTTTCCCTCATTCTTTTTGCCTTTGGAAGAATGCTCTCTCTTCCCATGCACCAAGACCAGGGTTTTCTTGATCCCACCCTGTGGAGCCCAGCTAAGGGCAGAAGGATAAATCCAGACCAACAAGATGTCTCAGGTGGCAGAGACTTCTCCAGGATGCGGAAGAATGTCCATGACGGCAGACCTCAACCTTTCCAACACATAGTTTTCAAGCAATTTTATCCTGAAAGGTCTTCCAATTTAAGAAGACAGGAATACAGGCATGCTTTTTGGATTCTTTCCTCCCAGTTATAGCTGTGACTCTGCAAAAGAAAGTTCACGAGTTCTTCTAGTGCTTCTCAAGAGGTTGGAAAAAAAATGTATGGAGAGGTGAGAAATCGAGTTTAAAATGAGGAATCATTTAAAGAAAACTCACTTAAATATTAAACATCTTTTCACACAACAGAAAAGAAACCTTGGAGATGCAAACATTAGGAGAATGATGAATGTGTGTTTCTTTAGGAAAGCATTTGCGCTGAATCACAGCTATGTCATATGAAATTCACAGAGCTGGGGTAGGGGGTGTGAGAATTACAAATGCTTGACGAACTATAAAATAAATACCAAAGTTAAGCCCTGTACAAAACGCTGGACTTGACAGGCCTCTCAGAAAGAAGACCTCTCTCTTGCTCTCTTTCTGGAAGTTTGATCTTCATGGAGCAGAAAACGCCACTTTTTGCCTCACCCGGTTGAACATATGGGAAGAAATCCTGGGAAGGAAAATGAGAGACCAGGCCTCTGTGGTGATGTCCTCTGCTACAGCCGCCCTCAAACTTTCCACAAAACATATATTTTTCTCAAGAAATAACTCATGAGAACAAAGAGCAGCTTTCCTATCAGAGCTTTTAAATAACATAAATTATAGCTTGTAATGCCCTAAACAGGTTGGACCACTGAGAAGGAGCCTCACAATAGAACATAACAAATTCAAATCAGATCACTGGCAGCCACAGATGCTACTGCTTAGGAGTCAGCCCTGGAGGACATACCGTTCACTCAACATGCACAAGCAGTATGCAGGGCCCCCAGCTGGGAGCCAGGCCCAACATTGGGTCTGCCTTTGCCTCTGGCTGGAGTCTTATGGTCCATGCCTTCCAGCCATTGGCCAAGGTGCTGTTCTGTAAAAAGGAATGGTTGGGGGAGGGCTGGGGAATGGGCCAGATCTTGGATGGCCTGTAGGTATTGCCTTGAGGGCCAAGTCTGACTGATTAGTAATGACTGTCTGGAGGAGATCAACCTTCTCACATGTTGAGAAGATTCTGAAGTTATGTCTGAGTTTTGTTAGAAAGAATGTAACAACCAATTAGCAATGTCTGTTGTGGGCTAAAAAATGAGAAATAGCAAAACATATTCCTGGACATGATGATCTCGGAAGGTCTGAGCACATCTATAATTTTTATGTAATTATTTGTTTCATGTCTATCTCCTTCAAGGTCATGAGCTCCATGAGGGCATGAGGAGGATATCTGCCTTGTATGTAAGTCTCCATAAAGTTCTCTAATCTGTGCCTGTGACTGGTGTTCACCTGTTAAAGAAGGAGCCTTATTACTAGGGCATACCCAGGGTGGATGCCAAAGAAAGATAATTGAGGTAACTGCTTGGATGCCACAGCCAACTGCACCCCCACACACCATGTTAATAACCCAAGTAGATGGTTTTCAAGAAGAAAACAAATATCTCTGCTACAAAAATAGGTACAGAATGCTTGGACTCCCATATGCCTGGCACAGGCTTCTGTATATTTTCAGATTGTCTCACTAACCCATGGATGTGCATAAAACCAACATGGGAAATTCCCCATCACCATGGGGTCTGAGGGAAGGCAACTTCTCTTCCACAAAGACCTCTCCTTTTTCAAGGCCACTTTGTCAGGCACTACCTACCCAATTTTCACCTCTCTGTGTCCTTACTACCAGTCTGCACAGGTAATTTCAGGTTCCTTCCAAGTCAAATGTCCCCAGATGGGATGATTCCATACCCAACTGTGTACATCCTCCAGTCACTTTTTCAAAGGAAGGGTGAGAAAAGAAAGAAGTCGTGGTGTGCTATCAGCTTGAACATCCCTAGAGGAATGTGTTCATGTGGCACTTCATTTTTGAACACAGAAAGACTGATAATGTGTCATTCAAGAGAGAATGAAAGAGAGGAAAGTGGTGAAGATGAAGGTGACAAGAATATAGAAATAGCCACTCTTCAGTGAATATTCTCAATGGACCAGGCACTTGGCTAAGCGCTTTACTATTCTGAGTAATGCTAGTACTCACAGCAGACCTCTGGGTTAAATATTAGCATCATCCTCAGTTTATAAATGATGAAATGGATAATACATTTGACCTTTGAACAACATGGGTTTAAACTGCATGGTTCCACTTATTCGTGTTTTTTAATAAACACGAAAAATGTTATTTTTTCTTCTTTATGATTTATTAATAACATTTTCTCACTTACTTCATTGTAAAAATATAATATGTAATAATATAACATATGCAAAATAAAATGTGTGTTACTTGAAATTTTATGTTATCAATAAGGCTCTGGTTGACAGGAGGCTAATAGGAGAATTAAAAGTTATATGCAGATAGTTGATTATGCAGGGATGGGGCACTTTGGGGTTAACACTCAGGACCCCTGTGTTGCTCAATAGTCAAATGTATTTAGAATTGCTAAGTACAAGTTCACCCAGCCAGGAGATGCTTATGCTAAGGGCCAATGTTAAGTCTGTCTGCCGAATACCTCTGCTTTAACCATCAGGGTCAAGATGCTGCTTCTCATGTAGACCAAGGGTGCTAGCACCAGACTATTCCCCTGAAGCCTCTGGGGAACCTCTCAGTCCATTGCATCTAGGCACCTTTCATGTGAGAAAGGTGTAATGAGTAATTCTGGCACCACCTCTGGATGGAAGACAGAGAATCCAGCCTATCAGTTCTCTCAGCATGTAGCATAGGATGTACAGTGTAGCCTAAATATTCACCATGCCCTCTCCTGTCACAGACAGGGACACATGCTCTCTCCTCCTCCTGGGACCCTCCCTCCCCCACCTCTCTTGCCTAGCAAACACCTCCACTTCTCTGGTCAGTTGTCATTGTCACAGAGAAGCCTTGTCTAACCCCACATATCATATGCCCTCATCCTATGCCCTCAAATACCATGCTTATTCTATTCACAGTTACTGCCAATTGCAATAACTGCCATTCTGCCCCCCCCCTTTTTTTTGGTAACAGAAATCCAACTTTTAGCCAGGCTCAGCTAAATGATTCTATTAGAGCTTGGTATGGCTAAGTGATTCAGACATGGCCAATGAGATATCCATGGATATGGCTTTTCCAAATGGTTTAAATAAAAGGATTTCCTCCAGCCTCCTGCCAGGAAGGGAGTTATGATGGCTGGCATCCTAATAGCCATTCTGAACTACAAGGTTATCTTGAGGATGGAACCATACACTAGGATGTTGCGTATAGTAGAAATGACAGCCAATTATAATAGCCATCACGTGCTATGCAACATCCTAAGTCCTTTACCTATAATAATTTATTGAAAACACAAAGAAACCTTATTAGGCAAGTTCTATTATTATCACAGTTTTGCAGAAGTTAGAACTGTAAGGTGACAGAGCTAGAGAGCAGCAAAGACAGGATTGGAGAAGGCAGAATAGTGAAAAGGCTATTAAACAATCTAGATGAGAGATGATAGACCAAGGTGCTAGTGGTGGAGGTGGCAGACAGTGGTCTCTATCTATCTGAGCATAGAGAGGATGGACTGGATGATAACTGACAGAAGGAGGGATATCAAGGATGTGCCCAAGGTATGTGGGCCAGGTAAATGCAAAAATGATCAGCCATTTACTGAGAAGAGAAAAACTACGGGACAAGCATATTTGAGGAAAAATATACAAAGTACAGTTCTGTATAAAACTGGCAATTTAAGATGTTTCTGAGATTTGCAGGCAGAGTTGTATAGTAGGCAGTGTAAGCCCTGTCAAGAGGCAGACAAGGCCACCAAGGGAGGACAGTGAGAGCCCACATCTAGGAACCGCATCGTGGAAGACTCCTCCAGCTCCAGGTCTGTATGCGGAGGCGGCCAGAAAGGAGGTATGGGGGGCTGCAGGTGAGTAGAAGGAGGTCGGAGCACTCTCTGAGTTCCTGAAACTATACAAAGGTGACTCAAAAAGAGACAGCACTTCCATGAGGGAAGGGCATGCTTTGCTTTAACTTTCCTCATATACTTCGTTTCTATCTCAGAGTTGTACCCAGAGCCATGGGGACAACTGAGAGGACACACATCGCTCTTTTGCTCAACCAAGTTCTGGAACTGAGTGGACTCCTTTTTAAAAATAAACTCCAATTAAAGATCTATTGATCAAAACAACACATTTCACTATAAAATATGTAAAGACCAAATGGGAAACAAAGTATTTTCCTGCCAACTGTGTAAAACAAAAAAAGCCTGGCCTACATATGTTTATCCTATTTGTAAAGCTGGCCCTTTGCCTCAGGCCTTATGAATGAGCAATACATCCCTGCTTGCTGCAAAGGTTCTTTGTATTCATTTTATTCTTGTACATGTTTTCCTTTATAATCTTCCATTCTTATTCATTAAGCAATGTGGATAAAAACCCTACTTCTCTATATATCAGAGGAAGTTCTACTAATTGGCTCCAACTCCAAAACTATGCCAAGCAGGGAAAGGTCTCTGATGAACTGAGATTTGGCAGCATAGGTTCTGTCCCACATCCATCCACTCCCTCCATCGCACAGCGAGCCACCATTGTTGCCTACCTGCTTCCTTACCTTTATTCCTCCCTCCAGTCCTTTCTCTTTATTGCATCCAGAATGATCTGACAGTATAAACCTGTTATTTTCCCAGCCCTGCTACCCAAACCTTGTGTGGCTTTCTCTGATTGGCTTTCTCTGATTGTCAATTCCCTAACACCCTTTCCCCCCATAATCCCACCTCACTGATTCCTGCCCATTTATCAGATTTTAGCTCTGATGGAACCTCCTCTAACATGAGCCCCTTTATCAACACCAAGTGTTTTTCTATGACATCGTCTTGTTTATTCCTGTCTTAGCATTTCTTATATTCTGTAATCTTATTTGTTACCTCCCCACCTGAAAACCTAAGATCCATCCAAGCACCATATCTGTCTTATTCATAGTTTTATCACCAGGGACTAGGCATGTGCTGTATCTGGCCCTTGGTAAGAATTTAGTATAAAGGAAAGAAGAAAAAAAGAAAAGTAAAGGAAATGTGGATGAAGGAAGAATGGATGGGGAGAGAAAGAAAGGAAACCAAAAAAAGACAGACAAAAAAAAGGAGGTAGGAAGAAAAGAAGGAAGGAAAAGTAAGGCGAGTGGGGGAAAGGAAGCAGGAAGGAAGGGATGAAAGAGGGAAGGCCTTGGAGTTTGGCAGGCTAGGTTTCAAATCCCACCCTACCACTTCCCAGCTGTGAGGACTTGGACAGCAACATATCTCTGAGCTCTGTATGTCTCCCCTGTAAGATAACAGTAACAGCACCATTTCATGGGATTAGCGTGAGGACTAAATGCGATAAATACATGCCCAAGTCTCTTGACTTCCATTAATCCTTTACCATGCTGCTGCCAATGGCGGAGGGAAGAATGGGAGCAGTGGCAGAGACAGACAACTTTCAGAGTGCAAGATTAGAACAAAACAGGGTTCAATAAAAGAAAATAAATTTAACTGACTTTTCTGTTTTAAAATTATTCAATTTCCCATTTAAATTTTTGTTCCCTATTTCCTAAGTCCTTCAAGACTTCTTAGAAAAACTCAGGGAAGAGAATGATATTTATATATTCCAAATTGTCTTGCTTTTGTCAGTGTGGGTGTTATCTTACCTGACCATAGACCAGTGATTTTTCAATTAGTGTGCTACAAGAATATTTAACACAAGCAATACTTGACTATTTAGTCAGGGGCACTGACCTCTTTTCACTTAGATTGCCAAATAAAAAAATGACAATAGCCAACATAACAATAGCCATCCAGTGTGAATGAGTCACCTTTTTTGTCAGATGGGCAGAAAATATAATTTTTGGTGTGCCACAGAATTTTTGTAATTAGTTTATGTGTGCCATGAGATGAAAAAGTTTGAAAAACACTTCTGTAGATAATTTATTAGTGATTTATCAACATCTAGTTGAAACTTTAACTCATTTTCCAACAATATGTTTAAAAAACAATATATATCTTAAACAATATATATTTTAAAGTGTTCCTTTAAAAAAAATCTCATAAGCAATACATGTTCCTTGTAGAAAATTAGATATAAAAGACAGGCAAAGAAGACATTTAATGTCACCTATAATGCTAATACCCATTGTTGACCTCAGGTAACATCATGTTAAATGACTGTACAATATTCAATTATTTAAGTATATAATAAATTACTTATTGAGTTCCTTGTTATTAGCTATCTGAATTGTATTTACCTTGTCACTAACATGAATGACACTGCAATAAACATCCTTGCAAAAAATGTCCTTATAGTGAAACTAGACACCAGGTGCATGAAAATTCTTGCACTGGAAAGGGGTGTCTCTCAGCCCAGCTTGCCCCCTCTCACAGTCTGAGAGCCCTCAGGGGTGGGAGGTGACCGGGTAATCAGGAGAAGGTGAAGACCCATCACATCTCTGCTGCTGCCACTCCTGGCAGCACAAGCCTCGGAAAGCCCTGGTTACCTGAGCCTTGGGCAGCCGCCATCCACGGCTTGCCTGTGCCTTGTGCTGGCCCTAGAGAACTGGAGAGCTGAGGGGACTGGAGGACTCTGGAGACAGTACACCTGCCACTCTGCTATCCTGGCAGGGCTTAGGGGACTGGGCACCGCCATTTTATGGCTTGGGTGCCACCAACTTTGAGGGTGTGGCAGTCAATTACCATAGTCCCTCTTTATTGGCTGTAGGTGCCACAATCTTTGTGATGGTGTGAGGGTCAATTAGCATATCCCCTCTTTATTGATAAAATTGTTGCATATATTCTCAACTTTTCAAGAAGTTGAATTATTAGTTAAAGGACTTCTATATTTTAGGCAAATGCCTCAAGAAAAGCTTTCTTAATTTACCCTCTGACCAGGATTCTGTCTTTCTTATACTCATCTCACCACCCCTAAGTCAACACTATGTATTATTATTTTAAAAATTCTTCCAGTAATTTTAAAAAATAGATTATATGGATAGGCCTTTTCCATGGTCCAAATAAGTTGTAGACAGAACATTCAAATTCAAAATTCCTGAACAACTAGTTCTACTGCTTGGCCCACTGCAGAGTAGCTACCCCGTGTCATTTAGTAGAAAAGAAGTAAACTGATAACTAAAGGTCAGATTTGTCAAACTTAACTTTGGATGAAAAAAATCTGTTTTTTGTTCTTTTTTTTTTTTTTTTTTGCAGCAAGAGAGTTAAGCCTGGATGAAAGGCAAGGCTGCATAAATTATTCACTTGATGGCAGACATTTTTGGGGACACTTGAAAATGTGGATTATTGATAGGCAGACCATTCGCTATATGTAATAATTCTCACATTACATAAAGCTAAGCCTATCAGCTGGAGGAAAACCCCAGACAGACATTTTGCTCACTATAATGTTCTGAATATTCTCACAATAAGAAGTCATTTCTCATCAGGCTTGAACTCTGCATTGTATTGGAAAAATAAGTTTCCAATTAAAATTGTTATTCTTCACCCTTACTTTGGGTGGTCATCTTGCAGAAAAATTATCTGGAGTTGGAGAGCCCATGGTCCCGCTTGTTCCTGTGAGAATACAGGTTGGTAAAATCAAAGGAAATTTGGCAAAGTCCAGATAAAACCCTGGTGATGCATTTGTATTTCCTGCTTGGAAACCACATTGATTCACTTGGCAGTCCAGGGATCAGTTTACATTAAGGAGAATCTGATAGGGAAGGAAGTTCTTTACTGCAGGATTCATTTTGGAAATATCTGAACAGGATACAAACCATTCAGACCTTCTCCTGAACTCCCACCTTACCAGTGTCACTTTTCAACATTGTGACTACTTCCAGTTGGATGCTCTAAGCTTCTGGTTTTAATTAAAACTTAATTTGCAAAAATGTTTCATAATTTATGCATGTCATGTAATTCCTCTGAGACTATGAACTTGGAGCCAACACGGGGACATAAAAGGAGACCTTTTACTGAGAAGGTTGGGGGAGGAAAGGGAGGTAGTAAGAGAAGTACCAACAGAGGTGCAACAGAGGAAGGTACTAGTACTTTCTTTCAACCTCCCACTACCTGGATCTGAATCCACCTGGGAGAAATATGGGCCTTGATATCTAAAAGCAGAGAGCATATATGGCATGTCATAGTCTAAGAGAAATAGAAAATTCAGGAATGACCAGAAGGCCCTCCAAGGAAGACGTACCACAGGATATGGTAAGCCAAAGAATTTGAAACCCTTCAAAATAGATGAATGAGTTCCCTTCTTCCACAAAGGAAGCATAAAAAACCCTCAGAGGAGGTGCAGGGATCAGCAGAAACTCTCTCTGTAGACAGAAGCATTAGCTGGCACCATTATTTCATTTGTTGTGATCTTCTACTTGGCTGGCCCAGTGTAGGCAGGCACCAAATCTATCCTTCTCCATTAACCTGGGTAACACCATTCACCTCACCTTGCCATTCCTCTGAGATCCAGCTCTACCCAACCCACTTGTACTGGCCACAGCCTCTTTCAAGTGACTCCAGACCCACCACACATAGCGGCTGGCCTTGATTCCCACTACAGGTTTTCTCAAGTAGTACCAAGCTCAGCATGAGCATCATCTAATCTCAGTTCACACTACAGTTTTTTCCAAACTCAGCCTAAGCAAAAGTCTTCCTTGGTTTACAATGTAGCCTTTCTAAAGCTGCTCCCAGAACAATGACAGCCAGCATTAGCCCATACTGGAGACTTTCCCAAGAAGCTGCAGACTGGAAACACCTCCCGGCCAGCTTTGACCCCCACCAGAGCCCCACCTAAGAAACTCTACAACAAACATACCTGATAGGGGTCCTGAATGGCACCAAAACAGCTCCCTCTCTGTAGAGCCAATCCCACACACCAGATCATCTAGGGTCAGCCCCACCCACTGGAATGCCAACAGTGATTGCAGTTCTACTCTAACAGGAGGACACACACAATCCACACAAGGAACATGCCTGGGGCATCTGGCTCTAGGGAGCCTGGGGCACTGTGCTACGGAGACCCAGAAGATGTCTCCTACGAAAAGCCATTTTTTTAAAGACTGAGAGATATAACAGATCTACCTAATACATAGAAACAAACACAGAGCAACAGCCAAAATGAAGAGACAAAGGAATAAGGTCAGGACAAAGCTCCCAAGAAATAACTAAACAAAAATGAATATAAGCAATCTACCCAAAAATAATACAGAGAAATGGTTATAGAAATGCTCAATGAATTCAGGAGAATACATGAATTTAGTGAGAACTTCAATAGAGATAGAAAATGTAAAAAAGAACCAATCAGAACTAAAGAACAACATAACTAGAAAAAAATGATTATAGGAAATCAGCAGCATATGAGATGATACAGAAGAATGAATGGATCAGCAATCTTTAAGACAATGGAGTAGTAATCACCCAATCAGAACAGCAAAAAGAAAAAGAAGAAAAATAAATGAGGATAGTTGAATGCAACTTTGTAACAACATCAAATGTAACAAACTTCACATTGTAATGATACCAGAGGAAAAGAAAGAAAGGGACAAAAATTCTATTTGAAAAATTCCCTAACTTGGTGAAGAAAACAGCCATCCAAAATCCAGGAAGAACAGAGAGTTCTAAACAGAGAAAATCCAAAGAGTTCCATATCAAGACACATAATTAAAATGCCAAAAGTTGAAGACAAAGAGAGAAACTTAAAAACAACAAGAGAAAAAGCAGCTAGTTTAAAATAAGGGAACCCTCCACTCCCCATAAGACTATCAGGTGATAAAAGAATAAAATCTACAGCCAAGAATGCTCTAACCAGAAAGGCTGTAATTCAGAACTGAGGGAAGGATAAAGAATTTTTCAGTTCTTGCTGATTTGGCTCAGTGGATAGAGCATCAGTCAACGGCACATGTTTGGGTTGTGGGTTCGAAACCTAGTAAGGGGTGTACAGGATGCAGCCAATCAATGTTTCCCCCTCATCATTGTTGTTTTTATCTCTCCCTTCCTCTGAAATCAATAAAAATATATTAAAAAGAAAAACAAAACATATTAAAAAGAGAAGTAAAAGCTAAAAGAGTTCATTACCACTAAACTAGTATTATCATAAATGCTAAAGGGACTCCTTTTTAAGCAGAAAAAAAGGTCACCACTAAAAATAATAAAATATAGAGAAAAAACAATCTCATTGGTAAAGGCAAACTTTTATTAAAAAAAGTAGATTAATCAATTAAAAAGCTATCATGAAAGTTAAAATAGTAGGTTCACTTGGGTAATTACAATAATAAAGAATACACACACAAGCTATAAAATTCATTGTCAAAAACATCCAACATGGTGTGGGGATATGAGTAAAAATATGTAATGCTTTTGGAATACATTCAAACCATCAACTTAAAAATAAGACTACTATAAAAATATATTATAATATATGACTCTCATGATAGCCACAAACCTATAACCTATAATAGATACACACACACAAAAAAAAAAAGAGAAAGAAATCAAGGTATATCACTAAAGAGTCATCAAAGTATAAGAGAATAGAGCAAGAGAAAAAGAAAGGCACAGTAAAGACCAAGAGAATAAAAGAACAGAGAAAACCTACAAAATCCACCAGAAAACAATTAATAAAATGGCAAAAGTATATACCTATCAATAATTACTTTAGCTGTAAATTGACTAAATGTTCCCATCAAAAGATATAGAGGGAATTGATGCATAAAAAAACATGATTGGTGCATATGCTGTTTAAAAGAGACTCACTTTTAACTGAAAGACACACAGACTGAAAAGGAAGTGATGGGAAAAGATATTTCATACAAATGGAAATGAAAAGAAAGCTGGGGTGGAAATACTCATATCAGACAAAAGAGACTTTAAAACAAAGACTATAATAAGTGACAAAAAAGGGTATTACATAATGATTAATAGATAAATTCTACAAGAGGATATAACATTTGTAAACTTCTACATACCCAACATAGGAGTATTTAAATACATAAAGCAAATATTAACAGACATAAAGGGAGAAATTTATAGTACAAATATTAATGGTACTTACATAAAGGGATAAATCACTCAGGTAGAAAATCAATAAGGAAATATTGTCCTTAAATTAGATTAAATTAACTTAATCCATGTTTATAGAACACTCCAACCAAAAAACCCAGAAAACACGTTCTTATTAAGTGCACAAGGAATATTCTCCAGGGTAAACACATGTAGGCCACAAAACAAATCTCAATAAATTGAAGAAGATTAAAATGATATCGAATATCTTTTCTGATCACAACAGTATGATGCTAAAAATCAATTACAAGAAAACAGGGGGGCTGGGGAAGAAACACCCACAAACATGTAGAAAGCTAATCATGATACTAAACAACCAAGGAGCTAACTATGAAATCAAGGAGGATATACAAATATCTTAAGACAAATGGAAATGGAAACACAATGATCCAAACTCAATAGTTGAATGGACACATACTCGCATTAAAATATTACTTAGCCATAAAATAGAATGAAATCTTGCTATATGCAACCACATGAATCTAAAGGGTATTGTGCTAAGTGGAATAAGTCAGAAGAGGAATAAAAATATATTATTTCACTTATAATATGGAATCTAAAGAAAACAAACAGAGGCAGACTCATAGATACAGAGAACAAAATAATGGTTGCCACACAGAAGGGAGGAGAAGAGATGGGTGAAAAAGGTGAAGGGAAATAAGAAGTACAGTCCTACAGTTTAAGAAAGATAGGTCATGGGTATGTAATATACAGCTAAGGAATAATAGTATTATCATAATAACTTTGTATGGTGACAGATGGTACTAGACTTACTGTGGTGATCACATGGTAGGGAATATAAATGTCAGATCACTGTGTTGTACACCTGAAACTAATATAATATTGTATGTCAACTTTATTTTAATAAAAAAAAAACCCTCAGAGGAAAACTATAATGAAAACTCAAGAGTCTGCAATGAAACCATTACTTCACTCAACAGATGTCTTCAAGAGAAAATTTTCATATCTGCCAAACTGTTGAGACACAAAGAAATCTGTATAGCAACTTAATTAGAAATATTGGATCCCCAAGAAAGATGACCAGAAAGACCCTCCCCTCAACACACATCTTTTGTTAATTGAAAAATGAATGAAACTCAAGTCACCCTGCAAATCTGCAATGGAAAGAGTATATACATAGACGCCATATTACATGGGGAAAATTTGGAGGGGCCACACACTCACAATGTCAGAACTATATTTTTAGTGGCCAACCTGGTAAATTAGATATTTCAGTGTAGATAATCTCTATCTCTACTTCATCTCTGTTTCTATAACTCAGAGTCAATTTGGTCTTTTCATTTTTCTGTCTCCTATAACAGTCTTAATAAGCTATGAAATAAAAGCAGAAGACTAGATTGTTCTTTCACTCATTAATGTATCTCACATGAGTGTACACATCATATAGACAGTCAAAGGTAAAGGTGTGGGCTGTGAGTGACATAAATCCTCTGTTAGTATTTTCAATTAGGGGATCCTTCAGGCAACTTCCAGTTCTGTGATTCTAGTTTTAGAGGAGTTCTTTTCTATGAAAAACTCTATGAACATTTCCTTCTCTTACATATTGTTTCACCTTGGCCCATCAGCAAATCTACTTTATGTTCACCTGAACAGAGAAAAAAATGCCAAAGCCACGTGTTGAATATTAGTTCTCTTTTTTGCATCTAAGAACTGTTCAAGTCAAAACAGGAGCCTATTTACCAACAACAAGAGCTTTCAGACGCTAAATGTTCACTGTAAGCCAGGCCAGGATCTAAAGCACTAGTTCTCAACCTTCCTAATGCCGCAACCCTTTAAGACAGCTCCTCATGTGGTGGTGACCCCCAACCATAAAATTATTTCCGTTGCTACTTCATAACTGCAATTTTGCTACTGTTATGAACTGTAATGTAAATATCTGATATGCAGGATGTATTTTCATTGTTACAAATTGAACATAATTAAAGCATAGTGATTAATCACAAAAACAACATGTAATTATATATTGTGAAATATTTATTTCTAATTACAAATAAATGAAATTTTGTCTTGAATCGTGGTGTAGCATGGGCAACAGTCTTCATATAACAACAGTAAACTATATTGCTACATTTTGCTACACCGAGGAGCAGTGTGTTGGTTCCTAAGACCATGGGAAATAGGTGTTTTCCAATAGTCTTAGGCGACCCATGTGAAAGGGTTATTCGACCCACAAAGGGGTCGCGACCCACAGGTTGAGAACCACTGATCTAAAGGATCTAATGCATCCTTATGAGAAATTCTTATGACAATCAAGGGGTCAAATGCAATCACCTGTACAATAAAAATGGAAAAACTGAGACTGACTCCAAACCTTGTTTTCTGACCCAACAGTATAAACAACTCAAATAATCCAATTGGTCCTTTACTAAAAATGTAGACTAATCTATTCATGGATAATGAAGGGAACACAGGGTAAAAACAAAGTTGCCAACAGAGGAGAAGAGGACTTTATCCTTCTCTTAAGCCTGCTGACACAGTGATTTCCCTACTACTTCAGACTTGTTTTGGTCATGTCTAGAAAAGAGAAGGTCTATTAATATGCTGGGACTGCTGATCTCTCAAACTACATTTTGCACCCCAACCCCCAAATCTGGGGTTTGGCAATCCTTAAAGTATATTTTGCCAAACACATGTTTCTATAATTTTGAAATCCATGTGTATTTCCATTGTAATTTTTCTTATGGTCTTGATTAACTTACAATTAAATCATAAAACATAGTAACTTTTTTTCTCTTTGTTAAGAAAGTAAGGTCTTAACAGTGACACTTGCATCCAAATCGCAAAGAGGCCAATATGCTTCTGAAGTTCTCACTTAAAAACTAAAGGAATCTAAATGCCAAGACTCGAGTATAAACGTATAAGACCATTTGTAATGAATACATAAGTTAGGTACCATGGTTAAAATTTTTTTAAAGAGCATAAGAAGAAGGCTATATCACAGTAAAATTTGACTTAATATAGTATCATGTTTAAGTAAAAATTATCTCAATGCCATATCCAATAAATTGTCACCATCTTTAAAGTTTACTTTTTAAGATAAGCATAACTTATCTGGTAAAATTAACTCAAACCCAACATATTTTTAAATGTTGAATATAAATATCCAAATGGAACAATTTCATGAAATAATCTTGAAGATAAACTAATCATCATCATCATTATTTTAAATTTTCAACTATGGTCACAGTAGAATAACTAGTATTGGATTAGCCTTCTGACACAAACAACTTGATATCTGGACACACACAAAAAAATCCTTTGATATTGGTCAACAATTAGCACAGATTTTGCTTTATGAAAGAAGGCAAAAAGTGAGATTAGACTCAAGATCATTGCAATGCTCTCTCCGGAGTTGTTTATAAGACCCTAGAGAAGGGATGGTAAGCCCAAGCAGAGCCTGGTGGTTGTGCTGAACTGAAAAGGAATGAAATCAAAGTTGAAGCCTGAGGTGGCTTTAGTTGGCAAGGTGGAACACCAGAGAGAAAAAGCTATACAGATAGAGATCCATAAATCTACTAAGTCCTCTTGAATCTTTAATTTAATATTAAAATGAACATATATAGGGTGAGACTCTGTGAGGCTGGGCAAAGCGCAATTACAGGAGGGAGGAGAGAACTGTTGTAAAGCTGTAAGCAAAAAACAAATATCTGCTGGGCCTCAAACATGGCTGGGAACTTACAAGTTTCAACCAGCCAGTATAAATCACTTTGTTAAATACCTGGGGCATTAAATAGAAACAAAACCCTAAAGGTTCATGTCTAGGATTAGAATTAAACTTGCCTTCAAGTAAAAGATATACCATACATATTTAACAAAGCCTAAAAACAAGTATTGCAAGGGTTAGTCGGGTACATAAGTTAATTGACAGTAAGACTCAACACTTTTTAAAGGAAAACATTAAAATCCAGACACACAACAAATATGCCCACTATTACTATAGAAAGAGAAAACTATAACTCATAAAAAGAAAAACAATCAGTAGAAATATACCCAAGAATAATATAATTGGAAAACCTGGACTATAACTCAGCTATTAGAAATGTAATCAATAATATATATGAAAACTGTACATTATAAAAAGAGAAATAAAACTAAACTCAATTTAAAAATCAAAGCCAAATAGGACTCTTCGAATTGAAAATTATGTATTTAAAATGTCACTGGATGATGTTTAACAGCAAGTTAGACATTTTAGAGGAAAATATCAGTGAACCTGAAGACAGCAATAAAAGTTATTGAAACTGAAATGTAGAGAGAAGAAAGAAAGGTAAAGAATTTCAGTAACCATTAGGGAAATATCAAGGAGATAAATATATGTGCAATTAAAAGTCCAGAACTATGTGATATTGGGAATGTAAAGAGGAATAATTGAGGAAATAATGGCTACATATCTTAAATTTAATAAAATTTACAAACATGCCAATCTGATAAGTTTAATGAATCTCAAGCAAGATAAACACCCCTAAAAAACAATACCTACTATTTTTATAATACATTATAAAATGTTAGATACATTATAATAAAATTGCTGAAAACCACCCATAATAACAAAATCTTAAGGATAAGCAATACAATAATAGCAGATAGATATAGGGGATGAAAGTTAATTATCACTGATTTCTCATCAGAAACAATGCAAGAAAGATGATAATAGAGCAATTGCTTTTAAGTACTACAATAAAATATAAATGTAGAATTCTGTATCCAATGAAAATATCCCAGCAAAACAAAGTAAAATAAAATGTTTTCAGATAAAACAAAATTCTGAGAAAGTATTTTGAACCACATATAGAGTATCACTTTAGAAAAGATTTTAAAAAAAGTTATTCAGGCCAAAGGAAAATTATTCCAGATGGAAACTTGAATCTATACAAAAGAATAAATTACACCCAAAAAAATGGAAAAAAAATTGGGGTAAATATGATATTTCTTCTCATTTTTTAATTAATTATTTTAAGTAAAATGAAAAAAGTACATTGTATTAGGATGATAATATATATGAAGTAAAAAGTATAATAATAGCACAGATGATGGAAGGAGGCATGGCATATACTATTGTGAGTTGCTTCCATTATAAAGAAGGTAGACTACGAGAAGTTGTAGATGCAAATTGTTACATCAGTGCCACAACTTAAAAGTCACAACTAAGAAGTATAGCTAATAGGCCAATAGTAAATACAAATCACAAGCAACATTAGAAAATATTTTGAACCAAATGAAAATGAAAACACAACATATCAAAAAGTTGTGAGATGTGGCTAAAAAAGGAAGTACCTTTGAATGCTTATATGGAAAAAGTGAAAAGTTTACTATCAGTAGTAAAAGCTTCACCTTAAGAAATTAGGTAAAAAAGGTAAACTTAAACACAATATAATCAGAGGGGTGAAAATACTAAAAAAAAAAAAAAAGAGCAAAATTAATGCAACAGAAAAATAAACAACCAGAAGAATAAAAACTAAAGGCTGGTTCTTTAAAAATAGTTTCTAAAAAAATACCTGATGCTAGCGTGGCTCAGTGGTTGAGCACCAACCTATGAACCAGGAGATTATGGTTCAATTCCTGGTCAGTGCACATGCCTGGGTTGCAGGCTAGATCCCCAGTGTGGGACAGGCAGGAGACAGCTGATCAATGATTCTCTCTCATCACTGATGTTTTTCTCTCTCTTTTCCTCCCTCTATGAAAACAATACAAATATAAAAAAAAAAACAAAACCTGAGGCCGGAGAATCCAATATGGCGGCATAGGTAAACACCTACACTGCTGCCTCGCACAACAATTTCAAAACTACAACTAAAAGACAGAACGGACATCATCCAGAACCACAGGAAAGCTGGTTGAGTGGAAATTCTACAACTAGAAAGAAAGAGAGGAGCTCACAGAGACCCAGAGGAGCTGCAAAAAGCTGAGGTAAGGAGACGG
Organism: Lasiurus cinereus; assembly: GCA_011751065.1. Classification (NCBI taxonomy): domain Eukaryota; kingdom Metazoa; phylum Chordata; class Mammalia; order Chiroptera; family Vespertilionidae; genus Lasiurus; species Lasiurus cinereus. The sequence continues at coordinate 17,405,007 of JAAGEH010000020.1, forward strand.
GCGTGTGGAGAGAGTGGGTGCCGGAGTACCTGGCTGGCTCTCTCTGGCAGGAGGGAGACAAGACTCTCAACCCCTTATCCTGCGACACTGAACCCCAGATCCAGCCGAACTCATACTAGGGCAGTTTGGACTGTGAAAAGGGTGAAGTGCATGGAAATTTAGAGGAGTCACAGGAAATCAGAAGTCTGGTGGTGTGCACTGCACTGTGCGCAGAGGACTGACTGCTGATTGTGCGGCTGGCTTTCACGAGTGGGCAGGACACAGACCCTCCCAACTGTGTCACTTCTAACTCCACTAAGCCCCGGTTTCTGGTGAAACTCTGGGGACCCAGACTTGTGTGGTTCCAGAGCGCAGGGGAGCCGGAGGAGCAGCAGTCTAAAGGCACTGTGAGAGAGTGTGCACGCGTGTGCTAGGGCGTACACAGGGACCGATCCAGCGATTACCCAGTCACATGAGACTCAGGGGCTGTGGAGGGCAGGGCCGACTGGAAGGCAAGGCAGTCCCTTAAGCCCTGAGACTCCACCCATCCCAAGCTTAACAGAGAGGCTTTTGTGGTTTTGCAAGCCTGGTATCATAAGGCTGAATCCAATACAGAAGTTCTCCCGGCATAGTGAAAATGCCGAGACAAGGGAAGGGAGCACAAACAAAAACAATGGAGGAAAACAAACGAATGGATATAGAGTTCAAAACCACGCTTATAAGGTTTTTCAAGAATATCCTAGAAAAGTTGGATAAAATTAGCGAGAGCCAAGAGGAGATGAAAAAGAACCAACTAGAGATGAAAAAGATCCAACTAGAGATGGAAAAGGACCAACTAGCATTTAAACATACACTGACTGAAATAAAAAAATATTATACAGAGACCTAACAGCAGACTAAAGGAAGGCAAGAATCAAGTCAAAAATTTTAAATACAAAGAATCAGAAAACACTCAACTGGAAAAGCAAGAAGAGAAAAGAGTCCAGAAATGTGAAGATAATGTAAGGAGCCTCTGGGACAGCTTCAAGCATACCAACATCAGAATTGTGGGGGTGCCAGAGGAAGAGAGAGAACAAGATACTGAAAACCTATTTAAAGAAATAATGACTGAAAACTTCCCACATCTGGTAAAAGAAATAGACTTACAAGTCCAGGAAGCACACAGAACCCGGTATAAAAAGAGGACTAGACCAAGACACATCATAATTAAAATACCAAAGGCAAAAGACAAAGAGAGAATATTAAAAGCAGCAGGAGAAAAACAGTGCATTACCTACAAGGGAGCACCCATATGACTGTCAGTTGATTTCTCAACAGAAACGATGCAGGCCAGATGGAAGTGGCAAGAACCTACAACCAAGAATACTCTAGCCAGCAAAAATATCATTCAGAATTGAAGGGCAAAGAACTTCACAGATAAGAAAAAGCTAAAGGAGTTCATCAACTCCAAACCAGTATTATATGAAATGATGAAAGGTACTTTTTTAGAAGAGGAAGAAGAAAAAGGTAAAAGATAAAAAATTATCAACAACAAATCCCTATCTATCAACAAGTGAATCTAAAAATTAAGTGAGTTAAAAATTTGATCAACAGAATAAACTGGTGAATCTAATAGAATCAGGAGCACAGACAGGGAGTGGACTGATAATTCTCAGGGGGAATGGGGTGAGGGGTGTACAGAGAGAGACTGGACAAAAATCATACACCTATGGATGAGGTCAATGGGAGGGAGGTAAGGGTAGAAGGAAGGGTGGAAGCCGGGTGGAGGGGAGCTATGGAGGGGAAAAAAAGAGAAACAAATGTAATAAAATGAATAATAAAGATTTAATTAAAAAAAAAACACCTGAAAAAGTGTACATCTAAACTGATAACAGATTGCCAATATCATCAATAAAAGAGGAGATATCACTATATATCTTCAATACATTAAAAGATTAAGAGAAAATTATGAACATCCTTATGCCAATAAGTTCAACAACTTAGATAAAATGGACAAATTCCTTAAAAGACAAATGAGAAAAAGTCATATAAGAACAAGAAAATCTAAAAAGCCCCATATTTACAAAAGAAAAATAACTTGGAATTAAAATCTTCTTCCTCAAGAAAGCTCTAGGTCCAATGTTTTCATTTATAAATTCTAACAATATTCAAGGATAAAATCAGCAACCTTACACAAATTTTGTCATAAGATAAAGATGTAAATACTTAACACAATTTATTAGATTAGTATTATAAAATTTAACAAATTAAAAGAAAAAACTAAAAACCACTACAGACTGAAATCCCTTGTGAATAAAAACAAAAATTCTTAACAAAATGTTAACAAACTGAACTTAGCAATATATAAAAAGAAAAAAAAAAACATGATCAAATAGTGTTTATCATAAGAATGTAAGATTATAATCTTAACTAATAATAGATAAGCATATTAATTGGCCACACCTCCACTATGCCCATAGCCAATCAGAGTATGCAAATTAACCCAACAAAGATGTCAGTTAATTTGCATTCATAGGCACCCAGTGCCTGGGTCCCAGGAATATCCAGGCACCCAGGTCACTCTGAGGTAGGGCCCTGAGTGGGCCTTGAGCAGCCTGGGAAGGGCCTGAGCCAGGGGGCTCCAGGACAGGGCCAAGCCTGGGATCAGAGCCGAGGGGTCAGGGGCAGAGCCAATGATCAGAGAGAGTTGGGGGACCCCTGCCCAGGCCTAAAGACTTGGCCAGAGGCTTTAGGCCTGGGCAGGGCCCAGCTGGTGATTGGTGTGAACTACTGAGGAAACATCTTTTCTGATTGCTCATTCACTATGCTTCCTGTATGCCACTGGTAATATTCTTAGTAACTTGGGTAATAAGAATCCAAAAAGATGATCTAGGGTTTTTCCACCACACTTTTGGAGAATAAACTGAAGCTCTACTGCTGGAGGGTTAAAAAATGTCATATCCTGCCCTAGCTGGTTTGGCTCAGTGGATAATGCCTCGGCCTGCCAATCACAGTGTCTGGGTTCAATTCTGATCAAGGGCATGTACCTAGGTTACAGGCTTCTCCCTATCCGGGGCTTAGGTCAGGTCTCATGCAGGAGGCAACCAATCAAAGTGTTCCTCTCACTTTGATGGTTCTCCCTGTCTTTACTTTTCTCTTCCACATTCTCTAAAAGTCAATAAAAAGATATCCTCAGTTGAGGAGAAAGGAAGAAAGGAAGAAAGGGAAGGAGAAGGAAGGAAGGAAGGAAGGAAGGAAAGAAAAGAAAAGAAAAGAAAAGAAAAGAAAAGAAAAGAAAAGAAAAGAAAAGAAAA
>JAAGEH010000020.1:17408288-17478857 GCA_011751065.1 Lasiurus cinereus
AAGAAAAGAAAAGAAAAGAAAAGAAAAGAAAAGAAAAGAAAAGAAAAAAAGAAAAGAAGAAAGAAAGAAAGGCAGGTCATATCCTATGGAAAACTCATCTTGAAAATGCCTAAAGAAAGTCATCATTTTTTCATGGTGAAGGGACTGGAGTCTGTGTTGATGAAAACATCTTGATGGCTGTGGTGACTGGCAGGGGCTGGTGCCTTCCCCTGATCAGCCCAGTTGCTTCCTACAAAGGGAGGCCAGACTGCAGCTTAGGCCTGCTCCCTGTGAGCTTCTAGTATGTGAGAGGGGGCAGGTTGGGCTGAGGGACCCCCACCTCCAGTGCACAAATTTTGTGCACCAGACCACTAGTGTGTGTGTGTGTGTGTGTGTGTGTGTGTGTGTGTATAAGCCTAAGCAACCAAATGACCAAATGACCAGTTGACCAGTTGCTATGATGCACACTGACCACCAGCAGGCAGACACTCAACATAGGAGGTGCCCCCCAGATGGTCAGTGAACTCCCACAGTCAGCCATCCAGGGCCAGCCAACTCCTGCCATTCCTCCCTACTGGCTGGCCAACCTCCCACAGTCCTTCCTTCCCCTCAGCTGACCCGCCCCCCCCCCCCCCCCCCCCAGTCAGGCTGAAGGACTCCACCTGTGCACAAATTCATGCACCAGGCCTCTGGTATTCTTATAAATGATATTAATTTACCAGATATGGAAGACTGCATATTTCAGGGTGAGCCATAGCAATATCTCTCAGGCCATGCTCTATTTACAATGTAATGTTGTCACTCCTATGAAGTAGTAGGATCTGTGTCCCTACCTCTTGACATTGGTAAGACCTTTTTTTTTTAAATATATTTTATTGATTTTTCACAGAGAGGAAGGGAGAGGGATAGAAAGTCAGAAACACCGATGAGAGAGACATCAATCAGCCGCCTCCTGCACGCCCCCTACTGGAGATGTGCCCACAAGAAAGGTACATGCCCCCTACCGGAATCAAACCTGGGACCTTTCAGTCTGTAGGCCGATGCTCTATCCACTGAGCCAAACCAGTCTCGGTGGTAAGACCTTTTTGATTGCTTCAATCTAGAGGGTGTGGGGGAAATGGCACCATATAACTTCTAGAGATAGAATATAAACTTGTCATGCACTTCTGCCATGCTCTGGAGACCCAGCCCTCATGCTGTGAGGAAGCTTAAAGTAACCTATGCAAAGCGACCACATAGAAAGATGATGTAGGTGCGGTGGGTATAAGTATACAGCTGATAGCTCACCTGATGCCCTAGCCATCAGCCAGTATTAACCACCTGATGTGTGCATAAAGGTGCTTCTGGGTGATACTGGTGCCCAAGATCAATGCACCCTGAGCTTTGAGTCTTCTCGGCTAGTACCCTTTATGTCTTGGAGTGAAGCTTATTTAACCTTAATGTCCCCTGTCCAGATTCCTGCCATAGCATTTGTGAGTGTCTGAAAGTGGTTGTTTCACACCACTCTGTTTTGAGGTGTTCATTAAGCAGCAATAGTAATAGAAAGTAGATGCCATAATTTCCATTTTATAGAGGAAACTGTATCTAAGTTAGTGGGTGACAAGTATCAGAAACAGATTTCAACTTAGCTTTCTTTGCAAGGTCACCACACTCTACAGGCCTAAACAATAGGCTCCTGAGTGGGATACCAAGTCATTTACTCAGTTCTAGGCCAGGGCTCATAGACACTGAGTCCTATCATCATCATCAAGATTATGATCTAGCCCCCTACTAACCCTGCTTCTCTCAGGAAGACACTTGAAGTCATGGTCTTGTATATATGGGCACACAACGAAAACCACCTCATTATTAAATCTTAGCAAAGACATATCATCAATGTCTACATTTGCAAAGCTCAAGTAGCTCAATCAGCCATGAATTCTGGGCATTTATACAAAAGTTGGTTGAAACATGAGCTTAAGGAACTCTTGCCAAACAGCTGCAAAGAGCATAGGAAGCAGAGGAATAAAACCTGTTACAGTCTTGGCTCCCACTTCAGTGCTGCTCAGGAGATATCAGAGGGGGACCAGCAAGTTTTTATGGTAATAGGACAAAAATAATTGATTCATTTCCTTCCTAGAAAGATGACTGCATTCAGAAGAGATGAAATGGGTCGGCATTTACTATTTCCTATCATTTTTTCCTCTGTCCTTCCCCACGCGCCCTCCACCCCGCCACCCCAGACCTCACATATCATTTTCCCCTTTATACAAGCATCAGTTTATTCCACACAGAGGAACAAGTCCTCTACCACCAAACTTGAACAAAATCTCCACAGATGCAGAAGGAAAGTAGTAGGAAGTGATTCGATTCTGAGGTTGTCAGATGTGGAAGGAAACTAGAGGGAACAGCTGCTTTTTGCCTGAACAGAACCTGTCCCTTCTTTTGGTAGGAGCACTTTGATTCACCTGTGAGACAAAGCCTAGCCCCTACTCTCAGGTCTTCTGGTGGGACTGGGGCTGACTCCATTCTCCCCCAAATTCAAGGGTGACATGTGACCTGCCCATGGCCAATCAGAACCCTCCATCCTGCAGATCACTGTGATTAGTTCAGGCAGAGATATGCTTGTAGCCAAAGTCATGAGAGTCAGCTAGTACCATAAGGAGAGAGATTTCTTCTTCTGAGGCAAAGAGCTCCGCTAGTAGGAACTGAGCCTGGCGCTGTTGGGGCAGTCTTGACGTAGCAAAGGGAAAAGAGTTTTACTTGAGAATAAATCCACACAGAGGGAAACAGAGCTGAGAGATGGCAAGAAGCAGGCTCCTGACAACATCTGGGCACCTGGATCCAGCCATGCCTACACAAAGGGATATGCACTCTGACACTTCAGTTTTAGATTCAATAGGCTCTCCTTAAGCACACAAGTCTGGCTGAGCTGGATTTCCTGCACAACCGATGAGAACTGGTTCACTAAGACAACAGGTTGTCACCTGTCTGTACCAGTGGTCCAGGAAATTTGCTTCATAAGCCCTGAATTCTGTGAACCCGAGAGACTGAGTAACAGGGGCCCAATTTAATCAGAGCTGCTCTTTATTTTACATATGATGAGTGTTAGGATTTCATTTAGTAAAAGAGCTTTGTTAATTAAGAAGGGGGAAAAAAGGCAGCTATTCAGTTTAGCCACATTATTTTAGCGGTCCAGGAACCTGAGCAGCTTTCACAAAGCAAGCTCCAGACAGAGTGTATGCCTGGTCTCTCCTGACATACATCCATAACCTCCCTCCCCAAGCCCCCATTCCTCCTATTCCTTACCCTCTAACCCCCACCAGTTTATCTCCTGGTGTCAAATTACCTAGGCTCCTCAGGTCAGCTTTGGGTCCTGTTTCTGGGATGGAAGCAGGTCTGTGACACGGACCTTGGCATTGGTTACCTACACACCCCTGAGTGCATGCTCTGGGAAAATATCACAAGTTCATTCTTCCCAGAGAGTTTCATACATCACAGACTCCCAGGGAAACAGCCAGTAAGTAGAAGACAGTAAGATCCATGATCATGATAGGCTTTAGTGGGAGAGGCCAACTGCAGTGAATGGTGAAACCTTCAAAGCACCAAGGAGATGCAGTTTTTGTATTTGACTGGTGCTGGCAGGGAGCAAGTGTTCTCTGCACCCACTGCCTGTCAGAGGAAAGGGGAGGACTCTTCTTCAGTATTTTCAAATACTGGTTCAGCTTTTGAAAGGCTATTGGAATCTACAATCTTTAAATTCTTAAAAAAATAAAATCTGGTCAGTTTTTGAGACAAGTTAATTAAGTTCCATCTGTCTCGATGTGGCTGCCCTCTATTTTGAAGTGGGAAAAAAAGAGAATCCAAACATGCAATAATGTCCTTTTAATTGAATAAACCAATAGTTTTCTCATCCTAATGAGCATAAACTGTTTGCAGAAAAGATTTTAAATTACCCAGAGTGATTACTTTAAATGCACAGTTTGGTTAAAAGCTACATTCATAAATAATTAATTTTTCTCTTTAAAAGAACTATGCAAATTTAAGCCATGAGGCTAAAAATGGAAAATTTCTAATCACATGTGAATTGAGCTTGCATTTCTATTCCTTGCCACTTCATCTCTATTTTTCTGTCTTTGCAACTGTTATGAATATCTGTCCTCCTTCACCGGGTCCAGGATGGTTCCCATGCCTTCTGACAATTCTCAATATTCCTATTGGAAACTGAGTGAGACCAAGAGATGGGTCTGAACAGCTTTGTGTCCTGCCCAAATAATGCCATTAGCAAGTTCTTGTTGATGGAGGGAAGGCAGCATCAACTGACCAGGACCTATTTCCTAATCATCAACACTGCACAGCCTTTCTGCTGAGGGAGCAGACCTCAGAGGAACACACTCCTCTCTTTAGTTTTGTTATGTTAATCCTCACCTAAGCATATTTTTTTCCCCACTAATTTTTAGAGAGAGAAGGCGGGGGGGGGCGGAGAGAAAAAAAGAAACATTGATGTAAAAGAGACACATTGATTGGTTGCCTCCCACATGTGCTCTGACTGGGGCTGGTAATTGAACCTGGAACCCATGTATGTGCCTTTGACTGGGAATTGAACCCTGAGACCCTGTGGTGCAGGGCCAATGCTCTAACCACTTAGAACAACAACCAGAGCAGAACAAACTTCTCTTTAAGCAACTTCATAGACTATCCATACTAGAAAGGTAGATAGAAACATAAGAATAAAGATTAGACAGTGAAATCTTCAAGTTCCTGGAGGTAGTGGCTGATTAACAGTATAAGTGGGAGACACCATAGAATCCAGGGTTCTGAGTTTGGGGTCAGACAACCTGAGATGCCACAATCTCTTTCACTCTGCATGGCACTGCCTTGCAATAGAAAACCTGAGCATAACCAAGAAGCAGAAGCCCTTTCTAGATGGGACTGCTGCCTCAGGACCACAGGACACATGGCAGGACTAAGTCCATGTGGGGTGCTGTAAAGTGGTAGCAAGACCAAGCCCCAGTGGTAGGAGCACTAACAGAGGGGTGAGCTCGAAGTGCAGAGATGCTTGAGATTTGTCCGCTGCTATTCTAGCTGCCAGAGATCTTGTGTACAGGAAGGAAGGTGTGAAGGATTCAATCACTGAGGAAGACGGAGGTGGACACGCAAGGCAGGAGGAGAAGGGGTCAAAGGAAAAGGTGTGAATGGTAGAGTCAGACATAAGGAGTTTCCAACCCCTGCAGATTATGTCTGTGGTTTCATTTGGCCTTCAGCTGTTTTTAAAGGAAAATGAATACCTTTAAATGGTTTGTGTGTGCTGTGGGTCACCACAGCTCCCCAACCTCAGGCCCTATTTCTTATACTCAGTTTTCCATGTACTTACTTGGGAACATTCACATTTGCAACCCTGAAATGGATGATAAACAACACGTGGATGTGAACGTGTTGACTTGCAGCAGCAAGCAGCGCTGCTACAAGGGCTGCCACAAAACCTGGCAATGACAGGGGTGAAGGCAGGTCTCAGGGAGAGGACAGGACATCAGTTTTCCCTACAATGTCCCAGCAGGGCGAGTCTATCATCACCTTCTTTTATAAGTGATGAAACTGTGAGAGTTGAGCCAACAGTCCTGGGGGGACATCTGCTAAGTGGCAGAGCTTTGGAACCCAGACCCTCCGGCTCCAGGGATGTGTCCTTAATCAGCATGGCATTCCCTCTTCCCCACCCCCGATCAGTGACACAAATGCTTTATTAGAAAGGAAAGAGAAAACATTCCTCATTGTATGAGAAGTTTGACTCTCTAGAACTCCATCATGCAATTCTTTGGGATAACAGAGGAGTGGATCTCAAAACAGAAGAATGGTGTCGGTGCTCGCCATGTCCTCTGCCTGCCTTCACTCACTCAGCCTGACCTGCAGGGCCCTCTGGCCCCAGCTTGAGTTCGCTTAGATGTGACTCAAATTGGCCTCACTGAATGTGTCCATAATTCACTTCGGTTTAGGAGAGCTTTAGAGAAAGCTCTGGCAGCTCATATAGCTAGAACTAAATAGCAGTTTAATGAGTAAATGAATCAGAGGCTCAGATTAAATTTCCATCCAAATAACCATAGGTGAGGGGTGCGGGGTGCGGGGGGAGCCTGCTTGGCAAAACACTGTGATTTGGCCATTGCCACGAGGATTTTCCTGGCCTGCTGACTAAACACACTGGGCTCACAAATCTGGGAGGACTCGATCATGGATGTGCTCTCAGCCTTATTCGGACCCAAGCCCATAATGACGATTCAGTGTCAGTGTTTCCACTTGGTTATCATACAGGGTTTAGCATCTCTCACTCAGTGTTCATCTGAGAGCCACCCAGGGTGTTCAGCAACTGGTGAGTGCCCTAACACTCAAATACTGGGCTGGTTTTATGTTAAAAAACATTTACATTCTACTGCGGAGAAGACAGTTGTTTTGAAAACCAAATGCCTGGAATGGAATGGACACTTGGGAAAGTTGCTCAGCCTTTCATGCCTCAGTCCATCACCTGCAAATGGAGATAACAATAGCACCTATTTGAAGGCTGTTGTATATTTACAGTTAATGCTGTATTTAATTTTATATTTAACTATATTAACGTTACTTTGTTTAGGGATAGTTTGACCTCTAGTGATGTGTCAAGCTCTTTGAACTGTGCCTGGCCAATAGTGAGTATTCAATAAATGTGGGTGGTATTATTATTATTAATTATTTTTATTATTATTAATTATTATTATTATTAATCGTTCAATCAGTTATTCCATGCACCCAGGAAATGATATGTGTTTTTCATTCAACAAAAGTTTATTAAATGTCTCCTACATACCAGACACTGAGAACTGATAGAGAAACCTTTCAGAACTAAGCATCTGGGAATAGTTACAGGGGGCAAATTCAGTCCCCTATTCCTTACTGTAATGGCTACCATAATGCTAATGTTTAAAAAAATCCACAGTGTCACCACCTCAACTTTGTGTTACACATTACAGTTCATGGGGCATCTGACTCTATAGGTAGAAAACTGATACCAGGAAAGGGAAGTAATATATATTGGGGTACATGGCCATGAGGAGCAGAGCAGGCTTGAACCTCTGTTTTCAAACTCGTTTCTCTTCCCAATGTCCACTCATTTGTCAAGGATAGTCACATATAGTACAGAGCGACAATGGTCAGGGCCTCAGTATCCCCAGGCTTCCCCCTCCTCAGGACTGAGGGAATTTCCAAAGTGACCTTTTGGAGACCTCTCGGACGGATCCCCTCAATGGCTACTCAGAGGGAGGCAATCACTACAGAGACACAGGGAGCCTTGAGGGCACTGAAGTGCCAGTGTACCTTGCAGATCTTCCCCACACTTAGAACTGAGTTGTACTTTGGTGGTAGTGGGACTTTGGGACTTTCCTCAACAACCAGACAAGAGATGTCCGGGCAAAGCTCATAGTGGGAATCAGCTCAGACTGAGGCATGGTAGATGGCGATTCACCAGTGAGGTGATTGAACAACCTTTCTTAGATCATGAATGCCCAACACTGGCGCAAAGATAAAAAGGACTTTCAAAGCCCATATCCCAAAGCCATGTCATGATAGACACAAGAGATCAGATGGCTAAAGAATTACAGGGAACAGGGCAGTTGGCAATGGTTACCATCAGAGCCAACAATGAGGCATAGGATTTGCTAAAGAAAAAGAGGACTGTAAATAGCTACCTTCCAGTTTCATAGCTAGAACTATTTGTATTTCTGATCTATTTTTAAGAGAAAGAGAAAATTTGTGATGATTTAATTAAAAAAAATTCTAATGGTGCCCTAAGTCAATTAATGATAGGTCCTAAATAGATTTTATGAGACAATGGATTTGGTTTGATGAGGTGGTTTAACCCAAGAGATTCAGGTCATATTGTTACTTTGATAGCTCATTAGCCATAACTAACTTAAATGAAGTATTCCAGAATCCAATTGCTCTGAAACTCAAAGCAATTGTCATTAATGTGTTGTGAGTTTTGTAAACTCATTCAAATATGTGTGCATGAAACACCCACAAGAGAGACAGGCTCTGAAACAAGTATGTGGCAATGGTAAGTTTGGTTGTTTTCATCTTTCTTCTTGTCAATGGAAATTAAAACCACAGAGTTTTTTCAAATAACAATGCTTCTACATCTCCAAATGGGAAAATCTAATATAATGTAATATAATAAAAGATAAGTTTAAGTCATAGATTTATAAATGCATTCACACAGCCACATAATAAGCATTCATATGAGTACTGGGGATGTTGGCCACATACAAAGATAAATAAGATACATGCTCTTTGAGGTGTCACTGTATGTGTCCCCAGTTTAATATTCCACATGTAAAATCAGTCCTGTTTCTTTTTTAACACAAATGGATGAGATGGATGTGAAATTGCTAAGTGTTTATCCACTGGGTTATAATTGAGTGACAAACATCATATTCACACTTTTTTCTTTTAGTTTTAAACATATCATAACTAATAATATAGTTCTTTGCTAATTACTTACCCACTAAATATCTATTAAGCATCAGCCCCAGGGGCAGAGAAAAACAGTGGACATAAGACTTAGGTATTACTCTGCCCTCGTGCTACTGGGAATATCAAGGGGTTAACTAAAGATAACCACACTGTATAACTGGGCGATGAAGCCAGAGCAGAGAAAGGATTCAAAGACTTGAAGAATGAATGTGCTAGGCAAGTTATTCAACCACAATAAGAATTAAATTAGGTTCCCCCAAGGGGAGGCTATTTTACCGGAAGGAGGAGGTCAGAGTCTGAGGCTGTAAAATAGGCCACTTTGGCATAGGATGTTTTGACCCTGAAAATAATTGAGAAGCAGTAGACTGGGGAAAAGCTCTCTACTCCCCTCCCTTCCTGCTAAAGGCTGGGTATAAATTTCCCTTTTGGAAAGTGCCCCCCTTCCTCTCCCATCACAGGAATAGCAAAATGAGTCCTAACTGTGGGAAACATATTTATCACGCTGGATTCTGCATGAGGTTGAGTCTGCATAACAAACCTTACTAAAATAACCCTCATCTTCCATTAGTGGCCCCCACATATTTACCTTCATTCTGTATGAGAACCACATCTCTCCCCACTACATGCACACCCCTCTTGACCTTCCTAAGGGAGTAGAGATGTAGAAAATTGGAATTTTTCTATGGTTTCACCCCCAAACCCTTTTTCTGATGCCTTGGAGAAAATGTAATGGACTTTTAAAGATGTAAGGGGTTACACTGCAGCAGAAAAAGTAACATAAAATTAAATAACAATTACTCCTGCCCTTAAAAAGAACAAGTCACTTTGCCCATCTGGAGTCAGTGCCCTTCATCCCCCCATCTTGCTGAGCCTACCGTGCTCTTTCTTACCTCAGAAGGCAAGGCTGTTTTTCTCACTTGTCCTCTTTTCTTATACATACAGGGCAATTTTGTTACGCCCCCCTTTCATTCTAGGCACGTCCTGAGGCCTCTCTTTCACACTTTAATGGCCCCAAATCTCTCCAAAGAAATTTTGATTTAGAAGTGAACATTGGAAGTGATTAGGCATTGAGGAAAGAAATTTAATTTGACCATCTATTCTTAAAAAATAAAACCACATCCAATGGAACACTGCTCAGCCACAAGAAAAGATGAAACTGCCATTTGCAACAGCATGGATGGATCTTGAGAATATCGTGCTAAGTGAAATAAGTCAGAAGGAAAAAAGTCAAGAATCATGTGATTTCACTTATACGTGGACTATAAAACTGAAAATAACAAATGAATGAATAAGACAAGCAAAAACTTAAAGACACATCACTATGGTGGTTACCATAGGGCAGTGGTTCCCAACCTTTCTAATGCCACGACCTTTTAATATAGTTCCTCATGTTGTGGTGATCCCCAATCACAAAATTATTTTTGTTGCTACTTCATAACTGTAATTTTGCTACTGTTTTTGAATTGTAATATAAATATCTGTGTTTTCCGGTGGTCTTAGGCTCTACAGCAACAGTTCTCAACCTGTGGCTAGCAGGGTCACTTAAGACCATCAGAAAACACAGATATTTACATTATGATTCATAACAGTAGCAAAATTACAGTTATAAATTAACAACAAAAATAATTTTATTGTTGGGGGTCACTACAACATAAGGAACTATATTAAAGGGTCGAAGCAATAGAAAGGTTGAGAATCACTGCTATAGGGGAAGGATGGGGCAGGAGGTAGAAATGGGTAAAGAAGGTCAAATATATGGTTACAGGAGATTTGACTTTGGGTGGCAAACACACAATACAATATACAGAAACCTATATAATTTTATCAACCAGTGTCATCCCAATAAATTTAATTAAAGACAAGAAGAACAACTAAAAGTTGATTATTGGGGGTTGGGAGGGAACAGTAAAATTTATTTAAAAAACTCCTGATGCTATCACTGCTCCCCTCCTGGAGCAGTCTTGAAGCAGAGGCTCTGAGGAGAGGCAGTTTCTGAGACATGTCAACTACTAGCCCTAGGATTAGTTGGACAGCCTCTTGGAAGGATTGAGCATGAGCACAATCCTGCAATGAGAGGGTTCACCTTCCTTTCTTAAGTTCAAACAACTTGTTGTGGTTGCCTTCAGAACACCTTGGCTTGTTTGATGGTGCATCTGAAGTTTTGATCTACCTTTTAACCTACTGCCTCACTTGACTGATTACCCATGAAGGTGGTCAGACTTTCTAAGTCATTCCCAGTGTCCCCAGGAGTTTGATTCAGGACATTCAATTTCCCCCAGGAGAGAAGCTCTGTGTAGAGCATATCATGATTCTGACAGGGTGACAGCAGTTGGAGCTACATAAATGATAGGATGTGATTACAGTGTGTGCTGTGATACCACCATCAAAATCCTGTTTGTGATATATAACACATTCAAAATGCAAATTCCAGGCTTTTTAAAAGCCCATTAAATAGAATTGTTTTGCCTCCAGATTTAAACCCAGGAATGCTGCAGCTTCTTTTACAAGTGCGATGAGCTGCATTTTCCTTCTGTCATTTAATATAGCACAGAGAACTCTCCATGGGAAAGGTACATGCTGCAAAATTTAAAGTTTCCTATCTTGGGTTGCCAACACAATGGGAAATATAATTTGGGACAAGTCAAGCTCCAGTGTCTTCACAACTCAAAGCAGGCACCATGGCTTTTCAGAATTCAGTGGAAGCAACAGAACTCAGGCTTGTGGGAATGGCAAGGACATTTCTAATCACATACCAGGCATTTTAAAGGCTTTGGCCCTCCATCATTAAGTCTGGTGGGCTTGCTCCTCATCAGAGCACGGACATATGTGTTAGGACACCTTCCCAAGAGCAGCATCGCATCAGAGAGCACAGACCGCACACCAGGCAGGCAACCTAGGGATGAATCCCGTTTGTTCTACTAATTATCCCATCTCCTTGGGCAAACTCCTCCATAACCCTGGGCCTTGGCTTCTCTGTCTGGAAAATGAAGATAAGAGAAGCTACTTGACAGGGATACAAACATACCTGGCACAAGATCTGGGTGTATTCTAGTGCCTGGCCTACTGCCCTGGTGGAAGGATGCTTATGAAGCTCATGGTTAGTTTTCCTAGCTCAGCCTTTCCCCACAAGCTTCTTGGTTCACACTGGCTGATCATCAAGATTAGGAAGACAGTGGAGTCCAGCACAGTGATGACTCCTCACTCTAGTTGTTTCTATAGAATGCAGCCATAAACATTTCTGAGATAATGGGAGGCAATGACATTGGCAGTGTTTTTCTTTTTCTTTTTCACTCCCAAGCATGGAATAGAGATTCTAGGCAGGACACACCATGTATTATAGGGAGCACAGCTGAAAAGAGTGAAGGTGACTCAGGGATGCCTCTCTGCTGGGAAGGAAAATATACACATGGCCCTCTTTATCCCCCTCTTGAGGGTGTCAGTAATAAAAGAGGAAGATGCAAATAGACTGTACCTTTGAGACAACCACCAGACAATCAGGCGGGAGTATGCAAATCAACCCCACAAAGATGGTGGGTTAATATGCATACACAGGTATCAGGCCGCCAAGGGTGGAATGTTTGCATTGTCACCATGGCAGCAACACAGGCATTCCGCACCACCCCAGCCATCCAAGGCCTCTGGGCAGCATGGGAAAGCAGAAAGGTGCCTCAGGGCTGGAGCAAAGGCAGAAAGGTGGCTTTGGCCCAAGTGAAGGCGGTGTAGATAGCCAAGAGAAGGAAGGCCCATTCTTGCACGAGTCTTTCTGCATTGGGCCTCTAGTATGTAATAATATTATTTTGAATTTCTAGGTAATAAGGATTAGCCTTTATGGAAGACCATGTTTCTGGCATGGTGCTAAGCAATAGTGTCTTTTTAAATCTTCACAACTCTAGGAGATCAGCCTTGATTGTAAACAGTTTAATGCTGTTATGTGGCATGTGGTTTACTGCAGACTTCAACATAAATGTGTGATATACATAATTTTAATATGTATCTCAGAAGTGGTTAATTTCCTTGATTGGGAATATACATTTCAACTAGTATTCAAGCAAAAGGTAACATACAGTACAGCATTTACCCGTGACCAACAAAGAGGTTTTGTCAGTTACCCTATTGGACATAAGACATGATTTTTTTATCGGTAAATTGGAGGTGCCCACTCTGTGTGGGTTGATTGAATAGATTGCAGAGTCCCTGCCTTTCTCTGTTTGAATCCACATAAGGACTTTGGTTACTTAGGGTCCATTATAATGAGTTTGCTGAGCACTGCCTTAGGGAAAAACACTTAAAAAACATTTTAATAATGTCTTTAACCTGAAGTCAAAACTTCTGGGTAAAGGTAATGCCTTATGCAGTGGTCGGCAAACTCATTAGTCAAGAGAGCCGCAGTTTGTCGACCACTGCCCTAGACCTAAACAGGTTGACTGACTCAGGCTTCCCAGTCACCTGACTCCAAATAGAAGGTAAACAGACTCCTGCAAATAATGCATTTGTTCTGATGCAAGACAAAGAGCTTAGTCTTCCTTAAGCTTGAATAACACTTGGCTGACTTTTGTGAATGCTGCTAATAAATGTTTGCATAAATGGCAGGATTTGTTTGAGACTTCTTTCTCCCACATCCTGGTAATAAGACTGTGAGGAAGAGGACATGTAGTTTTCACACGCAATGTTGAAGGCCACTGGTATCTACCAAAAATAATATAATAATTTAAAATTATATGATTGGCTTGGATTGTTCACTATAAATTTCCTGAAAGCTATGAAACTTTAGTGCCCAATGTAGGGACTGGCCCTCAGCTTACTACTAATAAACTAGGTAACTATACATCTGGTTCCACATGTGCTCCTAGAACAATGACAGCCAACGAATCAACTCTCATGTTTGCTAACAACTAGAGAAGGAGCAATCCAGATTGTCAGGAGGGCCTTGAAGTCCATACACTAGGAGTGCTCCTCGTTCAGCCCTCGGCTGGATTGTTAGAGCAAGAGAAATAGGAGATTGACAAACCTGATCTAGATTCCATGAAGTCTGGGGAAATCAACAGACCTTACAAAAATGTGTGGCTCTGCCAATACAGCGAGGGGCTGCTGTGAAGCTTTGTACTGTGGCCAGGACAGCCCTCCCTGCCTTTCGGCATTCCCAGCCACTGATTTGCTTTTCCAAGTTTGTTCTTGTTTGCATTCGGTTGTACTGGCTTGAAAATCTGTTTTTAATAATATTAATAGTTAAAATTAAGATTATTTTAACCTCTAAATAACTTATGTTTAAGAAAACCACATTATTTTCTAAGTAAAATGACCCTCACATTTCAATAACAAAATTGAGAGTCAGTAATCTCATTTTAAAAGGAGAGCTTTTTCAACACAATACAGTTTCGTTACATGTGTATTGTCATGCAGTGATCAATATTTCTTAACTTGAGAATTCCATGCTTTTACATAACAGAAAACTAAATAAGAAGCAGATTGTCAAAAGCTCTAATGGGGAACAGCTGCCAGAAAATCTCTTATTTCCCTCCTCTTATTCCCTTAGTATTCTGTTGCAAAAGTTATCCTGAAACACTAACTCATTAAGAACTTCTCAGTATCTTCTTCAGAAAACACACTCCCATTCTATCATATCAGACTTTCTGGGAATATTCCTTTCCAGTCTAGTCCAGAGTAATTAACTTGGCTTGAATAAGAATGATAATTAAAAGCAGAAAGCATCTATATTTTGATGGAGAATTGAGTGCTAATTCTAAAGAAGCTCCATGGACCTGAATATTTTCCCTGGCCTCTCCCAATATCAAGTTTCTCTGGAGTCCACCTAAATTATGCTGATGCTCTACCAAAAAAAAAATCACATTCATCCATAAACCATATCTTCAGCAAGAAAACCACTGTGAGGAACTTTTCCATCAGACCTAAGTAATGCAGCATAAACAACGTGCCTTAAGCAATCAACCCTTTCTTCAACATACTGCTTTTAACAACATGCATAGAAAGGGAAGATTGCAAAATATGGTTCACCCCCAAAAGTTCCGTGTTCTTCCATCTAACATCAGTGACTTCCACTGAGTAGATGAGGTTGGCTGGCATTCAAGAAAACCAGTTGCTTCCGACCTGAACTTGACCATTCAGCTGGATTTAAAAAAGAAAACACAGATGAGACATTTGCATTTCAGGGAAAATATTTTATACTCTATCTTGGTGCCACCATCTACTTTATAGCCAATATTCTTTATTATTTCTTCCCTAATTCTTGGTGTCTTGCTGTACCTTTTTCAGAGAAGTATAGTGTAGAGTTGGGAAAACAAACTCTAGTGAGTAGTAAAAAGAAATTGCTGGTGTGACTAAGAACAAGCCACTTAGCCTCCCGATGTTAATAATGAATGTGTGGTTCTAGGGACCCAATACAGACTTTGCCTCAGTCCTTACATTATTGTTGGGGAGGCAGACAATAAAGAAGTTTTACAGAGAAAAAATCAAAGTGCTTAATTGAAATATTTATAAACGACTATAACTTCTATGAAGGAAACTCATAGGGATCTGAGATGGAAAGTCATTGGCACATGAGGGTGACACTTTTGCTGAGAAATGGAAAATGGGAAGGATTCTCTGCCTCGGTACACAAGCAGAGTGGGAGAGCCATGTTTCAAGTTCAGAAGGAGAAGCATCTTCAAAAGCCTAGAGAAAGGGGAAAGTGTTGGGGTATTAAAGCAACAGGACGCTGACCAGTATGGCTGAGAGGTAAATAGGAGTCAGGTTATCAAGTGATTCAAATGCTCAGAATTTAGGTTTCCCTGGAGGATTCTGAGCCAGTGGTGATCGCACTCATACTTTAGATCCTCTAACTTACGGGTTGATAGTTAAAATAGCTCGATCATTTGTGAAGCCCTTTCAAACTGGGCCTTGGAATGTTTTTCAGAAGCAGACAGAAAATTCATCTAATTTGGTCTAGTGATAACTCTGCCCTTGTCAGGTGTGACTACAGTCCTGCCCATAGGTCCCTTCTATTGGGAGACCATAGGGAGATCAATAAGTGAACAAACAGTGCATGTAAATCCTGTCTTCTCTAAGGAAGGACTCTCCACATGAAAACAAATGCTCCTTAACAGTGGGCTGAGTAAAGGAGAAACAGGGAGAGGAAGTGAGAGGGAAAGAGAAAGAAACATCAGTGATGAGAGAGAACCATTGATAGGCTGAATGGATACTCAGCTCTTGCTTCATCTCAGGCCATCTTTAATTTGATCTCCTCAGATGGTTTCATAATGAATACCATCTCAGAAGAGGATCAAATACAAGAGTGTTTAATAGTTGTTTCCATCAATTGGCAAAGATGTTAATGTTCCCCATTTCTTGATAAAACATAATGTAAATTGATTTGAAAACCTGTTCCCTTTTCCTGAATAAATGATTGTCTTTGCTTTTCCTTTCATTGTTCAGAACAAGAGAGAATTTCCCCCCTGAGGAACTGGTAGTGGGCATCTTCAGCAGAATGAAACTGAAGGAGATTTTGATTGCATAGCTCTGATTCACAGGTGTGAAAGGCCTTCAAGGAATAATCATTCCATGTAAGACAGCCAGAGAGTGGTCCTTTGTATTTTCTTTTTATTTTTAAAATATATTTGTTTTATTTCAGAGAGGAAGGGAGAAGGAGAGAAAGATAGGGAGAGAGAGAGAAACATCAATGATGGGAATCATTAATTGGATGCCTCCTGCACACCCACCACTGGGAATCAAGCGTACAACCCTGGCACTTTTCCTTGACCGAAATCTAACTGGAGACCCTTTAGTCCCAACTGGACTCTAATACTAATAACTCTTAGGAGCATGTCTTCTTTTCTTTTCAGAAGCAGACAGAAAATTCATCTAATTTGGTCTAGGACTGAACCAAATTCATCTAATTTGGTCTAATTTGATAGGCCTATGCTCTATCCATTGAGCCAAACTAGCCAGGGCACTATTTTCAAATAGAAGCAGTTTAAGAGCACAAATCAGGTGAAATGTTCTTATCTATAGTATCTTTTAACCATGGACCTATGGACAATACATTTATAATTGGCACAGCAATCCTTATGGAAGAAGAGTAAAATAATTAAATCTTCTACGTGAAAGAAATTCTTTATATAGCAAGAGAAAGAGAAACTGACAGCTGATATCAAACCACAGCTTGATTCTCTGGGATTATTTGAATTATTCTTCATGCTGGTACTAAGAGGAATGTGTTCATTTTAGTTTAAACCATGTCAAAGCATGAGAATCAGCTCTAAGAATCTAAGTTGCCCAAATATGTGGGCTGTGAAGGGGAAGAGCAGTACAGTGTTGGCTTTGATGGTCAAAATATCTCTCTTTGTTCTCAGAAGACACAAGAGAAGGATTCCCACCACCCATGTAGCAGGAAGGTAGATGGAGGTCAAAGATGTGGGAGGGAGGGCTAAAAGAAAGCCATGAACCTAGGTATCAAAGAAAAGAAAAGAAGACATGCTCCTAAGAGTTATTAGTATTAGAGTCCAGTTTGGAATATAACTTACAGAAGCCATAGATAGAAAGACAGAGGTCTAGAAATGCCAACTCCTACAAACTCCAATTTACCTATTTCCTTCTACTATACCTCTTTCTTACAGATTCTGTTATCCACAACCCTGGCTGAACTGCTTCTATCATATGACCTATGTCACATAACCTTTCCCTAGCCACAGCTATATCACATAACCTTTCCCTAGGCATTGGTTAAGTGGCAGGCATCTGACCTCAATGGAACCATGGGCTAGGAATAAGTTATGTAATTTGCTGGTAAATGAGCTCAGATACCAAAACACTGAGTTCATCTCTACTGGGTTTGAACTAGGACATCATGTAAAGTAGACTTGGGGGAGAAAGTTAAAAAAATACAGCTCCCTGACTGATATGGCTCAGTGGTTGAGCATCAACCCATGAACCAGGTAGTCATGGTTTCATTCCCAGTCAGGACACATGCCCAGGTTGTGGGCTTGATTCCTAACACGGGGCGTGCAAGAGGCAGCCAATCAATGATTCTCTCTCATCACTGATATTGCTATGTCTCTCTCCCTCTCACTCACTCTCTCTGAAATCAATAAAAATACATTTAAAGAAATACAACTGACATGTTAGAGGAGAGGCAGGAGGCTGTATGGCTCCAGAAAGAAAGAATAGAGAGCAGTCATTTGCTCATGATGTTTACCTATTCTCTTGATGATTCTTGTCCCTGCTGAGGCAGTTCTTATATCCAACTAATAAATTTCTACTAAAAAATATTCTCCTAGTTTAAGTGTGTTCTCTCCCTATAGCCAATGTGTCCTAAGAGGTGATATAAGTATGGTGATAATAAACTTTTGATTATCTTCAACAATGAAGATAAATAAGGCAGAAATGTTATAAAATATTATTATTATTATAACTTTTTAAAATTTGGCTTTCTACTATAACCAAGGACACATCCTCCCAATCTTTCTGCCGTCTTTCCTAATTGGACCCAGACCAGTGCCTTGCTGAAAACTTAGGGGCACAGAATATAACCTACACCAGAGAATACCACCCTGAGATTCAACAATTACCCAGAATACTACCTAGACTCTGCTGTGCCTGGAAGGGGCAATAAAAGTGCTTCAGAGCCTCCCTCAGTACTCCATACTCCCTTTCCAATGTCTACCAGAGCAGCTCTGCCTCTATATGTTTTATACATGAAGGGGCCATGGAAATATTTGACTAAAGGACTCTGCTGGTTGAAAACATGGTATCATAATGACTACCATACCAATGGAATACATGATCTTTGGCTTGGATTAGTTTTGAGTTCTACAAACAAATTCTATGTAGGATTCTGTTGCCTCTCAGTCCTACCAGGATCAATTTTCTTTGGGGCTGGTTTGTTCCCTACTCTGAGATTTGGGGCATCAATCAGTAGCTCCATCTAACTTCTCAGTATGGCTTTTTGACCCAAAGAGGTCTATCATAGGCTTGATACAGATGCTATAAGAGTAAGGGAATATAAAGATAATAAAGTTAGTGGATGGTAGAAGCATTCATTGCCATCCTTTAGGGAGAACATGCCTGGGAAGCTAATAAGAGTCAAAGGAGAAGTCTAAATAACATGAGACTGAACCCTAAATCTAGCCATACCTCAAGACAAAACTACATATGTGTCTTGGTTCTAAGAGTCAACAAATTCCCTTTTTGAGCTTGACTACTTTGAGTAGAGTGCTATCACTTATAAATAAAGAGTGCTAAATGATCTATCATAATAAATGATTATTTAGACTTAATGGTCTTATAGATTTCTGTAAGGTCTTAAGGCTATCTCTAGAGGGTGTCCTTTCTTTAGAGACAACTGTAAGTTATTATACCAAAATTAGGGGTCCAGTGCATGAAGATTCATGCATGGGAGGTGGGTCCCTCAGCCTGACCTGTACCATCTCTATTCTGGGAGCACTCTCCAATCTGGGAGTTTTTGTCTGTCTTTGCAATCATATGAGCGAATTGTCTGAGACCTCAACCCAGTATGGTGTGCTGCTCACATAATAATAGAGGCATTTTTTTTTTAATTTGCTTCATTGGTGGAGATTTCCTAGATGTTTTAGGATATCTTCCCTTTAATTTTTCCTAGACACTCTGATTTTACTTATGTCTCTCACTTTTGCTTCCCTCCATTCCCCACTGCAACAGTAACTTGCTCCAAGCTCACTTTGCTCTAGTGTCTAGGAGATCTGTCTGCCACCAAAACTACGATTACCAGAATTCCTGGTGCTCCCCGTGCTCTTGGTTTTCCCTCTTGCTCTGTCTCCATCACATGGCTTCCTGCTCTGCCAAGTCCTCCAAGCTGCCAACTCTCCTTCTCTGCTTACCTGTTCCATTCTCTGCTGGCTCTCCTGCCTTGCTCTCTGCCCAGCACCTGTGTATGCAAATTAATCCACCATCTTTGTCAGGTTAATTTGCATACACACTCCTGATTGGCGGATAAGTGTAGCAGAGGTATGGTCAATTTACATGTTTCTCTTTTATTATATAGGATAGTAAAGACAACAATAAATCTAAAAATCTGAAAGGAAAAAAATCCACCTACTTAAAATATTTTCATTTCAGCTTGAAACTTTTTGATTAGTTGACTCATCTATACAGGGTGTTAGAATATCTTCTCTGAAATTAATAATTTTATGCTTTTGATGCATGTTTTATAACACTAACTCATAGGAAAAAAGGATACTCTTAGGAAAAAAACTAATAGAAAAATATAGAACTAAATGAAAGAGGAAAATAGTTAAATGATATAAATGGTACCAGAAAACAGGGATGCACTTATTTTTAACATCATCATCTCTTGGCAAAAATAATAATAATTATTATTATAATAGTAATCTGTTTCAATGGAAATAAAGTATTGTAATATTTATAGTCTGTGCCAGTTATAATGACTGCAGGGCCAGAAGTGAAGTGTCACAGCATGCTCCACATGTTTTTAACACGGTTTCTAAAGGCTCTGGAGGCTATTAAATTTAATGAACCCATCTGCTATGAAATAGAGGTCCCAGTGTAATCAGCTTCCTCCATGCCATGTGATGCAGATGGCACTCTCTGTTCCACAGCCCAGCAGGAAGGTTTATGTTTCTCTTTACGTGTGTCTTTTTGTTTTGACGATTTGAACTTCTTTGATATGCAGCGGGGTCTTGGGAAAATACTGTAAATTCAGTTTCTAAGGCCAACAACTTCTTTATGATGCCTTTGACCCCCTAAGTAATTGTTTCTAGGCAGTAAGATGTAGCTTAAAGCAATCACCCAAATGACTCCTAAATGGCCTAGGTGCTGCTCTTCCTAGATGGGAAACCAAAAAATGTGCAATTTATAAAACACAAAGCATTTCTCCAACTTCAACTTAGTGGGGGGTGAGGAGGAGGGACACAGGTCCAATTTGCAAATGCAACTAAATTGGTTTGAAAGTTCCTACAAATTGCAGACTGAATTGCATTACCAGAAAAGAGGAGGGGCAGGAGGGCTCAGTAATGAATTCTCATTATTTTAAATGGTCACATTCCCACTGTTTCTAAAAGATTTCTTTGCTCCTCTTTTGTGTGTCACTGTGGTCTATGCAAACTTCCTGGAAGGGTTGATTGGGATATGACATGTCCTCAGTTTAACACAGGCTCTACCTTGCACAGCAAGGTTCGAGGCGTTCCGGAGGTGATTAGGATGGAACTGGAAAGTACAAGCCATTTGCTTGCAAAATGGAACAAATTCCTGTGTTAGCAATTGTTTTGCTCTGCACCTAAGAGATGATGACTGTGTGTGACTTGTATTCAGATAAGAAGCCCATGAATTTCAGAATTCCAGTGTTTGCTGTTTTGTCAATGAATACATGAGCTTTGATGAGATGAAACATAATTAATGTTGTGAACATTAATTCATTTTTTGGGCTTCACTAGGAAAGCAAATTGAATAGAACAGCCAGGCAGGAAACAGGATATCTAATCAGACTGGTAGTAGTAGCAGGGAGGGTTGAGGGAGGGGCGCTGAAGGAAGTCTCCATTCTAGATCAGGCTTGGGTAAACGCAGCCCTTGACTCTTTGCGTGCAAGAGTCCAAGCTCAGCTTCTGTTCGCAAACGCTTATCTTGAGTTTGTTCAGACCCAGAACTGCATGAATCAATGCATAATTAATAAAAAGAGAAAGCCCTGTAGGTCATCTGAAGCTATTCATTTAAGCATTAAATCACTTACATAATTATATTTGTTGCTGCTGGGTTTTAAGCCATAATCACTGATGAGTCAAGCAAACAGAATTCCTTTTGTCTTAACCACCAAACAAGGAGAAAGAAGACTTGTAAGACCATATTAAGCAAACTTGAGGGATTAAGTGTCCATATTCATTAGATAGTCAATGAAAACCTATTTTCTTAGAAGTTGGTAGGAATTACGTAAATCAGAGGTCTTCTGGTTCCTGGAGGAATCAAAAACAATTTCAGAGGACACTGCCTCTGAGAGCCAAGCCCCTGAGACCAGTGGTGAGCAAAGATGTTCTGACGGAGAGCTATGGTTGCCCACGTTCCCAGGAGGAGGTGGTGGTGACATTTCCTTCTGGATTTTCTTTCCCTCCCGGACCACAGCACAGAACAGAAGCTATTGCAGTAGGCAGAACTCTAAAACGCTCCCTGGATTTCTGCCTCAATGAATATTTGTCTCTTAAATTCCCTCCCTTGATCAGATTACTATCATTGGCCTCTGAGTTAATTAAAAGAGAGGTTATCCTGGGTCAACTCAACCTAGTCAGTGATGCTTTTAAAGGAAGGAGAAGGTTCAATGAGGTGGGTTCTCGGTGGCCTGGAAGAAAGTCAACAGTATTGTGCGAACTGTATGGTGGCCACGTGGCCAGGAACTGTGGGTTATAGGAACTAAGAACACACTCGAGGGGACAGTAACAAGAAAATGGTAACCATGGTCCTGCGACTAAAGGGGCTGCATCCTGCCAGCAATCCGAAGGGGGGCCCTGAGGGCAGATGAGATCTGCAGTGCAGCCAACACTTAATGGCAGCCTGTGAAACCCGGAGCCGAGGGCCCAGCTAGCTTGTGCCCAGATTCTCGACCCATGGGAACCATGAGACAATATGCTTGTGTTGTTTTAAGCAGATAAGTTTGTGGTAATCCATTTTTGCAACAGAAAACTAACACAGCTGTCCCAGCGATGCTGACCCACACGCAGTGTGTTGGCAGTTCCAGCTGGGAGTCCCAGCTGCTCTCACACCAGGTGGTGGCCCTCCTCTCGGCGTCTGGAAGGGTCACTCTCTTTCATGGAGCACACAGTCTCTGTGAGCTACCAGGGGCAACAAGATACTGAGCAAAGGCAACCTTAGCCACCAGGTCTACACCAGCAACCTAGAATGAAACAGACTAAGTAAGGTAAACTACTTTATAGGAAGAAAGAGAGAAAGGAAGAAAGAAACAGAGGAAGGAAAGGAGGAAAAGAGGGAGAGGGGTGGGAGGGAGAGAAGGAAGGAGGAAGTGGGACAAGTTAGTGTCAGTATCCTTGAGTGCAGGGAAGACTTTTTCTCCATTTTTCATGATTGCTTTGACCATACTTAGAGCACACAAGTCATTTTTCTCTTAAAGTCTTTCCAAGGCATTCATGTACACAGAAGTAACAACTTCCTTTTTACAGCAGTAATTACAGGGTAATGAGCAGAATTCAATGGTTTAAGTAACACTTAGCTGGTCTATATAGCTATGGCAAAATGACATTTGCTATCAGTAGGTCAGGGATGAAGAGGACTGGCTTCCCCTGAGCATGCAGCTCAGCTCGGGGTAAGGCTGTGTAGGCATCTGTGCCAGCGTGGCTTCCAGACCGAATGCCCCATGTGCTGTGGGCCACAGACTGCTCTATAACAGAGAGGGCACTGAACTGGTTGAGGGGCAGCCAATTAAAAGGGCTCCTACTACATCTCCCTTTCCTTGGGCAAGGCAGCCAGCTTTCACCGCGGTAAGGCTGAGGGACTCTCCTGGGCTGGTGCAGCACAACAAGCAGCCTTCCTTAGAGACACTGACCCTGGGTACCAACGCCACACATTCATGCCTGACCACAACAGGTAATGGCAGCAATAGGAACTCAAAGGATTCAAGTTTATCTCTAGAAGAACAGTGCTTTGAAGGTGGTCATCATACTTAAGTCCCAAATTCTATTATATAAACCAGCGGTTCTCAACCTGTGGGTCACAACCCCTTTGGGAGTCCATCGACCCCATCATAGGGGTCACCTAAGACCATCAGAAAACACAGATATTTATATTACAATTCATTAAGAGTAGCAAAATGACAGTTATGAAGCAGCAACGAAAATAACTTTATGTTTGAGGGTCACCAGGACACGAGGAACTGTATTAAAGGGTCGAGGCATTGGGAAGGTTGAGAACCACTGATATAAACCAAGCCTGTCAAACTCAACAGCTAACTCGGGCCAAATAAAGAAGGTTAAGTTTATGTGGCCCCCCAAAAAACAAAAGCTTCAATTTTCATAGAAATGTAGGTTTATTTTGAGTGAGACATGCTGAATACAAAGGGCTGAAATAAATGAGTAATCGTTAAAATAAAATAATAGAACATTTTAATAATTTTTTTTCTTGAACATTAACTTACCAGACACTGAATAAATTAATAAACACAATGCCAATAAGCCTACTTTTTTTGTTCTCCAAAAGCAAAATATTTCCTGTTGCACACACCAAACAAGTTAGTACAAGACTAATGACATGGCAATTGGCTGCTAAAATATTCGCTGCTAGTATTAGTGGAGAGAAATGGTGTACTTGCAAGTAAGGCATGTAAGGGAAATGAATGCAGCATGATTATTGTAATCAGTCATTAGCGAACATTGTAGTTCGTTATTTATAATTATGTATAACAGGATATTGTAAAAATTAAGTTATGAAAAGTTTATTAAAATGTTTCTGACATACTGTTATATTGGCTGGGCCACAAAAATATTCATTGTGGGCCGCATGCGGCTCGTGGGCCTTGAGTTTGACTTGCTTGATCTAAATGGTAGAAGCCATATTGTAACTACCCTAAAGTTTCTTTGAGACCCAGCTCAAAGAAAGAAGAGCATTTTTTTTTTATAACGTCCCACAACCAAGGAGAAACATTCCCACTGGATTTCCTGAGATTGAGAATGATGATAGGCAGTATTTATTGCATTTTCTCCATGCACAGACATTTAATCCTTAGAGTCAACCCTAAGGCAGGTTTTATGGTTGCAAATGAGGAAAACAATATACAACAAAGCTAAGCCACTTCCTTACAGTCACAAAACTGGTATGGCATGGAATTCAAACTCGAGTGTAGACTTCAAACTGAGGCGATTCATACTCTAAATGCATGCCTTTAGCTACAATACTAAGGTAGATTTTAAAATGATTTTAAAATGTTGAACTATAAAAAAATCCATAGGTGCCGATCCCACTAGGACATCCAATATTAAAATGAAGTCCCCAGTAATTGTTGACCTCCACATCCCACCCCCATCGTTTTCTGAGTGTTTCCAAGATGGTGGGTTCATCTTAGAATTTAGACTCTGCAGACAAGTTCAGCATACAAATCCTATTTTGACCCACATCAATGACAGAGGGCTTTTGCCCTAGTCCTGGAAGAATCCAGGCCCAGGTGAGATTAAAGATATTGTTGCCTCCCAGCCCTGAAGCACCTGTGGGAGCAGCAGCTGCCTCACCAAGCAGGCTTATGAAAGAGGGAGGGTGACTTTCCTGTACTCTCACCGACCCAACAGGCTTCTCAAGACTACCAGGCTCAGAAGGAGCCCTCAAAGCACTCTACAAGAGAGGTATTTATCAAGCTATCTGTAAAGGAACACAGAAGCTTGGAAAGCACAGAGGTGATGCTGATTTGTCATTTCAAGGACAAGCATGATCTGGGGGTTATTTTTATGTATGGCAAAGGGTCTGGAAGATGTGAAATAAAGAACTCTGTAACCCTGGCATTCCATTTTACTCAATAATGAGCCACCTAAACCATTATTTTATCTTAAAGTAAGTAAAGGTGATTATGGCACAGAAAGAAAATTTCATGTTAATGTTTAAGATAAAGGACAGGCCTTCAAAGACATTGCCATTGCAGCTGTGCATCTAGAGCTGCTCCCCATTTCCTTCGCCTCTGCTGACAGAGTTCATACATGAACATATGTATGTTTGTATGTATGTAATTAATAAATCTAAAACAATTAATTTAAATGATTATCACTATCTATAGCAAGACATCGTATTAAAACAAAGCCCATCACAGTGGATCAGTGGTTGAGGATTGACCTTTGAACTAGAAAGTCAGGGTTGATTCCTGGTCAGGGGACGTGCCTAGATTGTGGGCTTGATCTTCAATAGGAGATGTGCTGAAGGCAGATGATCAATGATTCTCTCTCATCATTGATGTTTTTATCTTTCTCTCCCTCACCCCTCCTGAAGTCAATAATATATAGAAAATAAAGTGTGTTAAAAAAAACACACAACAACAAAACATAGCTTAACCTGCTTCCCCCAAGAGCTCCAGATGACATATCCCCAGCAAGAATAATCTAAGTGATGTTTCCTTTTCCAAAAGCATGCTCCTCATGAGTGACAGTAATTTTGATGACCCTCTCAAGATTTTGTTGATATTAGCCGATAATATTTTACCCCCTCACAACTTGTCAAAAACCTATGCAAAGGCTTTTTGAGATAATGAAAAGATTCTGTTCAAAATTTTCCCTTAGATTTAGCATCCACTGAAGACCTTTGCCCTAACTACTCTTTACAAAAATGGTTGCAAAGTGGTACTTACATGCTGATATTTCAATCCAGCCTCATCCCACAGGTCTGCCTTGTCTCCCCTCAATCCACCACACTCACAAAATAAACTCAGAATGGCTATACTCACATTACTGCAAATGACACCAATAGTTTAAAATTTACTTGCAGTACTTTTTTATCCCTTAGCCTGAAGGTAGTCAAAGTACTATTCAAAATTTAGTAAAGTGTACAACTACTATATTCAAAAGTTTGCTTCTTTTCCCTACTTTTTGGGATATATAGATATTTTTCTCATTTGAAATGTAGTTAAATTCATTTGCTTTTATTTGCATTCACTATGCTTTTGCCCCATTTTATTTACCTTTCAATTTTTGGAAACAGGCTTTGTCAAAACTATGCACGAACATAAATCAGAAATGTCTGTCTCCCTCCACTCTCTTCTCGGCACTCCTCCCACTTCTTGAGGTAACCAGTTCTATTGGTTTCTGATTTTTCTTCTCTGTGTGCTTTTTTTTTAATAAGCAGTTATACATGTCTTCTTATTCCCTCTTCTTTCTTATGTAAAAGATAGTACCTTATTCATACTCTTGCATTTTGCTCATTCTGCTTAGCAATATATCCTAAAAGTCATTCCATATCAACCAATAGAAACCATCCTCATTCTTGTTTCTAGCATGAAGACTCCATTTTGTTTACCCATTAATCTCTTATGTTTAGGTATTCAGGTAATTTATAGTATTTTGCAATTATGAGCAATTCTTCAATGAACAGAATATATGTGTTTTTATGTTTCTGGGGCTCATCTTCAGGGTTAATTTCTATAATTGGGATTGCCGGGTCATAGTGGGATTGCCCATTCTGTCTTCCCATAGCAATGTATGAATGGCCCTTCCCTTCAACCTCGCTAACACAGTGTACATATAGTTATGCTTTTAGTTTTTGCCTGATAGCTGAGAAATGGTATCTCGCTACATTTCAATGTATATTTTTCTTATTATGAGTGAAATTATACATCTTCCATAAGTTTAAAAGCCATATTTATTATTTTTTATTAATTTCATTACAAGCATGTCTTTTGTTCATTTTCTTTTTTCTATTGGAATTTTGGGATTTTTCCCTTCCATTTAAAAAAGTTATAGGCTTATTAGTCTGTGTGTGTCCTGTATGCTGCAAATATTTCCTCCTATTTTTATCATTTGCCTTTTGACTTCGCTTATAATAAGTTTTCAACTTATTATAGTAAGTTTTCAACTTACTAAAAGTTGGTTTTTGCTTTGTTTTTATTTTAAGTAGTCAAACTTACTTATTTTTCTTTTTATTGCATCTGGATCTTGGAGTCATTGTTAGAAAGCCTTTCTCTGAAGTCAGGTCACAGAGGAAGCAACCCATGTTTTGTTCTACTGCTTGTATGATTTTATTTTTTACACGTTAGATCTCTGATCCCTTGGGATTATTATTTGGGGGGCGGGTATGATGTTAAGAATAGAACTATTTTTTTAAGTGGCTATCTAGTTTTCTCCAAGGCATTCAGTGCAAAGCCTGTTCTAGCCCCGCTGATCTGCAATGCCACATTTATCACACACTATATTTCCATATGTAGGTGGGGCTACTTTTTGATCTTCTATTCCACTGATCTGTCTGTCTATCTACATGCTGATACTGTAATGTTTTAATTATGGAGACTTTGTTTTATATATATTTTAAAGTTGGTGAACAAATAATGTGACAGATTAAACTGGCTGTTTAGGATTTATTCACAAAACCACTGGGTGACTTGATGACTTTGATCCTGGCTAGCCACACTCCTCTTCATGCTCTTTTCCTGCCTTCTTCAGCACGTGGAAGAAGAAGGGATGAAACCATCACTGTTTTTGCTATTGTTATTGTTATTGTTACTATGGTGCCAACATAATGAGCGGCTTAGTTATGTCATCCAGGATTCTAAATTGAGCTGGTGTTGGACCCTGACAGTGTTTCAGGCCCAAGATCAACTTGTCAACCAGAGAGGGTTTTCAGCTTAACATCCTCCTCTGCTCAGAATGATTCTTCTCGGGAAGGGACACTCCTTCAGCACTAGTTCATATTTCCATGGTCCCACTGTGACTTGGAGGCCGAGGTGGGACAGGCTGCTGCAATGCCGCCCCCACCCCAAGCTGGGTTCCCATGTGCCGTCCCCAGCCTGCATCTGCCTGTTGCTGCCAGAAACGCCACAGGAATGAAACTCATGGAGAGAAGAGCCGGCCCACAGCAGCCATTGAGACCACTCTGGAGAACAGCTATGTCTGGGTTACAGTGATTAATGTGATGCTAATCCCAACAAAAACGATGGGAGAGAAGCCCTGTGCGAACATTTACAATCAATTAATGAAAAACGCCACTCCCATCAGAGCCATTATCACTATGAAAAATCACCCTGAAAATACACAAGCAACCAGGCCATGGAGCCATTGTTTGGTGATTGGCAAAGTTCCTCCTTTTAAACTAATTCAGCTTCAGAATGCTGTGCTTAGAATCCAGTGTTAGAATGAGCCTTGGCTAGAGTTCCAAAAGCAATCCCTGGCCTATATCACCGCCACCGAAGCAGATTCTCACTCATCTACAGGAAGAGAAAACAGCTGTGGCCTCTGCTGTGGCTCTGATTCACTGTGAGAGCCAAACTCAGCCACCTTCCCAAGTTCAGACCCCAAGACTGATCCCCAGGACTGGGTCTCTCCAGACGGGAGACTGAATCTAACACGCCCATCTTCACTGCTCCAATGACAGCATTTGTATGCATGTGGGAGAAAACAAGTAGCTAGAGAAGACACTCAACAAGTGAGATTTCTGTGCTGATCAGATACCTTCCAGAATGCTCGTTACATTTTCACCAACTTTGTTTGCAAACTGTACAACGAGGGAAAATTACACTGAACCCCATTGTAGAGGATGAGTGACCCAATTGCTGTCTCTTCTGATATGAACACAGGGATGACCCCTCAGGCTCCCTGGGGCCTGTGACTCACAGTGCTGTCAATGTAAGCTTCAGTCCACACCACGTCGTGCTCCTGGTCGATCACCTTGGGCCGGCTCAGCACGTGGAGGTATTCCATGACATTTTCCTGCACATCTGCCAACGTGGAGATCTGGGTAAAGAATCCTGCCAAGGTAGAATTAGGTCATGAACAGACAGGAAGACTGGCAACAGGGGAGCCCACACCTGCCACGCCTTCTCGGCCTCTAGCTAATCTCTTCCTCTTCTTTTCTTTTTTAAACCTTAGACCTCCTCTCTGCCATCACCCACTTCATTAGTTATATATATGTTCATGCTAGAAAATATCAGCAAGCAAAGGAATACAATTAAGATCAGCTGTAAAGGAAGCCTCTCTTCGCCCTGTAGAGCAGCAGTCACCAAACAGTGGTCCATGAGGGCCAAAAGGTTGGCAACCGCTGCTTCAGAGCATGTCTCCCCAGACTTTTTTCTATACATGCACAAGCAGACCTTCCCTGGCAGGAACGCAGAAGGGACCTTTTCATGCCATTTTGTAACCTTTTGTCTTTTACTTTGGTGGATTTATTTCCAATGGGAAAATTATACACCTCAAAATTGAAAGGCTATCCATTTTTATCACTATAACAATACTAGTTATAATTAATTGTTGAGTGCTTATTAAGGACACAAAATTTGCTACTAAACACTTGAAAGGCTTTGTCCCATTTATTCTTAACAATACAATGAGGTGGGGGAACACTGTGTTCACTGTAAAGAGAAGACTGAGACAGACCGTGGGTATGTCTCCCCCACATTACCACAGGTTTCCAGCAGCAAATACAGGAGGTGAGCCCAGGATTGGAAGTCTTTATCTGTGCCTTTTGCTTTTATAGAAGTTTGCCCTTTATGAGTTTGAGGCTGACTTGCCTCAACCCCGTGTGGTTACCAGACCTGCCTTTTAAATATGCTGGGTGGACCTTGTTTAAAGCAACAGATAAATTCTAACAATGCAATTGTCTCCGGATGGGGATACCGTTTCCATCTCGAGTTCAGGGCATTGCTATGTTCCTCTTGCTGTGAGTGGGTTGGAAGATGTTGGAAGGGAAGGGGTGAACTGGGGCCCTTCATCCAAACCTTTATGGAAGACTTTCTTGGTACTTAGCCCTGGAGAAGCAGGGATTAACAGAACGGGTGGGATCCCTGCCTCCTGGGTCTGGGGAGTCTGAGTAGAACAACCACAAAATAGCACAATCAGTGTTGCCTTAAAGCAACCGTCAGGATCCTTTCAGACCTCACAGACCACCGGTACACGACTGCTGCCCTAAAGCAAAGCAGGGACAGCCAGGCAGTTGGCAGCCCCAAGGAAGGGTCAGCACCACTAATCCTGAAGGATGAGGACCAGTAATTGGAGGAAGAGTGGTTAAAGAGTGTACAATAAAGCAAGGAGTGTAAATAAAGGTGAAGGGCAGACTCAGGCCCCTGCTGGAAACTGAAAATAGCTGGAATGACTGGGGTAAGGAGCTGGGTGGGCGGGCACTGTGGGTGGTATAAGATCAGAGGAATGCACAGGGCACCCTCACACAGGACCTTGGGAAGAGCTTAGGCTTCATCCCACAGGCAGGTTGTCATGGAGGATTTTAAGCAGGGATACTGGATGAAGATGCCATGTTTCCTCCCTGTCCTTTAAATGAGGACCCTTATAATGAGGCTCATGCCAGCTCCTGGTGCCAACACATCAGAGAGGTTGTGTGTGGCTCTGGAGCCAGGTCTGTCGCAGCACTGGCTACAGGGTTTACAGAACCTCGCAATGCCTAACAGGGCTTGGGTAAGGAAATGCCAGCCCTTCTGTTGTCCAGAGAGGGCCAGACCCTTCCAGGGCATTTCCAAACAAAGCCCAGCTGATTTGAATTTGGTGTGCCAACCCCAAACCAGGTCGGGCCCATGTGGCTTCTGGCTTCCTGATGACAGCTCTGCACAGTGTAATTAACATGCATTGTCATTCCTGTCTACCCCCACCCTCCCTGCCAGGGCCAGAGCCTCGTCCATCCCAGGGAAAACAGGGCCCTGAAGGAGCAGGCACTGAGCTCCTGTTTTAAGGTGCAGCCCAAAAGTGGGGCCCAAAAGCACCTTCACCTCCATCAGAGGTCAGGCACCAAAGTCAAGGGATCCACTGGGACACTCCCAGGCAGCCCCTCTTTCTTGATGGGAAAGACAAGTTTTAAAGAGGGTCACTGGATGAAAGGGGCATCAAAAGTTACCTCTCTAGACACAGTGGCTGCAATCAGTGTTTGAATAAGAAAGAAACTATTTTATCTTTAGTGGACAAACCGTGGTTCTGAGGGGAAGGTCTTAGATAATCAAGGCAAAGAGGACAGCTAAGGGAGGTGTTGCCATGGTGTTAAGAGGAGGGGAGAGCTCCACAATTCTGGACTACTAGAGAACATGGGTACATGAGTCTCAGAGAAGAATAATTTCTATTTGGGGGTTCCTGTGCAAAATGTGCATTCAGTCAGCAACTCTCAGGAGTTGTTCTTGGTTGTCTGTATTTTCTTCATCCTCAAAGCCAACAGTAAAAATCCTTGATTTGAGTTTTCCAAAATAGGGCCAAAAGAAGAAGGGAAATGAATATGAGGAGAAGGATGGGAGAGACAGGTCATTAGCATAGAGGGAGTGGAAAGGAAAAACCACCACACACTTGGACAGGGATGGAGCTGAGATCATCCTCACTTGGCACTGCTGGTCACAGTCAACATTCAGAGAAGCTACAAAAAGCTGGCTGCTCCCCAGAGCTCCAGACCCACAGCCAATGGTATACCTGACACTTCCACAGGATGACTAATAGGATTCTCAGACTGGACTCGTCCCAAGCCAACTCCTGGTTCCCTCACCAAACTCATTCCTCCCCTGACTGCCTCTTCCCCACCTCAGCAAATGGCGCTACTCCCCAGAGTAGGCCAAAAACATAAGCACTATCCTTGACAGTCACTCCTTGCTCACCCCAGCCCATGGCTAATCCATGAGCAAGATCTTCTGGCCCTATCTCTATAACATATCAGAAACCCACATCCCCCTCTTCTCTATGCCAGCCCATTCCTGACTCCAGAGTCTCTCCCCCAGAGTATGGCAATAGCCTCCCCATAAACCCCTCCTCGTTATCCTGCAGCTGGAGGGATCATCTGAAAGTATAAAGCAGATTCTCATCTCTATACTAAAGATCCTAAAACTGGTTCTATTTAGAGTTAGAATAAAATCAAAATGTCTTAGCCACAATGCCAAGACTCTCCTTCAGCTGACTGCCCCCCACCTGAATGACCTCACTCCCTTTGTTTCCTCACCATTGCTCATTGAGGCCAACTTCATTCCCCTCTCAGGCTTTGGCTCCTGCTGTCCCCTCTGCTTGGCACAACTTTCATCCAGTTTCTCCATAGCTGGGTCTTGTTTATCATGCAGGGTTCAGCTGTCTAAACTCACTTCCTCTCACTTCACCCTGCCTTCACTTTCTTCAGAAGATTAATCTGGTGCTGAACTATGACTTGCTTTTTTACTATGTTCTCTTTCACTGGAATATTAGTTCCATGAAATATTACAAAAAAAGGGCAACCATCTTGTCAGGAGCAGAATTCCCAGAGCCGGCATAAGGTTAGCAATGCAGGACACCCACTGGGGTCTTACTGGCATCCACGTTGTCCCTGTGTGCCTGGGCAACTCATGGACTCACTGTATCAGGAGGAATCAGAGTAGAGAACTCAGTGATTTGTTCCAGATCAATTCCAAACCAGGTTCATCTGATTCCAGAACCTTTGCCCTTAACCACTGAGGACACTACTTCTTCCTGTTTCAGAAAAGAACAGACACATGTGGCTGCTCAGAGGTCCTCCCCAGAAAGTCACCCCTAATGGGCTGTCTGCATCTCTGCGGGCAGGACAAGTTGAGGATGGAGTGGGGAAATGCATGGTTCTTCTTGAGTTTCCTGGGAAATGCTCAATAATTAGCACCAAAGGTTTATTCAAAACTCAGGCCATAGTTCTAATTTATATTTCAAAATATAGACCAGGCCTGCAGATGTATAGAAGGTAAGAAAAGCTGAGATTATAAAAATAATATTAATAACATATACTGCAAAGCTTCATGCAAATTTAATCATCTAACTCCAACCCATTAAAATCTCCAACCTTTCTGAAAGACTCTTTCTTGCTTTCAAATGTTTTCATCTAAGTTTTAGTTAACAAATGTACTTTTGATGGATAACAGGAAGTCGCTGAGGGCTGGACGCTTTGGCTGTAACCATAGACGCTTCCCTTGTTTTCCCTCTGCATTCTCTGAACTGGCTCCTTTCCCTCCTCCCTGCTCCCCCATTTTTTTCTTTTAAATTCTAGCTCTTGAATGTTTATTCTCTTCTTTAATGAGCCTTTTTGGATGTCATATATCATGTAGGAAAACAGAATCAGCAATCATTCGGTAATTACCAAGGAGTAATTAATGCTGTAATTAGCCACCTATTACAAATGGTCTTCTCATTTTTCTACGTAACATCTATTTATGTACTTTATTCCCTCGCAGAGCCTCCTGTGAACTCCAGGTTACAACTACTCCCTGTGATCAACCACACGAAGCCTGGTGCTTCGTATTTCTGAGATTCTACCACCCTCACCTGTAGATTTCTGAGGAGTCCCTTGTTTAAAAGTGCCTTTAGATGAGATGCTTCATCATTCATTACTCTGCTTTGCAATGACGTCAGAGCTGAGAGCCCCAGTTGGCTCCTCAGTGGGAAAACCTGGCTATCTATCTCCCATGCCAAGTTCCCATTCCCCTTTGCTGTGAGGCACCATTCTCTTTAAAACACTCCCCTCTGAATGTGACAAAGCTCACATTTCAGTCTCCTCAAGACAGTGGAGTGGGCAGTGAAGTTGATGGTGTGACCTCATTTGCCTCCCTTCTGGACAACGGCATTCTCATCTTCCTCCTCCCCATCAGCATCACATGCTACTGACAAAGACTTATTTCTGTAAAAAGATATGGAATTTATGAACAACTTCCTAGCTCCACCTCCTCTCAGACCTTCACAGACATCCAGCAAGAGCTCTGGTGGGCCCTGGAGCCTAAGGGCACATGTCCAATGAGTTGGAAAGAACTGATCAGGAGGGAATGACCATGAGGCCAGGCCCCTACCCACTGCTTCCTGGGCACAGGCCCACCAGAGAGTGGGGATTCAATAGTGTGATGCCATCAGAATCAGCCAGACTCTCAAATTTAGAAACAAGCCTTTTCCTTTGTGAATAATGTTACATTTTAAATTTTATGCTAGAAAAGGTCATTTAAAGGATCACATGATGGAGCTAGGAATGGTGGCCCATCTGTAGCTTTGTCCCAGCACCCACACCCCAAACTGCCTCATCTCTTCTCAGAGCCTTAATGTCCCACTTTGTAAAACGTCAGAAACTGAACCACATGCCCACACAAGTGGATGCAGGGCCATTTCTGAAACACACATGCTGGTTAGAAATCCCACTTGGTCTTTATTAGCTGACAAAGTGTTTCCTCCACCTCTACATTCCTTTTTCTAGAGTCTCAAACTCTGCAAGAGATGCAGGAGTCCTCTATGAAACACCACTGACTTCTCCCCAAAGAGAGGCAATCTCACAATCTGAAAAAATAATCAGGCTTCAGATCCTCCTGGCTCTGCCACCTGCTAGGTGGTAACCTGGGGCAAGGAAACTGGTGTGGCTCAGTGGTTGAGCATCCACCTATGAATTAGGAAGTCATGGTTTGAGTCCCTGTCAGGGCACGTATGGGAGGTGCAGGAGACAGACAATCAATGATTCTCTCTCCTCAATGATGTTTCTGTCTCTCTTTCCCTCTCCCTTCTTCTCTGAAATCAAGAAAAATATAATTTTTTAGGAAAAGAAAACTAGATCGTAGTTTTCTTCCCAAGCACCTAATAGAGCTTTAGTGAGGGTCAAGAGAGATAAGTGCCTTGCATGATAAACAAGACCCAGGTATGGAGAAACTGTTGCACTCTACCTGCACAGTTCATCCTTATAACCACTACGGAAGACACTTAGTTGGTCATCCTTAGTTGTTATAAATAACAGGGGCAGCATCTTCATATTCTATGGCATGTATACAACCTTAAGTGTCTGTCAAGACACACACACACACAAACACACACACACACAGTGGTGTACCATTCGGCTATGAGAAAGAAGGAAAGCATGCCATTTGGGACAACATGGATGGAGCTGTAGGATATTTTGCTATGTGTGAATGTGTGATTAGGTAGACACAGACTAATGCTGAATTATATCCTTTATATATGGAATCCAAATGGAACCTAAAATAGCTGAGCTTGTAGACACAAAGAATGAAATGGTGGTTACCAGGGTTGAGGGTTAGGGGAATTGGGGAGATTTTGGTCAAAGGGTACAAAAAATATTACACAAACTTATCTGAATAACCACCATTTGTGTCTTCTTCCACTTGTTCCAAAATAGTGGAAGTTTGATTGCCATGTTTCCCTACCCTCACCTACCACCATTCTGGCCTCATAAACGTGAAGCTATCTTTTAGAGGCCCTTGAAAGGAAATGTAGAGTGAGGGTAAGAATTTTTTCATGGAAAAGGGGCTGTGGGTCTGAACTTCTGAGGATGACGCAGGTCACTAGCTCACTTTCAAATAAGGACAGAATGACCATTAACCTATCAGAAAGGGACACGCGGAGCAGACAACCAAGAAAGACTCCTGTGGCATTTCCATTTGTCCTAATGACGACTGATGGGTTGAGAGCCCAAACAGTGAGGCCCCCTCTGTTTGCACAGCTGGAAAGCACTCCCTTTGCTGATTTCCAAAGGAGACGTGGGCGGTGCTTGTTTAAAATCCTGGCACACTGAGCATTAGAGAAGGTCATCATGGCTTTATGGCATATCAGAGCGTATTGGCTCCACTCTTCAGTTTTCCCAGTTCACTTATTTATCCAATAGTATGAACTCGGAACTGTGTATTCCACCAGCCACTGTACAGTAGCAATGATCACTTTACTGAATTTTAAATGATTTGCTGCTTTGTCTCATTTAGGGCCATTTCCCTCTAGATAGGACCTAGGTGTGCATAAAATGAGACAAACCAATGAGCTCCAGGCCTTTGGTTTTGCTAGTAGATCAGAGGAGGCAGCAAACGCTTGCAAGGGGCATACACGTCCCCAAATACCCATTTCCAGGGGACATGTCTGAGGTTCAATGACTGAGAACAGTCTCCATGGCTACCAGACTTGCAAGCAAGAAATTCTGTAAGGAGAGTGGCTCCTCGCTCCCTAACGGGGGAAGGTGTGTGGGTCCAGCTCCTGCTCCTCCCCAGGGCTAACATGGCCAGGTCCGGCATGGCTGCGAACAAGCTTCTCCCTGG
The DNA here is from genome assembly GCA_011751065.1 of Lasiurus cinereus. NCBI lineage: Eukaryota > Metazoa > Chordata > Mammalia > Chiroptera > Vespertilionidae > Lasiurus > Lasiurus cinereus. Next base: position 17,444,380 of record JAAGEH010000020.1, read on the forward strand.
GCTCCCCTGGGCTCTTCCTGAGTCTGCTCTGGCCCCTGAATGTTAATGACTCATTTCACTGAAGCACTTGTCTGAGTCAGGATAAAAATATGCAAGGAGGCCCCTCTGGACCTCATGTCACTTGAGATGAAAAATGTTATGCCTCCATACTATAACAATCTGAGACTATAAACAATGATTTAATTAATGACCATAGAAGAATACTTGCTCACTGATGTTACGTGGTCTAAAACCCCATAACTGACGCAATGCGAAGCCAGTGTTTATATGGGCACAGATGACTGGAACCTAACATTTTGATGGCAGCTGCTACTTTGAAGAGTGGTAAACAATGACATTTTATTCCCGAGGCCCTTCAGGAGAGAAGCGGAGTAAGGAGGTGAAACTTCTGAGAGGGCCTGGCCCTGGCAGGGAAGGAAATGACTGGATTTAGACAGGAAGGGAAGGAGAATCACTGTGGAATCCAAGGCCCGGCCAGCTCAGCGGCTACTATTACCTCCTTAGATTTTCCAACTGTCTGTACTCAGAACTTTTAAATCTAAAGAGCTGTATGGTATAGCCTGGCCCTGAAATACTCCAAGTTGACTAAACTATCTTCAAAAGGATGCTTCAGAGATTCTTATAAACAATGACTAAAACTAAATTATGGTGTAATATTAGTTGATTAAGACAAGACTTCAATTTGAGTAATTTTCATCAGCTGGACACAGACAGTGGTAAAAACAATAACCCATGACTAACTGCATCCTAGCCGATGGGAGAACTGCAATTCAACATGGCAAGAATAATAGCAACATTTCTTTTAAAAAAATGGAAAAGAACTCTTTTTTTTTTTAAGACCGCAGAATAAAGGGGAAAAGAAAAACAGGAAAAGTGTAGCTCACTCAAGATTTGCAAATGTCAACAAAGCTCCAAAAATTGTTTCAAGAATGGACCCTTTCCTCAGAGGAAACAGGATGCATCAGCCTCCACCCCCTCATGCCCGCAGTCCTCCCATGTGTCCCCTGAAATGGAGCCAAATGCATTAGCTCTGAGATAATCATATTACTGATACCTATAATGAGGAGAGCTAGCCAATAAACTAAATAATCATAGAATAAGTTATTCATAGCTTCAAGAAAATGTAGACTTCCATGCAGGTCTCCACTTGTTCAATGAGGAAAATGAAACTTGCTTAAAATAGTTGCAAGTAGAAGCAGATAATTGAAGACAATGCCAAGCAATGGGAAAGATAGGCTGAGCTTTATTTGCCTAGCCATACCCCTATTCTCTGGGAACTTCCCACCCCCACCCAGTGCTGGGCCCCTCAGAATGCATATGTTTTTCTCTGTGGGCTTATCTCTGCCCATACCCAAATCAGCAGAGGGGGGTGGCCTGGACAAAGCTGGGGTCATAATCCTTTTTGGTAGGAAGGTAGGGGACTTAAAAATCAGAACTTAAGTTGTGGACCATCCTGAAATGGAAAAAATATAAACTCCTTCCTAATATCATATCCTGCTATTTGGATAGAGGGGTGTACATGGCATAGGGTGGGAATTTCTGAATATGCCCATGCCATAGCAGAGAAGGTCTACCATAGTAGAGAAGGTCTACCTACAGAGAGTAAGAATGAACAAACTGTAGAAGGAAACCAAGAAGGGAAAAACAAAACAAACAAACAAACAAAAACACAGCTCCCTGGTCCTCCTGGGACACAAGCTTCCCTCTCTTGTCTAGATTCTGAGTCACTCCCCTCTCTCTCCAAAATACTCCTCTTTTTAATTTCAGGGAACAACCTTGGTTTCTTGCAACTAAAATAACTTTGTTTTAACTCAAACTAGACTTAATTGGTTGTGTAGGCCTGTGGTTGGCAAACTGTGGCTCTTGAGCCACATCTAGCTCTTTGGCCCCTTGAGTTTGGCACTTCCACAAAATACCACGGCCCGGGAGAGTCTATTTTGAAGAAGTGGCATTAGAAGAAATTTAAGTTTAAAAAACGTGGCTCTCAAAAGATATTTCAATAGCTATACTGTTGATATTTAGCTCTGTTGACTAATGAGTTTGCCGACCACTGGTATAGGCTAAGCCATGCTATGGGAACATTAGAAACCGGAAACTTCAGTGGCTTAACATTGAGGTTCATCACACACACTATGTATGCAGTGTGGGTTAGCCTATGGCAGGGGACAAGGGGAGTGGAAAGGCATTCGCTCCATGTGGTGACTCAGGGCCCCATGCTGATGAAGGTTGTTCATTTCATGACTATTCCATTATGTAGTTTCACAGTTCTCCAGTGCATAGATACCACTGCACCAGCTCTTAAACTCATTATCCCTGAAATGACCAGGTTGGTTTTGCTTGCAGATTATTGGCCAGGACCAGTGTTGAGGCCCCACTGGGACCCAAGGGACCAGGAATGCTGAGCAAGCACATGGATATTTGGTGCACAGTAAACGGCTCTGCCACAGTAACTCTCTCAGCTACTGAGCAGTAAAGTGGAAGAGTTCAGCCACTCTGCTTGACTATGTCCTCAAACTTTATAAGCATATTTTGGGAAGAAGTTGTTACAAGTTTATAAAAAATCATTTAGAAACAGCCAGACCTTATCTTAGGATTCACAGCCTTCTCCTGGAATTCTTCACTTCTTCATGACTATCTTGATTTCTGTGCATCCAAGGAGAAGGCATTGGGAGCCAGGCCCATCAACGGAACCTACCTTTGTTGGCACAGGCCATCCATTTGAGATTGTCTGCAAAAGCTGCCTCCCGTCCAATGAGGTACGTGAAGATGCGGACCTGAGGAGAAGGCAAACACAGGGATCAGCGATGTTCCCTTTTCACTGTCCTGCACAGACCACATCCCGACTCACGCACATGTGGTTTACCTCGTTAATACCCCATGCTTCCCATCTGGAGGAACATGTTTAAAACATTTGAAGTACAGTCAGCTTGAAATATATTCAGAACTGGGGCCTTTGATCTTTGAAACCATGTGGCACTGGTGGTGGTTGTTTTTTGGTGTGGAGCTCGCGACAGAGGGGAACAACGTGAAATGGGAGACTGGCAACATTACCGGCCTGGTTTGCTGCACACATATGGACAAGGAGTATCCAGGTCTGGCCCAGATCCGCACAGGAAATGCAGAGTGTGCTCTTCCTGGGAATAAAAACGCCACTGAAAGACCCTCAACATTTCCCCCCAGTGGTGAGGACAGGCTGCAGACACTCTCTTGCCATCTGTGATCCCTGGCTTGCTCTTAGAAGGTAAATAAGTGGGCACAGCCTGCAGCCAGGAGACCAATGGGACCCTCTCAAGCCTTCCTCAGGTTTTGGCTCCAACACATACAAAACCCCTGCTCTATTCTTTTCTATTGTTTTCCTAACTCTCTCTCATGAGGGCAAAATACTTTGTTTTTATTATAGTTGGCATACATTATATATTAGTTTCAGGTGTACAACAGTGATTCAACACTATATTTCTCCTGATGTGATCATCACAATACTAGTAACCATCGGTCACCATGCAAAGTTTATTACAATAATATTGACTATTTTCCCTATGCTGTACATGTCATCTCCATGACTTTCATCTTTAAACTGGAGCTTTGTACCTCTCATTCCCTCTCACCCTACTCACCCATTCTTCTATTCTCCCCTCTGGCAACCATCAGTTTGTTCTCTGTATCTAAGAGTCTGTTTCTATTTTGTTTTTGTTTTGTGCTTTAGGTTTGACACATAAGGGAAACCATATACTGTAGTATTTGAAGAAGATGGAGAGAAAAGGGAACTCTTTTGCGTTATTGGTGGGATTATAAATTGGTGCAGCCACTATGGAAAACAGTAGGGAGGTACCTCAAAAAATTAAGAATACAATTACTATATTACCCAGAAATTCCACATCTAGGCATCTATCTGAAAAAAACAAAAACATTAATTTGAAAAGATACACAGGGTGGGGCAAAAGTAGGTTTACAGTTGTGAGTACTCAAAATGTGGAGTTTATTCTAGTATTTTATGTATTAAGTATTGCATTATTTTCCAGATGAACAACTGTTAATCTACTTTTGTCCCACCTTTTATGTACCTATATATCATTGCAGCATTATTTACAATAGCTAAGACATGGAAGTAATCTAGATGTTCATCAATAAGTGAGTAGATAAAAAAGATACGATATGAACAAAGAGAGATAAGATATAGAGAAGAAGTGAGAGAGAGAGAGAGAGAGAAGGGAATATTACTCATCCATAAAAAGAATGAAATCTTACCATTTGGAACATCATGGATGCACTTAGAGAATACTGTGCTAAGTGAAATAATCAGAGAGAATTATTTTAAATAAACCACAACCCACCTCCCAAAGTGGTACTTGAGAGTTAGATAAAAGAAAGATAAAGAATTAAAAGTTTTAAAGTCCTTTCATTCAAATTGAAAGTGAGATGTGGGTCAACACTACCCAATCCAAATAAAACTCCTGGCAGGCCAAGTTCAGTTCTTCAGTCACAACCAGACCAGGTTAGGCATGCTTACTGCTCCTTCAGAGTCTTTTTCCCACTATGGTTGACTAACATCTGTGTGGTTACCTCTGTGAGATTGATCTCTACTAGACTACCCACTTGATGAGGGAAAAAGGGGCTAGGTCTCTTGCACCTGGCCATGGCCCTATGGAGCACAGTACTCCTAACATCACAGATCAAGACATGAGTGAATAAAAGTATATGAGTGCCAAAAAAGAAGGTTTTATTGTAATTAGGAATAAGTGCTTAACTGGAAATTACAACTTGAAGACTAGTTTTTAAGTGATGGTTTATTTCCAACAAAAAAAGGTGTTTAAAATATATATATTATTGTTATGTAGCCATAGTCGGTCCTCATTTTCCTCTGGCGAGGCAGTCACTTCAACCAGCACAGCTCCTTCAAGGGGGCTTCCTAGTGGAGGAGCTGGCCAGGAAGCATGGCCTCTCTTTACTCCCCTCCCTCCTTCCCCCATTATTCCCACTGAGGGTCTGTATAGCCAAGGTGGTTACTACTGACCCTCCAACACAGAGCTGTCCCCTGTTCACTTTGTCTGTCTGCTCACTATTGACATTTAGCTGATGTCTGATTTAGTGGAAACCGAGGCCCAGTGAAATAAAGGGATTTGATTAGTTTCAAGTCCTGATCTAATTAGAGTTATCTCTGAGTCCCAAGACCTCAAGTAACACTGAGGTCTCCTCTTATCACCCTGTAGATGCTGGTTCTGCAAACACAGAGATCCCCACCCAGCTCTGAGATCCAGAGCCAGCTCCCAAAGGAGACTGACTGGACTCCAGGCTCTTAAGACCCGACCCAGACGCTTTCATAACACTTTGTCATCCATTTCCCACTTAAAGCTATTTGAAGAGGAAACCCTACATTGATAAAAAATTGCATGCCCTCTGGTTCTTAACCAAGCAGAAAGTATAATAGATGGCTCTTAGGAAATGCAGCTATGCGTCTATCTTATAGGCAAAGCAGAAAAGACCCGACACAAATCAACCCATTTGGTCTTGGGTAAAGGTGCCTATATGTGCCAAACCTCCTCTGCTCTCCAGATGAAGAGGCACAGGATAAACTGAGTTCTCTCAGAAGCATAGTTAAAATGCCAGAACAATGCCGTGAATTATTCCATAATTCCTGATTTTGAAAGATGGCAATCCATTTGGAAAACTAGTAGGACTGTGCCAAACTTCAGACCAGACATGATTGCACTGCTCAAGAGTAATTGTGCTAACAATCATCACAATAATGAAAATCAGCTCCCACCTCCCATCACCACCACCATTGTGGCTTCTCCTGTCAGCACCATCCCCTGAGTCAGGTATGTTGCTAAGGGATTTATGGCAGTATGTTTGTTTTGTTGGTTTGTGAAAGAAAATCAGAATCATCTTTAATATTTCCATTGATGTGCATTCCTTGGCTCCCAGGGGACTGGCCTCCTTATCTGAATAGAAATGGCGTGGAAATGACTTGTTGCATCTCTGCCTATAAACTAAACATAATCAAAGGATGCTGGGCTCACACCCTGGACTTCTCACAATTCTGCCTTTCAACTGGCAACAAAAAGAAAAGAGATTTCATCCAAAATAAATATTTTGAAGAGCAATTTAACAATAGCAATTGCATTTTATAGCTGTAATGTTTTAGAACCAGTAATTCTACCTCTAGGCATTTATTTGATAGCCTGGATAACAAATATAATGCCTCTGAGGGCCAAGGTGGTAACAAAGATGACAGGAAGGAGTAGAGTGCATGACCTCTTAAAGCCCTGTAACTCCGTTTTATACATTTTCACAAATATACTAAAATTATAAAATACAAGAATGTTCAGTATCATTATTTGTAATGGTCAAAAACTGTTAAATCTTAAGTGTCTCACGATAGCAGATTGGCTAAAAATATACAGTCTATTCATGCAGGGGAACACCATGCAGATATATATTCATGTAGAAAGACATCCATCAGATATTGGTAAGGGGGAAAAAAGTAATAAATTATGTAACATGGAATCCTATTTTTTTTTTCTAAAAAGAGACTACACTTATTACTTCAGAAATTTCAATTTCATTTGAATGTTTTCACAAATGAATAAGTATTGCTTTCATAATTAGAGATCCTGCCTGACCTGTGTGACTTAATGGTTGAGAGTCAACACATGAACCAGGAGGTTGCATTTCAATTCCTGGTCAGGGCACATACCCAGGATTTATGCTCAATCCCAAGTAGGGGGCATGCAGGAGGCAGCTAATCAATGATTGTCTGTCATCATTGATGTTTCTATCTCTCTCTCCCCTCTCTGTTCCTCTCTCTGAAATCAACAAAAACATTTTAAAAAATAATTGGAAACCCCTTAAAATACAAAGAAAGTAAGGACACCCATTTCGGGAACCATTCTGTAAGGACATAGGAAGCATAAATGTGGCAGCGAACATCAAACAAAGAACAGATGATTAAGTGGAAATTAAACATGGCCTTGCACCTTCCCGGGTGGGCCACTTTATTCCACTGCTCAATTAACTGAGTGTGAAACCTCTGTATAACAGACATAAATTGTTCCTCATTTCCATTACTGACAGATCCTGTTGCCTGATGGATTTTATTTCCAAGGGTTGGAGAGTTTTTCCCTAGGAAGTATCATCAAACAAACTTTCACAAGTTTGCTTTGAGTCCAACCACTTTTCTTATGTGGCAAGTTGCCTTAGCAGATTGAGGGTGGTCCTGAGGGCCAGGTGCGTACCATGAAAAGGCATCATGTAGGTGTTCAGCCAGGGCCACTGTCAGGACACACCAGAGTTCCCTGGAGAGCCAGTCCTCCACACTCATTGTCCGCAGGCACGAAGGCACCACTTTCATTAACCAGCACAAAGGCAGGGTGGAAAAATGTCTGCATCAACCTATTAGTTTATTTTGGTCTTCTATTTAAGTTTGGATGTCTTTAAATGTTCTTTAAACCCAGTTTAGGCTTAATAAAATGTTAAGATGTGGACATTTCAAAGTCACTTAACTTAATCTACTTAGTATAAAAATTCCCAAATGAAACAAATAAAAAAAACACAGTTTTTTTTTTTTTAAAAAATAGATTTATGCTTCTTTCTCATATAGATGCAATTTCCAGCAAAAACTTGAGGAGGTGTCATTCCTTTCAACTTTTGGTGAACAGAGGTAGTCTTATTCACAGGGATCATGGGTCAAATTCTCTCCTTTCTACAACCATTAAAATAGGGGAGGGGAAGCAGCTGCCAGTAAAGCTATCAGGGGGCATTGCACAGCCAGAACACAGGCTGCTGCCACTTACAAGTCCCTAGTAATGAGTGGCAGGTCACCAATGCCCATGTTTTTAAGACAATCCAAGAGCAGAAATTCACTATCCATTACAAGTAACTTCAATCACCTACTATGTGTTGGGGATCCGTTGAATAAATAAAACAAACTCCCTGTCCTCAGGGAGTTTAGATTTTTAAAAATATATATTTTATTGATTTTTTTTTACAGAGAGGAAGGGAGAGAGATAGAGTCAGAAACATTGATGAGAGAGAAACATCGACCAGCCGCCTGCTGCACGCCCTCCACTGGGGATGTGCCCCAAACCCTTGACCAGAATTTAACCTGGGACCCTTCAGTATGCAGGCCGATGCTCTATTCACTGAACCAAACCGATTTTGGCAAGTTTAGATTTTTGTGAGTGAAACAAATAATAAATGGCAAATTCACATAGAATGTTTGTTTATTTGTTGAATTAAATACTTACCAAGAAAATAAATCAAAGTAAGGCAATGGAGAGCAATGGGAGTGTCTGTTTTAGGAAGGAAGGGACAGAAGGCTCTGCTGATAAGGTGGTATTTGAGCAGTAATCTGGACCAAACGGGGTGATAGAGCAAGACTTATGGCTATTGGGGAAGAATGTTCCAGGCGAAGGGACCAGATGGTACAAAGTATTTGAGATAGTGATGCTCAAGGATATGGACGAGACCAGAGGGGGGGATTGGTAGAGTCAACTAGAAGAGGCCTTAGCGGATGAACTTAGACAGACAACAGAGGCCAAGTCATGTGAGTCTTTGTGGCAACCATTAGATAGTGGGCTCTTTTTTTTTTCCCAGCAAAAACAGAAACAACAGGGGGACTAGGCAGAAGCCTGACACGAGCAACATATACAATTGTAAAAGGCCCTTCTGTCTGCATGTGGAGAATAGCCATGGACCATTGTGATCATCCTGGCTTCCCTGATTCTCCTGTGATGGTATAACTATGAATGCTCAGGTCCCATCTCAGATCAATTAAATCAGGCAGGGCCCGACATTTAAACTCCTGATGGAGTTGCAATGTGCAGCCAAGTTTGAGAAGCACAGCCACCGGGAAATAAGGGTAGAAACACATGCTAAGTAAGAGGCCACTGAAATGTTTCACATGGGAAGTGAAGATGGCTCTGGCCAGGGTGAAGAATCACTCTGGGCATCAGAATCACTAGGAGCTTTCAATCACATGTGAAAGGTTGTGCCCCCAGACTCACCCTCCAGAGACTCAGATTAAGCTCAGGTATCTAGATATTTCAAGAGTGTTTATGGTGGGTCTGACACAGGTATTCTAAGTCCAACAACTAAGGGAAAAAAATAGCACAAAGAAAAGGAGTCCTGAGCAAAGGAAAGTGGGACTGGAATTAGAAATCACTGAAATGTTGACCAATGTCATGCAATTGATTCAATCAACCAATAAGAAAATAAAGGAAACACTGGAGCCATTCCTAATAAAGATTATTCTGTTGAGTGTCAGGATTGAGGCTGAACAGTTCAGTTGTTGGTTAAAAACAAAAAGAGAGGCACTGGCTCAGGATGGCATTTTGAAAGAAGCTTGTGTCAATCCAACAAGGCAGGACTATCAGACATTGACCAGCCTGGGCAAGCAGGAAAGGGCAGATCTGTGCCCGATGCCTGTGGCTGCTGAACTGGTGTTTACATGCAAAGCCCGCTCTTCCCCCCAGATGCTGAGGAAAGGGCCTGGGCTGGGGCACTTAGCAGCCTCTGGAATCACAGTCTTTCCTGTTATAGGAGAAAGAAAGCAAGCTTCTATTTTAAAATAACACTTAACTATAAACCCAGTATTTCTACCTTTAAAAACCTACAAGTTATATGAGATATAGATATAAAGATATAAATGAACTTTGCTAAAAAGAGTCCTCCAGGATCTACAGGTGCCCACACTCATGGGTTTTGAATTTTAATTCAGTTAAGTAGCAGCTCTGCCAGTGAGCCAGAGGACTCACCTGCATGTCTCCTCGCCGGCTCCTGACCCTTCAGACTCACTGCCCAACTCAATCATTTCCTAAAATACCTCCAGGATTTCTCAAAAATGGTGCATGACTTCAGCTTTAGGGAGAAGTCTCCTGATGTTATGTTTTTTTAAAAGTGTATTTTATTGGTTTTTTACAAAGAGGAAGTGAGAGGGATAGAGAGAAATATCCATCAGCTGCCCCTTGTACACCCCCTACTTGGGATGTGCCTGCAACCAAGGTACATGCCCTTGACCGGAATCAAACTCAGTTTCGGCCTGATGTTATGTTTTAAAGTCAATTCGATGTTGCTCAATACATTCTTTATCTGTACCTCATAAAAGATATTCCTAACCCACTTTTAGTATTATTTACTCATTTCTGTGATTGCTGATGCAGGGAAACATTTCTGATTATGATCTTTAATCTCTAAGCAGAAGATGATGGTCAGGTTTGATTATTCTCCAAAATGCTTGAATCACTGCCACCAGGTGTCTTCCTGAAAATGCTGCACAAGCAGAGGTGAGCTCAGGGAAGGTTGAGACCATTGGAAACAGTTATATTGAGCAGGCAGATTTAATCTGGATGCCATCGTGCTCATAATAAAAGGAGAAACATCCTCAGCTGGAGGATGAGAGAGGCAAATAAGATAATGCTGCCCCCGAGCAGCAATGAAATGGGGAAAATTGAATTAAATTACAAAAGTAATAAAATTTCAACAAATGAATATCATAGATCATTATGAAAAATGAACTGTCATTTGGGGATGCTCTGAGAATCTGTATAATCTCCACCCTCTCAAGCAGAGTCCCTGATACCTCATGTGTGGTATTGAAAAGATCCCAAATCAGAAAAAAATCCCAGCGAGGGGATCGGAGTTCAGTTTCATGGTCATGTATTTGGTCAAAGTGAGGGAGATGGGGATCCCTGGGTCACAGAGACTGTGGCCTGGTTTAGCATAGGGAAACGGAGATTACACACAATGTAGTAGATCAGTAAGAGGTCAAGCAGCAATGCCCCCAAAGGGGGGGGGGCAGATCACTGAGTGTACTGACCATGTCTTTTTATTTTTTGGTATCTCTGATGGTCTACTATCTGGAGCCATGCTACTGTGGAGGGACCGCCCCTCCCAGGCTCCGCTAATCCCTGGAGATAGTATACAACTTGCCTGCAATTGCACCTGGATATACAAACCAACCAATCCAGGGCCAAAGCCTCTGGCCACCTCCTTTACTCAGGTGCTCACAGCCTGGGCCATTATTCACTTGTCCTAATCACCCTAGCAGTGGTGGACAAACCGCGGTTCGTGAGTCACATGCAGCTCGAGAGCTGTGGTTTGCCACTCTGTTGACTAATGAGTTTATCAACCACTGATCTAGACTCTTGATTCCAATAATTACAGTCTGTTGTTGTTCCTTATGATTAAGCCCCTATCCCAGTGGTCAGAAAACTCATTACTCAACAGAGCGCCAAACTGAGGCTCACGAGCCACTTTGCTTGTGAGCCAAAATTTGCTGACCACTACCTTAGGGCCTAACACCAGCAACTAGGGGCAGCCCCTACTCCCCAGAGGCTGCTGTAATATTCAATCCTAAACCTGCTTAACCTGCTTTGCCTCCTTATTCTCAGGGGAACTACAATGAAGTCTTCAGCCCACCAATCTGCTCTGTGTCCATATCTGGCCTTGATACTTCCATGTGGTTTTTTGTGGTATGGCATGACCCTGGATTCTAGGGACCTATCCTATCTAATAGAAGAGGAATATGCAAATTGACTGTGCCTCCATTGCACCACCAGCCATGCCCACCAGCCAATCAGGAGCAAGTATGCAAATTAACCCCAACCAAGATGGCTGTGGCCATGGAAAGAGCAGGAGGGAGGCTTGAGTTTCCCTAGCGATGGAGGAAGCCAAGCTTTCCACACACCCTGGCCTGATTTGGTCTCCACTTAAGGCTACAAAGTTCCAATTATAGAAGATAAATAAATCCCACCAGAAATGGTTATAGCCAAGGAGAGAGTAGGAGGCTCGGCTCTGCTCCAGAATACAAAGTTTCAATTGTAAAAGATAAATAAATCCCAGATACCAGGGCCTCAGCTTGGGTCATTGGGGGGCATGGCCAGCCCACAAACCACCACAGACCTCTTGCCCAGGCTGCCTCATGCCCCAAGGAAACCCCCACCCTGATCTGGGACACCCTTCAGGGCAAACCAACTGGCCCCCACCCATACACCAGGCCTTTATCCTATCTAATAAAAGAGTAATATGCAGATTGACCATCATTCCAACATACAAGATGGCTGCCCCCATGTGGTCAAAGATCCCATGTGGACACAAGATGGCTACCACAAGATGGACTGCAAGGGAGGGCAGTTGTGGGTGATCAAGGCAGCAGGAGAGGGTAGTTGAGATGGACCAGGCCTGCAATGAAGGGATGGCAGTTGGGGGCGACCAGGCATGCAGGGGAGGGCAGTTGGGGATAACAGACTGGCAGGGGAGTGGTTAGGGGGTGATCAGGCTGTCAGATAGAAGCAGTTAGGGGCAATCAGGAAGGCAGGCAGGTGAGCAGTTGGAAGCCAGCAGTCCTGGATTGTGAGAGGGATATTCACCTGTCCATTCAGGCCAGATCCCTACCAGGCAGTCGGACATCCCTCCAGGGGTCCTATATTGGAGAGGGTGCAGGCTGGGCTGAGGGATACCCCTCTGCCCTCTGTGCATGAATTTTATGCACCAGGCCTCTAGTGAGTATAATAAACTTCTTTCCTCATGACAGTCATCCCCACATCTGTGTGCCTTACCATGTCAGATTAAAACAAATCCTGAGTTACCTTGAAAACAGCCAGGAATCAGGAGACCTGGGTTCCAGTTAGCTCATCTCTATACTTAGTACTAGTGTAGGGATCTGAGTTAGTTAAACCCTGTGAGCTGTGCTTTTTACCTATAGCAGGTGGATCACCCCATCCCCCACCCCAATCCCACTCACTGTGATTAATACTAAGTGAGATAACAGATAAAAAGACAGGTCAGAAGCAATGAATTCCAGTAAGCTAGGGTTGCATTCCACTTGTCTTTCAGATTAATTTTTCTTTAATAACACCACACAAAGTGGGCTGAAGTTAAATCTCCTGTCCACAGATGCTCCCTCACAATGCCCAGAGGGTTTATTGAAGAGGAAATTGATTTTTGTGGGTGAAGAATAGGATTTTCCCTAGGGGGGAGTTTTGACAAGTCATCACTGGTATTTCTCTTTAACAGAGACAATGGGATTGCCAGTTCCTAACATAATCAGAACTGTGACAATGACAATTTCTATCAACCTTTGGAGAATCATTAATATCTACTGAGAACTTGGCCAGGGCTATCTAGATTTATTATAAGAGGGAACTTTCAATGTTGTTGTTGTTTTTTTTTTTTTGCCTGGACCCTAAAGAGAAAATATATGGGAAAAGAACAAAGGGTGCAAAATTTGAAGGCATGCCTTTCTCTCGACCTGAGAGAAAAGTTCCTTTTACCTAGTGTTTCTCAACCTTGAATCTGCATTTGTCTTTTTCTGCCACCCACTCAAGGGTGTGGATCAGGCAACAGAATCTATTTGCCCTTTGGCACAGATGTGGCTCTTGTGAGTTGTCCCTGGGATTTGGGTCAAAGCCCCAGAGTAAGAAGCAGCCTCTATTGGAAAAAGCACTCCCTCCCTGCCCGTCCTGCTGCAATAGCACAACAGAAGGTCATAGATCAAGGACTGGGATTTTGGAATTCTGTCCAATTCATTCTCAAATTCATTAAAACCAACACCTGTTGTGAATTTTAAGCTAGCACATTGGTTTTCTTCCAAGGATCTTGTCACTTCTATTTTCCCAACCAATCCTCCTTGTCATTAAGAATTAGCTGAAAATAGCAGTCTCTGTTGTCACCTTCTGGGGCTCACTGTCAATAAGACAATCAAGGACTCATCAGACAACTGCAAGGATACTGTCAAGGACAGTGTTAATTCCATTCACCTGTGATTCTCCAAGAGGCAGACAGATAGGGACATGGTCCTGGGGTATGGGGAAGGGGTTGTGTATCAGAATAATTTGTGGGGTTTGGTAATCTATAGATTCTCATTTCCTGGACACCAACTTCTGCCACTTCCAGGGTTCCAGTGTGTTCCTGAGACCTGGAATACCCACTATGGGAGCATGTTCCTTGGGTGAGGGGCACTGTTTTGGCATCTATGAGTAGTAGCCTCAGATGATGGGGAAAGAAGGCACGTGAAAGCTCTGGAGGAACTGGGGAGACCATTACCTTCTTTCAGAGGAATTTCAGGGGGAATTTATATCTAGTCTTCAATCAGGAAGAGTTATAAATTATCCTAAGAAATGTTATGTTTTAATCCTACAGACTAGGAATCTTATTGCTGCCCAGGGCTCCTTCTTTGCATTGGCTATCCCAGTGGTCGGCAAACTCATTAGTCAGCAGAACCAAATATTAACAGTACAACGATTGAAATTTCTTTTGAGAGCCACATTTTTTAAACTTAAACTTCTTCTAACTCCACTTCTTCAAAATAGACTCACTCAGGCCATGGTATTTTGTGGAAGAGCCACACTCAAGGGGCCAAAGAGCCACATGGGGCTTGTTAGCCGCAATTTGCCGACCACTGGGCAATCCTCAAGCAGCAGGCTCAAACACCTCAGAGATTGGGTGTTTTTGGCTCTATGTTTCTATCCCTGACTTTGGTATTCCTTTTTCCTCCCACCTGACTTCTAATTTGTATTACCTTTTTGGTTTAATGTTTTCCATCCGCCACCCTCCTACCTACTCTTCCATCAATCGCGTATTAACTGAGTACCCACTAAATTCTAAACCTCCTTCTCAATGCTAGAGACACATGCATAGAAAAACCCTACATGGTCTCTAACTTCATGAAACTTGTAAATTTTCTAAATTCTTTTTATAAAATAAAGAAGGCAATGATACATGAAGAAATGGAAGAACATAGGGTGAAGGATCTGTTGTTCTGTTATTCACTACTCCAGACTTCTCAAAGGATTCTGGTTGAGATTTTCCCTCAATTTTTTATACTATCTCTATCCTAACAATGTGACCCACACTGAGGTCATGGCTTGCTTTCTCTCTTTGAGTAAGGGGTTTGTCATAGAACCCAAAAGAGTAATCATCTTCTAGAACTGTTTCATTCATACACTCATTGCACCAAACAGTCTGGCTTTCTTCAATAGGGCACAGGTCACCTTGAGCTCTGGCTCAAACACCAGATGACAAGCAGAAACTTGTCATCTTCAATCTATAACTTACTAGAGGCCCAGTGCATGAAATCTGTGCATGGGTAAGGTCCTTCAGCCCAGCCAATGATCAGGGTTGGCCAGAGCCTTCCTATATCCGGCTGCCAGCTACCAGCTGGAGCATTCTTTCATTCCATACCACTCCCTGGTGGTCAGTGCATATCATAGCAAGTGGTCAAACTCCTGGTCAGTTGAACTCCAGGTCCTTTGAACTCCCAAGGGGACAATTTGCATATTAGCCTTTTATTATATAGGACAAAGAAAGGTACATTAATTCATTATTTCAATAGATAATTAAGGCTTTTTTATAAGCATTAATTTTTTCTTTTAATTGTGTCCTATATAATAAAAGGCTAATATGCAAATTGTCCCCTTGGGAGTTCAACCAACCAGGAGTTGGACCACTCGCTATGACATACACTGACCACCAGGAGGTAGATGCTCAACACAGGAGCTGCCTTCTGGTCATTAGTGCACTCCTACAGGGCAAGTGCTGCTCAGCCAGAAGCCTTGAGCCAGACTCACAGGTAGAGAGTGTAATGGCAGTGGCCAAAGCCTCTCTTGCCTCTGGGGCAGCACTAAGGATATCCAAGTGACAGCTTAGGCCTCCTTTCTCCTAAGCCGGAAGTTGGACATCTCCCAAGGCCTCTAGGACTGTGAGAGGGTGCAGGCCAGGCTAAGGGAACCCCCTGAGTGCAAGAATTTCATGCACCAGGCCTCTAGTTGAGATATAATAAACATGCATTAAGGTCAATGTGATGATTGAGACACAGATATATTACAAAATGATTACCACAATAAGGTGAGTTTATAGCTCCATCACCTCATGTAACTACAATTTATTTTTTGTAAGAGCATTTAAGATTTATTCTTAGCAACTTTCAAGTCTATAATACAGTATTATTAACTATAGTCATGAAGCTATAGACAGGGTGGGGCAAAAGTAGGTTTTCAGTTGTGAGTACACAAAACAGATTTATTCTTGTATATTATTATTTATTGTATTATTTTCCATATGAACAATGGTAAACAAATTTTTCCCCACCTTATATTAGTTACAGAATCTTTTTCCTTGTGATGAGAACTTCTAAGATTTAATTTCTGAGCAAATTTCAAATATGCAATTAATATTAATTACTAGAGGTCCATTGCATGAAGATTCATGCAAGAATAGGCCTTCCTTCCCCTGGCTTCACTTCTGGCTGCCTGGGAGCCTGCAAGTCCTCACGCCTGGTGGACTGCCCTTCTGTAGCTCCCTCTGCCCCCTGCCCTCCCCCTTATAGCAGGCACCCCACCTAGCTGCTCTACATCTGCAAATTAACTCCACCATCTTTGTTGGGCTAATTTGCATACTCACTCCTGATTGGCTGATGAGCATCAGAAGTACAGTCAATTTGCATATTTCCCTTTTATTAGTATAGATCGTTGCCATGCTATACATCAGATCCACATGACTTATATATCTTACAATGAAATTTGTATTTTTGGACTCTATCCATTTTGTCAACCCTGTCCCCTACCTCTGGCAACATATGTCTATAAGCATCAAACTATATATCAGTTCCCCAGAACTTACTAATATTATATATCTATATCTATATATCTATATATATCTATATATATATATATATATGTGTGTGTGTGTGTGTGTGTGTATTATATATATATATATATATATATATATATATATCCCATATTTTCTTTTAATTTTACAGTTTTGGGTCTTACATTTAATAATTTACTAGTAATCCAATTCAAGGCAATTTTTGTGAGTGACTTAAGAAAAAGTTCCAATTTCATTATTTTATATAATAGCATGTTTATCCTGTTTTAATGAAAACATTAATTCTTTCTCCATTGAATGATCTTGGTTCCCTTTTCAAATAATAGGTGATGGTAACTGTGTGAGATTTCTTTTCTGGGCTCTTGATACCGTTACATTGGTCAGTAAATACTGTTTTTATATAGTATCATACTGTTTTGATTATTCTAGCTTTGTAATGTAATTTGAAATCAGTAAGTGTGATACCTCCAGCTTTACTCAATTTATTGAAAGCTTATCCATGAATTACTTTGGCTATCGGGGTAGTTCATGGTTCATAAATTTTAGAATTATTTTTTCTATTTCTGTAAAAAATGCCATTAGAATTTTGATATTTTATTAAATATGTAGATTTATTACAGTAATATGGGCATTTCAATAATATTAATTCACCCTGTTCACAGGAAACAACATACCTTTCTACTTATTTGTGTTTGCAATTTCTTTTGTCCATGTCATAGTTTTCAGTATACAGATTTCTCACCTTCTTAGTGAAATTTATTCCTAAGTGTTTTACTGCTTTATGCTATTGTAGATAGAATTGTAGTTTTTTTCTTTTTCAGATACTTCATTGTTACTATATAAAAATGCAACTGGTTTTGCATGTTGATTGGATATCCTGCAACTTTACTGAATTCATTCTATTAGTTCTAACAGTTTTCAGTCGATCTTTACGGTTTTCTTTATAAAATATCATCTCACCTGCAAACACACATTTTAGTTGTCCTTTCCTATTGGCATGTCTTTATTTCTTTCACATGCCTTGGTTTCTTCACGGACTGCTCTGGCTGGGGCTTCCAGTAATATGCTCAAGAGGAGTGGCGAGAACAGACACCCTGCATTGTTTCTCATTATAGGAGAAAAGCTTTCCCCTGGGTCCCCAGTGTTAACTGTGAGTTTTCATATGTGGCCTTCATGATGTCTCAGCCTGTTCCCTTTAGACCAGTGAGTGTAGCTCTTCCACAAAATACCTCGTGCAGGCGCACAAGTACAGTGCGATTGAAACTTCCTGGTCCACGTGCAGAAGTTGGTTTTAGGCTCTCAACAGAAATTTCAACTGTACTGTTGATATTTGGCTTTGTAGACGAATGAGTTTCCCCATCACTGCTCTAGATCCAATTTATTGAGAGCTTTTACCATGAAAGGGTGTTGGATTTTGCCAAACCCTTTTATTATAAAGTCATCGTATTCCTTCTCTTAGCTTTGGGCAAGAGAGGTGGTTAGCAAACTGCAGCTTTTGGCTCACAAACCAAGGTTTGCAGTTCTGTTGACTAATGAGTTTGCCAACCACTAGGCAAGAGCATATTCCAGGCCAAAGGACTCATTCTTAGAAAATAACCCTTATTCCTTTTTCTTTTACCCCCTACATCCCACAGCTAAGAGAAAACAACTGAAATTTAAGTAGTATTTGTCATACAAATAAGTTGGTGAAAAAGGTATTTGACAAATGAGCAGTGAGGAAGGTGAGGTGGCACAGGAAAACAGATCATGGCTGTGCCTTAGGTGCTTTCATGCTATGAAGAGAAGTTGTAAACCCTGAGATTTATACAGAATGTGCAGGGTAGATAGGAAAAGATGCTCTGGGAGGCAGTGGATAGATCAGTGACATATAAACCAAAAAGAGCATGGATTTGAACAGAAAAGCAAATGCAAACTGAAATAAGGTTGGTGGTCTGAGAGCTAGAATCTGTTTTGTTTCCTCCTCTTCATGGATTTATTGTTTGTTTGTTGGTCTTCTGAGGTCAGGACTTTTCATGTGGATCAAGGGAAGAGTCAGTTAGACACTGTGCTGAAACTGAGGTGGCTTTTCAAACTCTGTGTCTACCTGTGGGGAGCCTCAAAACTGGCCAAAGCTGACAGATTTATGGCTGAAGGAAGTCCCACAGTCTCACATCATAAACATCCTTCTCTGGGTGATTGCAGCTCTTCCTGGAGAAGTACGTTTGTCTTGAGGGCACAACACTCCATTGGATAAAGGAGCCAGAACTGTGGGCCTGGAAACCCACTCTTTCAGACCACTGGGTGACTTATAATGACAGCCAGTGTTAAAGATGATCCTAATTTGTAACATGCAATGCAGACATACATAACTTATTTTGCAGCTCATTGCTCAATGCAATTCTTCTGATTTTCATCTCCTCCAGTAATACCTTGTCTAAGCCACAAACGCCTGTCACCTGGATAATCAATGAGGCCTCTTTTGTGAGCTCTTCTATTGCTATTCAGTCCTTTAAAGAGTGTTTTATAATAGGAATTAGATATGTCCCTCCTTTGGTCAAAGTTATGCAGGGCCTTCCTTTTAATTTAGAATCAGAATGCCCCCTTCCTTCCTGTGCCCGCCCCCCACCATGCTTTAGCCCCTGCCCTGTTCTACCTCCCATCTCTGGTTGACCCCTCATGCCATTGCCAAATTCCCACTCCACCTCCTTCCTCCAGGCTGATCTTTTACCAATTTCTTGAACACATGGAGTTCTTTTCTGTCACAGGGCCGTTGCATATGCCACCCTTTCTGCACAGAAACATCTTAGCATGGCTCTCTCCTTCCCATCCTGTGGGTCGCATCATAAAACTTTCTACCTCCAAAAGTCCCTCCCTCCTCATGTTATCTAAAATAAGTCCCCCTTTTATTTTATGTCTGAGACCCTAGTAATTTCCTACATAGTATTTGGTGCAACTTACAGTTTTATTTGTCAGTCACCTGGCTATGTTCTGTTTGCTATACATGCATACTCACACACTTTCTCACAAAAACACAGAGAAGCGTAAAGTTCATGGTAGCGATACAATAGCAATCATGTTCACTGCTATTTCCCCAACTCCTCATCCAGCACCTGACCCATAGGAGTTGCTCCAAATATCTGTCAGGTAAATGAATTAATATGGACATCACTCATTCATAGGTGTTGCCAGGAGATGAAGTTGACTCAATGGCACATGACATGCATGATTATTGCAGGAAATTAAAAGCTATAAGCACAGGCTAAATGGGGACAACCCATCACTGAATATGGGTAGGAACATGCTAAGAGAAATAGAGAGGTTAAATGAGTACTCAAACATTAAAATTAAGGAGGTTGAGCATTAGCCCATTGCCAGGACCTGTACATGATTGCAATGAGGGGGACATTATCACTATTCTCATTTAATAGATGAGAAAACTGAGACCTAGAAAGAGTAGTAACCTGCTTCAGATCACACAGCAAGTAAGTAGCAGCTATTGAATTCCTTTTTTTGTTAAGGCACATAGGACTCCAAAGATCATTTTCTTGAACTGCAACAGTATGACATGATAACATGATAACAGATCAAAGGACATGAACCAGTAGGGGTCACAGAAAAGGAAAAACTCATGTCAATGAAAGCAAACAAACAAAAGAATAAAATACTGAATCTCATTTTTAAGAACAAAGACAAAGACAAATACAAAGTTAAATAAAAATAAGTTTGGGGTATTTTTGTTTGATTTTTGCTATCTACATAAAAATGACTTGTTAATGACAATGAAAGTGTTGGGAAATAGTCCTTCTGCTGATAGGAACATATATGGCATAAGCTTTCTGAAGATAACTTGGCCATAACCTTTGATATGAAAATTCCATTTATAGGAAATCACATCTAGGGAATTGTTTTTATCATGAAGTTGAAATTTTTTACTTTGCTAAGATGTATAAATAGAACTAATATAACAGTCCATAGTCCATTCTATGGCTTCTAAACATTTACCCATTGATGATTTCCATAAGATGCTATTATCCTTCACAGTTCAAGGAAAGTACAGATGCCTGCTAGTCTGTGAAAGCCCAATTTGCCTTCATTTCTAACCACCAGATTAATTTGTCTTTTCAGAAGTTTTGCCAGATGTTTTCTTGTTTGCCTCTCCATGTTGCCCAAGGAAATTATCATACAGTGAAACAAAGATTTAATATAAAGAATATATGTTGCAGCACTGCTCATATGAGAGAGAAATTGCAACCACTTAAATCCGCCCACAGAAGCAAATTATAGCACATTCATTCAATGAACATTTATGAAGCCATTGCAAAAATGGTAAAGTTGATCACTTAATGACTTGGAAAGACATCACTAATTGAACAAAATAGATTCCAAAAAACTATGTACAGTCTTATCCAAGATATAAAAAATTCAAAATACATATGCAGAGAAAAATAATGAAAAGATGTATGCAAAATATATCTAATACCATACTGCTTGGTAGTTGGATAATAGATGACACATATTTCTTTCCTGTTATTTGCTTTTTTAAAATCAATTTTCTACAGTAAACATATTTTTGTTACAAGAAAATATTATTTTGCCCTAACTGGTTTGGCTCAGTGGATAGAGTGCCAGCCTGTGGACCCAAGGGTCCCAGGTTTGATTCTGGTCAAGGGCATGTATGTTGGTTGCGGACACATCCCCAGTAGCAGGTGTGTGGCAGGCAGCTGATTGATGTTTCTCTCTCATCGATATTTATAACTCTCCCTTCCTCTCTGTAAAAAATCAATAAAATATATTTTAAAAAAAGAAAATATTATTTTCAGAAAAAGAAATTTCCATTCATTTCCATTCAGCAAATACTTACAGAACATCTACCATGTGTCAGGCTCTGTAAAAGGAACTAGAATTACAGTGTTGATGCAAATAGTTAATTCCACCCAGATATCACTCAGGTAGGAAAATATTGTTTAGAACTTAAGCATAACAGAGGTGATATGCTATTAAACAGATCTCATAAGATGTTCCACTGAAAATTAGGAGCAGTATCATTCCATAGGAAATAAAAAAAAAATGGACTCTACAATAGCTACATGAAGGATCGCCCAGAACTGGTGAGAATAGGCAAGCACTGATTCTTCTGCATGTTTGTAGCTGAAAGCTTACTTCAGTTGGTATTCAGCTATTATTTGGTGTCACACTTTTCCTCTTTGAACAAATTCTGAAAGATGTCTTGAGCACAAGGAGACATGTCTGAGATCTGCAGCAGAGCCTCCCAGAGGCCATACATTTGAAGGCCCACTGTCTATATTTATTGTTCTAAAGGAATGAGAACAAAATCCATATTCCATCCTGTTCTATGACCACAGAAGACTTCCCAGGTGATAGATCTGCTGATAAGAAACCAGAAAATGAATGAAGCCACTGTCATTTCAGCTCTGCAGTGACTATGGTTAATGCAGAGTACTTTGATTTTCTTCAGAAGTGAAAGAGCAGAAGAGAAATGCTAGTGTGCTTCTTGTCTGTCTCTGGGCTAGAGCAGAGAAGGACCAGAGGCAGTGGTTCACTAGTTTCAATCCGAGCCTTGTATGCCCAGGCCGGAGGCCAGCCTCTGCCTCAGCAGATAATGAGTTTGGCAACCTCTGATATCTTTTCTGAATGCTAATCCTCATCACAGAACTTCTAAAATGCATGATCTAATTTAATACACCTGGCAGACTCACCAGCAGTTCATTCTCTTGTTATGTAATAGCCCAAAGTGAAGTCGAGGGTGGTTAATGCTCTGACAACCAGCTATTATCCCCAATAACAGGCGATTTTCAAAGGATTATTGCCGTCAGAAACCATTTTGTAATAACTGGCAAATGGGAGCCAATGTAGCAAAGTAAGATGGTCTTTGGGAGTTGCCATTTATTTTGTACAGATCTGCAAAGATGCTTTAAACACCCCCAAATGAACCAACTGGAATAGTGGTAAGCTAAATCTCCTCACTAGAAAAGTGCCAGGGATGCGTGCCTCAGTTACTCTTTGGGATCTTTTTAATTTTATAAAGCTTTTCATCTTCCTACTCATATTTGCACTTTTATAGTATTCTGGATTCCTAAGAGCCTGCTTCCGGGTAAAGTACAGAAGTCCTGAGAGCTTTCCATGAACTGATTTCCCCTTGAAGATGTTTTCCCTGTGTCAGGCCCCAAGGGAAGACAGGTCATGGCACTGATTCTGAAGGACTGGTTGCTGACATACACATCCTGACTTAACTAAATCTCACTTTAGGAAGATAATTTGGGTTGGGTTATGAGAAGAGATGAGTAACTTATCATCCTCAGCAAGTAGGGGTTTGGCTACCAGTCTATGGCAAGGTCAGACTTCATTCTACACAATACTACCTGGTTCCCGATAAATCCTCTCCTAGGAGAAAGACTTATGCATGATGTATCTCCTTAGGATAGTCCCCAAACACATTGATATCCTACAAACTCAAAACCCAAATTCTGAAACATCAAGTTTTTTTTTGTTTTTTTATGTCATTGCTATGATAAAAATCACTGAGTTCTTTGTACTTTATGCAGATGGATAAATCCCAGCTGTCTGAACTTGGGAAATGTGTGCAGTGATAAAGTTAAACTGACATCATCTTGCTTTGTCTTGACAGTTCAGACGACTGGAGGCAATTGCCCCTTTGGCCATCGGGTTGAGATAGTCAGGATTAAAATCATTTTTCTGCCTAAAGTTTACCTTTGATTAAAAATTAAACTTAACTTCCCTTTATCATTTTGCATCCTCCAACAACATGCATGTGTTCTTCAAGTTCTATCAAGATGGGGGACTAAATATTTAATAACCTGTTCTAATTAGCTACAACGTTACCTGATTTCTCTCTGTAAATGAATGTGAAAGGGCCCGGGAGGCCTAACGTTAACCTTCATCCACTCTTGTTATAGGAGAGAAATTACAGGCTCTAATTAGATGCTTCGAATTGCAAAGAAATAGAATTTTCATAACCAGCTTATTAAATTCTAAGGCCCCTTTGGGATAGGGCAAATTGCTTCTCCTCTGATCTGCTTATCCTTGTACAACACCATACAGAAGACGCGTGTTGTCTGCCTCACACAGCTCATATTTCTCCCAAATTAATGAGTACTCAAATTATTCCAGCTGCCCTCTTGGCACAAGGAAAAATTGAAAATCTATGGCT
Organism: Lasiurus cinereus; assembly: GCA_011751065.1. NCBI lineage: Eukaryota > Metazoa > Chordata > Mammalia > Chiroptera > Vespertilionidae > Lasiurus > Lasiurus cinereus. The sequence continues at coordinate 17,468,150 of JAAGEH010000020.1, forward strand.
GCCAAGTGACGTGGATAACTCAGCTGCTAAATAAAATATGCTTAAGGGGACGCAGCTGCTGGGGTGCCTATTTACATTAAAATTACTAAATCCATGAACACAGAACAAATGTCCCAAGACAGCTAAACAGTGTTCAACACTCAGGTTAACCCTTTTATTAGTCCAGGCCCTTGTGGTGCAAGTATTCCACATAGAGGGGCAGGAACATGATGTTTTTACCCAATGATTTATATTTCCCCCAAACAGATCCCCAAGTGTTACAGAGGGAGGAGCTGTGGGGATGGTCCCAGGGAGTCCCCACTCACTTGACTGGCTTTACTTCTGTAGAAGTCTTTGAATAAGCCAATTAAAGCTCTCATTTCCCCTCAAATTAAGCATAGAGTTTAGATTTGCTAAATTTTGACATTTCATACATCTTTAATGAGATTCTCTCTCTATGTTCTCTCCTATTAATTGCTTAAAGGATCCAATAAAGCTCAGATGACTAAGATATGAAAGTCTTAAAAAAAGATGCACCAAATGTCAGCAGGCAGTGAACAATATCTCAAATAGAAGTACTCAGCCATTTGGTGGGACTTCTTAAGGATGCTTCTGACTAACCAATTCAAATGAAAAGAACAAGACAGCATAGCCAATAATAAAGAACAAGAGCAAAGCAATGGGGGTGTGTGAGAGAGTCCAAGTATATATTTATTCATTAGGCTCTCATTGGTTCATTGGTATGAATTACTGACCTTCCATTGCTATCTTAAAATTCCAGACACTAAGGGATTTTTGTTCAAGTGTTTCCAAAATTCCTATCTTTAATAATATCAACTCCTCCATATAAAAATTCTTAACCTAGAGTTCAAAGGCTAAAGCCCCTCCCAGACTCATGTCTCAACCACACACAAATACTGTATTCAAGAAACCAAATACTCTCAAAGTTATCTTGGGCCATCAAATAATAGATCAGCAAGGACCACATTTTCTCGTTAGATTGTAGTACCTTTTTTTTTTTTTTAAGAATCACAAGTTATAGCCTGGGTTCTCTGGCTAATTACAAAAACATGTTCTATTTGCTGTCCTGAACATTCTGCCCTGAACACTTTGCATTGTCCAAATCATGTAAAATTATAGTGTGATGTCATCCAATAGATCAGGCTCAGGGGAGACAGATGAAGATTCTGTAAACATGTCTCACCCTTAAACACGTAGCCTAAACAGAACACTTCCTTTCTCTGTAAAAGAAAGATGGCAACCAACGAGATTTAAAAACCAGAATGGGGACATGTGAACATCAACTCACAAACATTTGAAGATGATTAAGGAAGCACAGACATAAATGAAGATAAGAAGGAAAATGCTGCTCTTCAAAAGGAAGACAAAAGAGCCAGAAGGAACCCAATCCGAGTCAGTTTCAATTACATGGTGGCAACTTTGATCCATGCCATTGCCATACATGCTTTTTCTTGTACTGAATTGTTTGCCTAAACACCTGAGTGACTCCATGGAGGGCATATCTGGCTCTGGATATTCCTGCCTCAATTAGACTCTGAGAACACAGGCACTTCAACACACAGTCTCAGAGTCCCTGGTCCTGCTGAAAACCAAAACTTTTGGAGATATGCGTTTTTAGCTATTACCCTGGATGGGTGTCACACTACCCCCTTCTCCTCCATTGCTGCCCCTCCCCAAAAGACAGGATTCTTCCAGATCCTTCGCTTTCATATTTATCAGTACACTTCTGATTCTTCTGGGACCACTACAACTCCAGGGCATGTTCTGGATCAAATGCAAAATCAGAACACCCACTGTGACCTCAAAGAAAGAGCAGATGTGAATGACTGTGACCTGGAAGAGCATTTTTAGTTTATCTTTCTTTGACACCTTACATTATCAACACAACATGGTCTTCAACAACTTTTGGGGTTACATAGAGCCTTAAAAATATACCTGATATAGTGGCTCAGGCAATTCTGTGACACAAGAGTGAGAATCCAGTGGCAATAATCCATGCCAATAGCAGCAACAGTGCCAAGGGGTCAGTTAAAACATCATAGGTTCTCAGCGTCTGTCTCATGGTTAGAGATGTATATGCAGTCATGTAGATATAGAATTATATATAATCACAAGACACACTGACATGCAGTCACTGACTAACTCTTCAGATTCTTTTATCTTACCTTTTGCCAAGTCGGCTCTTGTAGGATAATAACCAACCTAGTTCTGTAAGAGATCAAATGAACCCAGCGTCTTTAAAGCGCATTTCCCTATCGTTCCATGTGATGACACTGCTAGTTGATCTTTTGACAGTTTCAATTTAGGAAATCAAACCCAAAAATGCATCTGAAGAGAATTTAAATTAATTTTGTTTCTGTAAGGCAGCGATACTTGCTGAAAAGTGTGACCGTGGATAGCCAAGAGCCAGACCTCACTGTGGTAAGTTAAACATTCTGTTTCAATCTGATATATTTCCCTGAGGAGGCAAAACACTCAACAATGACCATTTCCAATAGATATTCTTTCATCTACAAGCTCTGGCTAGAAAATAGAGTCAATGACCACTGGAAGCAAGAATAAGGCCCAATAGATGTCCATAGAGACTAATCTAACTCAGTGTTTCACAAACCTGTCATAATAAAAATTCTAAAAAACAAAAAAAAACAAAAACAAAAAACCTTGATGTCAGCTAAAGGAATAAAAGACAGCACCCTCTAAGGAGCAATAATAAGACTAACAACTATATTCTCAACAGAAAAAATAAAAAGCAGAGAGAACAAAATACATTGGGTTCTGGGCTGAAAAATCTGACAAAGGGTCAAAAGAACCTGTGTCAAATTAGAATTTTATACTTAGTAAAAATACCCTTTAAAATGAGAGCAATATTGAAAGTTTTAGACAATTTTTTGTTTTTAATCAGCAGCATTCAAAGAAATACTTTAGGAAGGAGATCCCACCTTTTTAACTTTGAAAACTTTTAAGTACAATGTAACTGTAAATAACATTATTTATCTTTTAATAGATGTAATAGTGAAAGGGCTGATTCAAAAAGAAAACAGCAACCCTAAATCTGTATACTGATAACAAAGACACGATATATAAAACAAAAACTGACTGAACTAAAAGAAGAAATAGAGAAATACAGCATCATAGCTGGCGATTTTTTGTTGTAAATCCTCACCCAAGGATATTTTTTTCCATTGACTTTTAGAGAGAGTGGAAGGGAGAAAAGGAAGGAAGGAGCAGGAGAGGAAGAGAGTGGGAGAGAGAGTGAGAGAGAAATATCATGTGACAGAGACACATAGATAGGTTGCCTCTGCACACATCCTTATAGGGACTGGGGATTGAACCTACAGCCTAGGTATGTGCCCTTGACTGGGAATGGAAACCATGACCCTTTGGTGTGCAGGCTGACACTCTAACCACTAAGCTATACTGGCCAGGGCATAGTGGGGGATTTTTTAAAACACCTCTTTGTAATGGATAAATAAGCAAACAAAGCAATCAGAAAATCTGAATATATTACAACTAGTCAGTTTGGCCTACTTAAACATATATAGTACAGTGTAATCATCAACTTTAGAGTACATTTTGTTTACAAGTACTCAAGGATCATTAACCAAAACACATCAATGCTTGTCTATAAAGCAAGTCTAACTGTATTTGAGAGAATGAAAACCACACAGAAGCTATTTAATATCTCATTTGCAATAACTTAAAAATCATAAAATATTAACTTAAAAATTTGGAACCCAAAATTGCTTTAAAATTATATAATACACTTTAAATAATCCATGGGATGAAGATGAACTCAAAATGAAAAGGAGAAAATAGTTTGAATTCAATGATAATGAAAATATGGTATCTAAAAGCATGTGGGATATCACTAAAGCACTCAAAGGAAATTAACAGCTTTACATGCATATAATAAAAAAGAAGGCTGAAAATCAATGATCTAAGGCTCCACTATAATAAGCTATTAAAATGTCAAATTTTACCCAAAGAAAAAGTAAAGAAGGAAATAAAAAGTAAGAATAGAAATCAGTGACACAGAAAACAGATGTATGCCAAGAGTTGCTTTTTGAAAGTCCAATAAAACTGATAAATTCTTTAAAAGAAGAATTAATGAAAAAGGAGTGAAAACACAAGTTAACCACATTAGAAATGGAGAACAGAAACTCCTACAGATCTTTTACATATTAAAAAGAAAATGAGGGGAAATCATATATAACTTTAGCTCAATAAATAGGAGACTGTGGAATAAATGAAGACATTTCTCAAAAAGCACAATTTATCAAAACTGATTCAAGGAAAGATTTAAATATCAGACTGGCCAACATCTATTAAAGTGATTGAATCTGTAAAGAAAACCTCCAAGTAGCCCTGGCTGCTGTGACTCAGTTGGTTGGAGCATCATTCTATACACTGAAAGATCTCTGGTTTGATTCCCAGTCAGGGCACATATCCAGATTTCAAGTTCAATCTCAGGTTGGATTGTGGGCAACTGATTGATATTTCTCTCTCACATCCAAAAAACATGAAAAGATGAAAAATATTAGTCATGAAGAAAATTCAAATTAAAATGACACTTAGATACTAACACACACACACACACACACACACACACACACACCAAAATGGCTAAAACTTAAAAAGTTGAGAATATCAAGTGTTGACAGAAGTACAAAAACTCCCATTGTTTCAATCACTGTGGAAAATTTGACATACTCATGCCCGTCATATGCATAACTTAGGAGCTAGTGATTTGACTCCTAGGTATATTTCCTACAGAAATGTATACACAAGTGTGCAATAAAAGGCACATGGAATAATTCCATAGCAGCATAATTTGAAGTAGCCAAAATTATAAATAACCTATATGTCCATCTATAGAAGAAAAAAATAAAAAATGATGATCTATCTCTTCGACTGGGTACAACACAGCAATGTTAAGAACAAACCACTGCAACATACAACAGCCCAAATGAATCTCACAGATATAACAATGGACAAAAAGAAGCCCAGCATAAAGAGTATAGACTGGGTGGTTCCATTTATATAAGGGTCAGTAACAGGTAAAACTAATCCATGGTAATAGAAGTCAGAAGAGTAATTGTGTTTGGGGGACATCATGACTGGAAGAGGCATTTTGAAGGAGAGGTTCTGCAGGTGCTGGGGGCACAGTGTTCATTCACGTTGCAGTGCCCTTGTTTAAAAAGATCAAAAAGCCCAACACTTAAGTTGTTTTGTACCATATCTAATGTTATAACTGAAACCTCACTATATAAGGTTTTTAAAAAGTTAACTGACTATGCCTGTTTAAGATTTTATCAGTAGGAGAAAGGGTACAAAGGAACACCCTACACTTCATGTTTTTCTTGCGAGTCTAAAATGATTTCAAAATAAAGAGGTTGTTTTTAAGTTAACAGTCTTTATGCTAACCCAGTGCTACCATCAGCCTCATGAATATAAGTTTAAATGAGCCATAGCTAATGAACTGGCCTGGTGAGGAAAGAATCTAGGGTTGCAATACAGTACACTTGTCAAAAGTGTGAATATATCAGGGAACCTGGAGAGGGGACTGAATCATAAGTAGCCCTACCGGAAACCCACTGGCTTTAACAATTTTTATTTTCCATTGATTTCACCCTTAGAAATCTAAAGAATAGCCATGGCTCAGGTGGCTCAGTTGGTTGGAGCATAGACCTGTACACCAAAAGGTTACACAGGTTCAGTACCCAGCCAGAGCACATACCTAGACTGAGGATTCGATCCCTGGTGTGGGCACATACTGGAGGTAACTGATCAATGTTTTTCTCAAACATCAATCTTATCTCTCTGAAAGCAATAAAAACATATCCTTAGGTGAGATTTTTTTAAAAGAAAGAAATCTAAAGAATACAAGCCTATATTGGAATCCTGAATGGAGCTAAGAGGCAGAGAAAGGTGATTCTGAGGCCTGTCTAATGGGTCAGCCATCCTGACAGGACAGCTCGCTCAGAGGATGCCTCAGCCACAGAGCACAGCATCCCAGAGTCAGTACATGTGCTGATAAAAGAAAGAGCTCAGCTTCGATGACTCCTTCAGAACTTAATCTTGAATAAATTAATGCCATTGCTAATATCGCACAGATGAACAAAGGCTGTCTGCAAACAATAGCACTCTTGTTTCCAGGCCTGGTGACATTAAAATATCATCTTGTCTTTCATCATCTTTGTCTTTATCTTCAGTTAGTCCCCCTATGGGATGAAAACAGCCCAAGACAAGATATTATTCCTGCAATATATTTCTTTCCAACCAAGAACTTGGGGCTCTTTGCTGTCTGTCCCTTGGCTCAATTGTCATAATCCACCTCAACCAATAAAGCCAGCCTCCTCCCTACAAGGAAGATTCAAAAACCATCATCACGTATGTAAAACTTGAACAATGGCTGTGTTCATTCTCCAGACCACATTTTCATCTCGTAATTACATATGATGCAATCTGGGGAGGAAAGTTTAATGGAATAAACATTTACTTAGATTTAACTACATGAGAATAAAATTTTGAAGATAACACTCATAATCCTTCTAGCTTGGCCTCAGACTAGCAGGAGTATGGCTTTCTCAACTCTAATTATTTCCAGCGAGGCCTTTAGTGCATGGAAAGATTCCAGAGCATCCCCACATGGCAACCATGATGGGGCCCTCCCTGTGCCAAGCTCTGGGCTGTGTCTGCTCATCTAGTCTTCATCTCATGTTAAGGTGAGTGCTGTTTTTACCCACATTGGACAATGAGGAAACTAAGGCTTGCAGTCACCCAACTACTGGGAAGAAAAGGAAGTCCAACTTCTAAGTCTATTATTTTAATTGCATCCTGGACTGCAGTTCCTTCACCAGATAATACAACGTCATCCAGAGCAGGGTGGCTCTTCACCTTCCCGCCAGCCGTTATCTTTTCTGTGAAGATAATGTTCTGCTTAGCCCTTGCCCAGTTTGTTTCATTCTTATTTTTTTTAAGTATTTTTATTGATTTCAGAGAGGAAGGGAGGAGAAAGAGAGAGAGAGACATACACACAGAAACATCAATGATGAGAGAGAACCATCTATTGACTACCTCTTGCACACCCCACACTGGGGATCGAGCCCGCATCCTGGGCATATGCCCCCAACCAGAACTGAACCTAGGACCCCTCAGTTTGCAGGCCAACATTCTATCCAATGAGCCAAACTGGATAGGGTATACCATGCTGTTTTGACTACTATGGTCTTGTAGTATTAGTTTGATATCAGGTAATGTGATTCCTCTAATTTTGTTCTTCTTTCCAAAGATTGCTATGAGTATTAAGGGTCTTTTGTGGTTCCATATGAATTTTTGGAATATTTGTTCTAGTTCTGTGAACTATACCATTGGTATCTTGTTAGGAATTGCATTGAATCTATAGATTGCTTTGGATAGTATGGACATTTTTTAAAAAATTAAATATTTATTATTGAGATTATTACATTTGTTTCTCTTTTTTCCCCCTCTATAGCTCCCCTCCACCTAGCTCCCACCCTTCCCTCTACCCTTACCTCCCTCCCGTTGACCTCATCCATAGGTGTATGATTATTGTCCAGTCTCTCCCTGTACACCCCTGACCCCTTTACCCCTGAGAATTATCAGTCCATTCCCTTTCTGTGCTCCTGATTCTATTATATTCACCAGTGTATTCTGTTGACCACATTTTTAATTCACTTAATTTTTAGATTCCCTTGTTGATAGATATGTATTTGTGGCTCATAATTGTTTACCTTTTTCTTCTTCCTCTTCTAAAAGAGTACCTTTCAGCATTTCATATAATACTGGTTTGGAGTTGATGTACTCCTTTAGCTTTTTCTTATCTGTGAAGCCCTTTATCTGCCCTTCAATTCTGAATGTTAGCTTTGCTGGATAGATTATTCTTGGTTGTAGGTTCTTGCTATTCATCACGTTGAATATTTCTTGCCACTCCCGTCTGGCCTGCATCGTTTCTGTTGAGAAATCAGCTGACAGTCGTATGGGTGCTCCCTTGTAGGTAATAAACTGTTTTTCTCTTGCTGCTTTTAATATTCTCTCTTTCTCTTTTGCTCTTGGTATTTTAATTATGATGTGTCTTGGTGTGGTCCTGTTTGGATTCCTTTTATATGGGGTTCTATGTGCTTCCTGGACTTGTAAGTCTATTTCTTTTACCAGATGTGGGAAGTTTTCAGTCATTATTTCTTTAAGTAGGTTTTCAGTATCTTGCTCTCTCTCTTCTCCTGGCACCCCCACAATTCTGATGTTGGTACGCTTAAAGCTGTCCCAGAGTCTCCTTACATTATGTTCACATTTTTGGATTCTTTTCTCTTCTTGCTTTTCCAGTTGAATGTTGTCTGCTTCTTTATATTTCAAATTTTTTACTTGATTCTTGCCTTTCTCTAGTCTGCTGTTAGGACTCTGTATAATATTTTTTATTTCAGTCAGTGTATGTTTAATTTCTATTTCGTCCTTTATCATCTTTAGTTGGACCTTTTCCATCTCCTCTTGGTTCTCACTAAATTTATCCAACTTTTCTAGCATATTCTTGGAAAACCTTATAAGTGTGGTTTTGAACTCTATATCCAGTCGTTTTTTTCCCTCCATTTCTTTTGTTTGTGATTCCTTCCCTTGTCTCAGCATTTTCACTATGCTGGGGAAACTTCTGTGTTGAATTCAGCTTTATGATATCAGATGCAAAGCCGCAGAATCCTCTATTGAGCTTGGGATGGGTGGAGTCTCAGGGCTTAAGGGACCGCCTTGCCTTCCAGTCGGCCCGCCCTCCACGGCCCTTGAGTCTCACGTGACTGGGTAATGGCTGGAGTGGTCCTTGTGCCCCCGCACCCGCAGTGCCTGTAACCACTGCCTTTCCAGCTCCCCTGCGCACTAGGACCACATGAGTCTAGGTCCCCAGGGTTTCACCCGAAACAAGGGCCCAGTGGACTCAGAAGTGGCACAGTTGGGAGGGTCTGTCTCCCGCCCAGTCTCGAAAACCAGCGGCACAATCAGCAATCTGTCCTCTGCGCAGCACCGTGGGTGTGTGAGACCGAACCTGATCTTCTGCGACTCCCCTAAATTTCCGTGCACCTCTCCCTTTTCACAGTCCAAAATCCCCCCATATGAGTTTTGGCTGGATCTGGGGTTTAATGTCATAAGCTAAGGGGTTCAATGCTGTTGGGAGTCTCCGTTTCCCTCCCGCCAGAGAAAGTCAACCAGGTACTCCGGCACCCGCTCTCTCAGCGGGCACATCTCCATACCTCAGCATTTTGCAGCTCCTCTGGGTTTCTGTGAGCCCCTCTCTTTCCTTCTAGCTATAGAACTTACACTCGGCCAGCTTTCCTGTGGTTCTGGATGATGTCTGTTCTGTCTTTTAGTTGTAGTTTTGAAATTGTTGTGCGATGCAGCAGTGTAGGTGTTTACCTATGCCGCCATCTTGGATTCCTCTGTTTCATTCTTATTATTCATAAAATTGGCTTTGCATCAGCCAAATGTTTTCTGTGAAAAATCCCATAATTCCAAAGGAATCTCAAACCCTGAGCTTTAGCTTTGAAAAGCAAAGGGCAAGCCCCAAAGAGGAATTGACTTTTATTCTTATCTATGTCCTTTTATCATCACTTCTAGCATTGAGCAAGATCACAAACAGATTCTTCCTCGAGACAAGAGGGGCCAGCAACCTGTCCCTCTGCAAAACAATTTCATTACTGGCATGGCATAATGGGGTCATGTCTGACATTTATCGAGCATTTGCTTATGTGACTGGCACTATTCTAAGCCACCAGGAGTCACCTTACTTAATAATTACAACATCCCTGAGGGGTAGTGTGGTAGGCAGCATAATGCTGTCCTCCTCTCCCAACAGGATATCTACATTCTAATCCCTGGAAATTGTGATTATATTATGTTTCGTGACAAAGGGTATTAAAGCTGCAGATGGAATTAAGATGGCTACTCTGCCGACCTTGAACTAGAGAGGTTATTCTGAATTATCCCACTGAGCCAGTGCAATCACAGGGACCCTTTAGAGTGGCAGAGGGTGTCAGAATCAGAGCTGTGATATGAGAAAGACTCCACTGTCCATTGCTGGCTTTGCAGAGGAAGGAGACCAGGAGCCAAGAAACGGGGTGGCCTCTAGAAATCGGAAACAAGAAAACAAATGATCTCCTCAGGTCTCCAGAAAGGAATACAGACCTGCTGAAACTTTGAATTTAACCCGGGAGCCCAGTGTCAGTTTTCTAACCTATGAACTGCAAGTTAATAAATTTGAGTTGTTCTAAGCCACTACACTTGTGGTAATTTGTTAGAACAGAAAAAAGGAAACTAATCCAGGTGGGTTTCATTATGATGGTGATCTCTATATTGCAGATGAAGAAACCAGCACTGTGAGTTTTAGGATGTTGCATGTGGTCATAAGTAATTGCAGCAGAATTTGACTTTACTGTCCAGAGTTCTCACCATACTATTATGCCTTCTCCCCAAGGCAACTTCCCCTGTTGTCAAAATTGTCCCTATTATTTATTTCATTAAAACAAAGGCTTTGTTTGACAAGTTTAATATTTCTTGTGTAGCATTTGAAAGGGAAGGGAGAAGAGGAAAACAATCTTTAGTTTTCAATGCATAAGTCTTTCACCTCCTTAGTTAAGTTTATTCTTAAGTATTTTATTTTATTCCCTCCCCCCCCTCTCTCTCTCTCTCTCTCTCTCTCTCTCTCTCT
>JAAGEH010000020.1:17479257-17704685 GCA_011751065.1 Lasiurus cinereus
TGTGTGTGTGTGTGTGTGTGTGCGTGTGTGTGTGTGTTTTAATTGATTTCAGAGAGGAAGGTAGAGGGAGAGAGAAGTAGAAACATCAATGATGAGAGAGAATATCATTGATCTGCTGCCTTCTGCATGCCCCCTACTGGGAATCAAGCCCAAAATCCAGGCCCTTGACTAGAATAGGACCCAGGACCCTTCACTCTGCACGGAAGCAAACCAGCCATTATAGCAGCATCTCATTTTGATGCTACTACAGTGAGATTGTTTTTCTAATTTTCTTTTTAGATAGTTCATTGCTAGTGCATAGAAACACAACTGATTTTTGTATATTGATTCTGTATCCTGCAACTTTAATTTATTATTTTTTAATCCTCACTCAAAGAATGTTTTTTATTGATTTATAGGGAGAGAGAAAGGAAGAGAGAGAGGAAGAGAAAAACATCGATGTGAGTGCCCTGACCAGGATCAAACTTGCAACTTTTTTAAACTGTTGTTCTATAGGACAATGCTCTAACCAACTGAGCACACAGTCAGGTCAGTATCCTTCAACTATATTAAATTTGTTTATTCATTCTAATAGTTTGTGTGTGGTGTGTGTGTGTGTGTGTGTGTGTGTGTGTGTGTGTGTGTTGGAATCTTTAGGGTTTGTTTACACATAAGATTGTGTCATCTGCCAAGAGAGATAATATTATTTCTGATTTTCTGATTTGAATGCCTTTTATTTCTTTTCTTGACCAATTGCTTTGGGTAAGACTTCTATTACTATGTTGAACAGAATTGGTGAGAATGAACATTATTGATCTGTTCCTGATCTTAAAAGCAAAGCTTTCAGTCTTCCCACCATGGTGTATAATGTTAGCTGTGGGTTTGTCATATATGGCCTTTATTATGTTCTGTTCCTTCTGTACCCAATTTGTTAACAGTTTTTATCATGACAGGGTATTTGATTTTGACAATGTCTTTTCTGTATCTATTGAGATGATTTTATGTGTTTTATCCTTCATTCTGTTAATGTGGTATGTCACACTGACTTGTATATATTGAACCATCCTTGCATGTTAGGGATAGATTTTACTTGATCATAGTGCATGATTGCTTTAAAGTGTTATTGGATTCAGTTTGCTGGGACTTTGTTGAGGCTTTTTCATATATTCGTCAGAGCTAGAGACCTATAGTTTTCTTTCCTGTGGAGTCCTTGTCTAGTTTTGGTATCAGGGTAATTATGGCCTCACAAAATAAGTTTAGAAGTCTATCCTCCTCTTTAATTTTTTTTTTTTGGAAGAGTTTAAGAAGAACTGACATGAATTCTTTAAATACTTAATAGATTTCACTAGTGAAGCCATCTGGTCCTGGGTTAATAGGTTTTTTGATTACTGATTCAATCTACTTACTAGTTACTGCTCTGTTCAGATATTTTATTATGACTCAGTCTTAATAGGTTATATGTTTCTAGGAATTTGTTCATTTCTTCTAGGCTACCCAGTTTGGGGATGGTATGTAATTATTCATAGTACTCTTTATTATCCTTTTTATTTCTGTGGCATTAGTTGTAATGTCTCCTCTTTCACTTCTGATTTCATTTATTTGTCTTCTTTCTTAGTCTTACTGAAAGTCAACTTCATTTATCTTTTCCAACTCTTGGTTTCATTGATTTACTCTATTTCCTATTTCTTTTATTTATGTTCTAATCTTTATTATTTCCTTCCTTCTACTAAATTTTGGATTCATTTGTTCTTTTTTTTTCTAGTTTCTTGAGATATAAAGTAGGTTGTTTATTTGAGATTTTCTTTTTAATATAGGTGTTTATCATTATAAACTTCTCTCTTAGTATTGTTTTTGCTACCGCATAGGTTTCGGCATGTTGTATTTTCATTTGTCTCTAAATATTTTCTAATTTTCCTTTGATTTTTTTTAATTTGACCCATTGGTTGTTCAAAAGTGTGTTGTTTAGTTTCCACATATTTGTGAATTTTCTAATGTTCCTTTTGCTATTGATTTCTAGTTTCATTCCATTGTGGTTGGTAAAGATACTTCATATACTTTCAATCTTCTTAAATCTTTTAACACTTGTGACTAAGCATTTGCTCTATCCTGAAGAATGTTCCATATGGTCTTGAAAAGAATGTACGTTCTGCTAATGTGGCTATATTTAATATTCTAATTATTGTACTTATACAGAGATATACTACCAGAGCCTTTGCTCTAAATGAGGTCTTCCACTTAAATCAAGACGTTCACCAATCTATTCCTGCCTTCTGGGCCCTCAGGAGAACTGCATTTCCAATCTCACTTGCAGTAAAGTTGGGCCTATGTGGCTAGCGTCTGACCAATTAAATATAAGCAGAAATGATATACCCACTTTCTAACTGGCCAAAAATATGTCTATGTAATATTTTTTAATCTTTCTCTCTCTTCTGTCACAGTTATAAAGACCACAGTTCATTTGTGTTATCCACTGGCTGGGTGTTAGTTCAATGTCTGGCACATAATAGTTGCTCAACAAAATCTTATTCAATGCATGAATAAATGCATGTTTAGCAAACAAATGGATCCACTCTGTGATTTTTGTGTAGCACATCTCTGCCCACTGTTGTTATTGTTGTTAAAATCAAAGGCACATTTTCTTTTGGAAGACAGCATCTCTACCATATGCTAGGCACTAAACTTCTTTAAAAAAAATTAAAAAGCCATCTGCAACTGCAGTTTAAAATTGAGGACAGGTTGTGAAGTCAGATTTTAGGGTTATAAATAGATGTAAACAATACTTATTTAAAATCATTCTCATCTCTTCATACCAGAATTAGTGGAAAACTAAAAGAAAACAACATATATTTTCAACTGATGGAGTCATAGAAAAGGAGGGAATCTAAAGATCCAACACTAAGAAACCAACCTGGGCTCATGAAAAGTGAACGAGTAACTAAAAGTCAATGTAAGCTTGTTAGAACCTCACTCCTTCACCATGAACTCAGGTGTTAGAAGAAATTCTAGGGTCTCCAGAGATTTGGGCATTGAAATTATGGCTTAATTTACAAATGTGCATTTAAAAGCATTCTTCTCTAACAGATTTAGTTTTCTGTCTCTTTTCCAAATACTCCTAGCCCTCTACCTCTTGCATACTTTGGGCAAAGGCTGGGGGATATTCAGCTTTCATGAGTCTCTGCTCAATCAACATGTACTTATTATAAACAACCCCAAATCCAGTTTGGCAGTAATCCCAAAATCTCCAATCAAAAGGATCTTATTCAATTCCATCCTTTGCAAAAAGTGTTTATTTGGATTATTTTCTGTCACTTTGTCTTTGGTAGCTCTACAGGGTAAGCCAGCTATTAATCTAAACCTTAAAACTTATCTCACTGAATTGAAGTTTCCATTTTTTATTATAATATGCAGGCAAAACAGAGGTGGCCCGATATCAAATTAGATAACACCTTTGTATATATAATGTGATACCGTCCAGCTACTTCTCATTCTCAGAGATTACACATTAGTGAATTTGAATGGATTATTCTGTTTCAAACCCAGGAAAGTTTCACTTGATTGTTTTATATGTTTGAGGTGAGGTAAGGAATATAAGGTCCCCAGGCTCCTTAAATTATGTGTCCCACATCTCTGACTCTTAGCTTCAAATAAACAATTACCCTTTTCAGGCCATAACCCTTGTCTACTGTTCAATATGGGCAGTACTTCAAAGCTTTAAATAATGTGTATCTACAGCCTCTCTGTGGATACAGGTGGACCTGAAGTTACCCACCCAAGCCTTGATTATTATAGCTGAGATCTGACTCCAACAGGAAAAAGGGAATGAAAACAGGATTTGGAAGAGCCTTTCCATCAGATGAGTGATCCCTCTGATAGACAAATACAGCATGCTACGTTCCATGCTCCCTACCCTGCTGAAGTCAGACAAGCAAATGTAAACCAGGGCAGCAGTGTGCTCCAGAAGTCCCCTCACTCCAACCATCCCACACAGTGAAACTCTGGGATGCGCAGACCATGGGAATGCAACAGGTCAGCAAGAATCCTCTGGAGAGCTGCCCTTTACTCAAAGGCTTTTTCATAACATCTCCTCCAGGTAAGCCTTGGAGGCATTAGCCACACCCTGGCACTAGGACTGCAAAGGAACCGCCACAGATGAAAGGCAAGGTTCTTTTCTAGTCTATCTTAATCCCATTCACATTGTAGGCTGTTCGGTGAATCCCTCTTATACACCTGAACAAAGTGTAGACAGCTCCTGCCCCGAGGCTTTGGATCGATGGCATGATGAGCCAGGGCTGGCAAACTTACCTGATTTTTGTCTAGAAATTAAAAAGCAATGGGCACATCCAATGAATGTAATAAACTAAAACACAACCTATGGGAAACACACATGACAAACTTCAAATCAAATCTCTCCTCTGACCTCCAAAACGCAAAGAATGTCACCCTTAAAACTGGACTGGATCATGGCCAATTAGGTCTGAATGCATTACATATGTTGGGGGGATGGGGCTTCTGCCTGGACTCAGCCTAATGAATTGCTAGGCCTTCATGGAAATACTCTAATGAAAACATTTTTCAGAAAGTTGCTGGCTCTTGGCTTCTCTCACTTGTTCCCCTTTATACACTGTCTATGCATTGCTTACATGAAGGGCTTTGAAAGGAGGCCTTTGTAAGGAAAGAGCTGGGGCAGCAGAGCAGAAAAGCGTGAAATCCCCATCTGGATGGTAGGCTACTTCACAAAATGGGACCAAGAATGGAGAAGCCAAAAACGGAGGTAGGGACCAGAGTGATGGAGCTCACAGTAGCTGATGGAAAGTTTCCCAACCATATCATGATGCTTGGCCTGTGTGGGGCTCTGAACAAAATCCATTATGTAGCCCACAGAGCATGGGATTCTGGCACAGTCCGCAAAAAAATGTTCTCCTCTGTGAGCTTTAAGTTTTCCAGCCTCCCATTGCTCTCACCCTGGGAGTAGGGGGCCAAAGTTGAAGACCATCCGTTCCCACAGTGCCGCCAACCATCAGTCACAAGATGAATTCTAAGGGAACCAAACACAAAGCTTTGGGAAAAGGCACAATCTCCCGAGGCCTATCACTCATAGGCAGCTGATCTCAAGGGCATCAGGCTCTGGGTCAGGAGGTGATTAGTATCTAACAAAAGTCCAAGCACCAAAGTCTGAAAACAGGTTATATTTTTAACAAATACAGACAGATTTTAATCAAACTGCTAATATCACCGAGTCCACTTCCATTCTAAAGGACGTTCCTGAAATAAAGGGAAAGAGGTGAAGGATGCATAACTCTAGGCAAGCACAGGCACATGCCAGACGTGGCAGCATCACGCATTACTTTTTTTATGGCAGAAAATACGATTGAGATTTACCACTTGTTCAAGAAAAAAATGTCCTCTTTAGGGATGAAGCACCCTGTGCCCACCTTCTACTGAAATGTCAATCCAAAGAACAGAGTCCATATGTGGCCTTACCCAGACTCTGTTTTAGCTGAAGAAAATGAAGAATGCTATCTCCTTGTGCTGAAAAATAGCTGCACTTGGATACAATAAAATAATGCATCGTTGAGTCCTGATGGGAATGCTACTAGTCAGAGAATCACTGGGCATGTGGGAGAACTGGACTTAAATGTGGAGATAAAGCTCCACAGTGTGCCATAGTTTAAGGATGTTGCTTAAGACACGTGAGTGAGCTAGTGATGCTATCTCAAAGGAGGCAGAGAAACCAGAAGGGATCAGGCTATTCTTTCATGGCAACTGTATGATGGAAAAGGGTGTCGTGGTCATCATCTAGTCACCCTCTATTAAAGAGGATCTTCACTATCACTGAAGTGCTTGTCTATTTTCAGGTTTGAGCAAGACAGTGGACTTCAGTCACAAATCCTCACAGCAAAGTGCAAGCTCATTGAGCTGGGAACAGCATATCATGTGAAGCAACTTACATACTTCTAAGGAGGAAGATGCTCTGCTATTTTATAGTTATGTCAGATAATCCAAATAGAGTCAATTTGGAAGTATTAGTTACAGAAATATTATGTGAAAGGCTCAGACTATTGAATTAAATAATTATGATCCTGTTAGAAAATACTCATGGAAAACATTGGTCATCAAGGGCAAGAGAGATGTGATATTTGAAAGTCTGTCTGAAATGCTTAAGGAAATGGAATTTTCAAAAACGGAGTCATCCACTTATTCCAAACAAACAAATAAATAAACAATGATGACAATAAACCTGTAGGGACCCACTGCAGCACTCACCATATCACCAGAAGCTGGGGGACAACAAGCTGGAAGAGGCCAAGTTTTTGTTCTCAAATGCAGAGTCTGAAGGGAGCTACAAGGAAGTTACCGTATAACTGTCATTCAGTAACATACTTTCTCAGACTCTGGTACAAACAAGTATAACTGGGCAATGCCAAGAGCTAACCCTGCCTGGAAAAGGAAATAATGTGACACTCGGAGAAGGAGAAAGGAAGTGAGGACCTAAATTATGGCCGAACGATTGAAATATATATGGCAAAATGTGAGTATTTGCTGATTCCAGGTAATGGGTATTTGGTACATTTGAAATATTTTGCAAATTAAAAACAATGGCTGAATCTTTTGGAGACCGAGCCACTTTTAAACAGGTGGGAATCCCAATGCAGGGGATAGTGCAGAGGCTGTGTTGGCTATAACTACAGTGTCTCTGTAGCCCTGTGCCCAGCCGGCATGAGAACACTGGGAGCCACAGGAAGTGTGTGTCACCTTGACTTTAATTCACTCTCCACCGTCTACAGAGATGTTTCCCCTTGAAAGTATCTCCCACTTGGATCAAGGAAATAAAGTTTCTGGAGTGGGGGTTGAGGGGCCTGTTATGCACATCGATAACAACTGGCTTGGGGTCACTTCTTTCTAAAGGTAGTGAAATAAGAGATTTTAAACAATGGGTAGGGTGTCTCACAGTCGATCCATTTCCTCACAATAGATGAGTTATGCCCATGTCTCAGCCTAAAACAAATCTTGATGAAGGGATTCCATCACAGTAAACTGTGTGCTATTTCTGATCCCCAACATCTGTGAGATCAGGAACTGCTCTCTGTGATATCAAAAAGGAAAATTACTAGCTCACAAAATTTTTATCAAGGCACGTAAACTATAGAGATCACTGAGGCTGCATGCAGCAAGCAACCAGGGGGAAAGGCAATTTGCCAGGTATCAATATTCGGAAAAGAAATTTAAGAAATGGAAACTACTTCTGGATTGGGGACCCAGCATTGCCTCTGATGGAAGATTTCAGCCATCCTCCCAAGCCAGTTACAAATGCTCAAGGAACATGCTTGGACTGCAGCATTTCTAATCGGCTGTCACACACAGTTAATGCAGAAAAGATGTATTTTTAAATGATCCGGTTACTCCGAGGGCTTTGGCTTCTAACAGCCTTTTTTTATTGAGATTCTAAATTCCAGTCTGAATAACCTTTCAATTTGTTCCAGTAATTTCCCCCTCCCCTCTCTGCATTTGCATTGGCAATACAGCTGGAGCCATTTCAAAGCTGGCCCTGAGCACAGAGCCTTTGTACCCAGTCTCCCCTTCAACAGAGAAGGCGGGTGCCAGATTTGACATTTCTATGAAGCTGTTTGCACAAGCAAAACCACTTGCCTTTCAAAGGGCAAGATTAAAGTGAGCTTAAGAGAAAAAAGGGCGCATGTAGGGTTTCTCATCACTCTTGTTATTACCTGAGGCTGGAGGTAGGGATTTGGACTGCACATCCAGTCATTGGGAGATTCCTTGAGTAGTTAAGTGCTGCAAACAAACACACTCGCTCTGACTCAAGTGTTTCTGAACCTGGAGTGTGAGTGACACTCATCCTGAGACTTCCACTGGGAGACATGAGCAGTGTGTACATTCTACGACTTTTCATGTGGCATCTATCTCCTAAGTATTGAGGAGAAAAAAAGAGATGGGAATCATGCAGAAAATAGAAAATTCCAATCAGAACCAGGGGAGGAGGATAGAAAATGTTGAGAAACCCATGCAATATGCCCAGCACTGAGTTATATACTTTCAGGAATATTTCGGTCCTAAAGAAAACATCTGAGTAACAGGCCACCACTCTCATTGTGGAGATACCATTTTGAAATGTAATACTACCCAAGATCTTGAAACTACTTTGACATTTGTTAGAGTAAAATTAGACATATAAATTCTCAAAGGTAAATTGTATCATGTGGTTAAAATGAATCGTGGACAGGTTACTTCAAATAACACAAACTTCATGGCACCTCGTCTAACTTAAAACTTTTCAATGACCATTTATAGCAAGTGTAAGTTTATTACAGGTATTCACATATTTAAAGTATAGCCTGTGAGCAGGAGTTAGCTATACTGGGTACAGAGAGAATGGGGAGCGTAGTCTAGTAGAATTCCTACCACTTGTTGCAAATAGCTGTTTAGGCGTCTTTCACATAGTAAGACTCATTTTATTTTCCTTAAGATCATCAAGATTTCAAAACCTTGACAACACAACCAGTTTCTCATATAATTGGTTTCTGATCCACTTTCAAACACAAAATGAACATTTTTTGGTGGACTGTACACATTTTTGATTATAGAAATAAAAAATCAGAGATGATTTTTGAAGCCTGGAAGGACATTCCAGTTCAGTTGCCAAGCTGTTTTCTTTCAAGAATCAGAGAGGCACATTAGCACAATGAAAAGAACCCAACTTCTTTCATTAGCTGTGGCCAGTTCCACTGAAAGTTAGAACCGAGAACTCTGCTGCCCTTGCCCTTAGGTCAGACAGCACATGCTTTCTGTGACCAGGCTGTGATTTTTGGGAAGGCAGTGCAATGGTTTAAGGCCACCGCTCTGGAGCCCAGAAGATTGGTGTTGGGTCCACATTCCTCCACTGAACAGCTCTGAGTCCTAGTTTACGTAGCTTTCTTACCCTCTGAAACAGCAGACAAAGCATCTGCCTTCGTGGCTGCTATTAGAATGACATGAAAAAAATTCATGGAAAGCACTTTGCATGGAGTCGAGCACATAGTAAGTCAATGATTTCAAAATATAAGCTTTTTATAGTATCATTCTTCTACCAACTAGTTATCCAACGTCTCATCAGTTACAAAGCCCCAAGAATATAATCATGTATGTCAGGAAAAAGACAACGGCATCCTGACTGTTGCTTATTTGAGGCTTTCTGTGGAGCAGTGCTGGCCAATAGAGCTTTCCACAATGATGAAAATATCCCAAATCTGTGCTAATATGGCTGCCAGGAGCTAAATGTAACTACTGAACACCTGAAATGTGGCCAATGTGATTAAAAAAACTAAATTTTAAACTTAACTTTAATTAACTGCAGTGTCAATTTCAGTAGTCCTGTGTGGCTCATGGCCACCACATTGGACAGCACAATCAGCCTGGAGTGAGAGAAAATCAACTGAAGAGCATAAATGGACAGATAAATAAATACCCATGGGAAAAGGCACAGTTGAGTGTTGATCACTTAGCACTCACCAAAGGAATAGCTGAGGTGTCGCATGGAGTTAGGCAGGTGAGGTTGAGCTGGAAGTCAGGCTGTCCTGAGTTTGAATTCTAGATCTACTGCTATCAATTGAGTGAAGCTGGCCAAATCTGTTAGCTTCTCTAAGTTTTAGCTGTCCCAGCTGTGATCAGGTGATATGGGTAGATAATTAAGGTCAGGAATGGGCTCTGTTACCTAAGGAAACCCATTGGTGACACCTTATGTGTGTCCGAGTCACACACAGGTCACTCAAACACTCAATTTCACATCATGTTTACTATGAAGGTTTAGGTTGGCATATTTGTTTGGTCATTCACTGAACAGGGGAATAAATCATCTAATAAGCACTGATGCTATGTAGTGTGACCACAGGAATAGAGGAAAAACTAAGCAACATTGCTTGACACATGCCAAGTACTCTCCAAACAGCCCTGCACTTCATCTCACAGAGCTCAGGATGGAGTCAATACTGTGATCTTCATTCCATGTAGACTATAAACTTAGATGCAGAGTGGTCCAATAGTTCACCCAAAGGCACTGAACAGAGCAGAAACTAAAATCCAAGTTCATAAAATCTCAATTCTAAAGAACCACTGCTGAGGACTAAAACAATACAAGGAACAATCCCTCAAAATAAATTGCTACTAGTCTCACAGGGAAGGCAAGACAAACATGAGACAAAGTAGAAAGTGATACACACACTGTCATGGGGAGGAGAGAAGAGATCACAAGGAAATGCTGTTTACTGGGCAGTTTGGAAGTGGAACAAGTGGCTGAAGGAACAAGCAAGTTGTTTTCCAAAAGAGGGGAAGACTCTGGCTCAAAACGACAAGGAAGAGCTCACATCTCAGCTCCTGTCTCTCTCACTCCTCCAGCACCTGCCCAGTCTACCCCCTCCTGCTCCTCTCCTGCTGCTGCCCATCCCAAGCATCTATCACTCATCTCTGGCTTGAGGTCAAAAGGAAGGAACAAAACTTTGTAAACTGGAAACAGATGCCACCAGTTCCCTCTGACTTGAATTTCTTTTTCACACCCTTGGGTTTGGCCCCGCATTGATGCCTTTAAGTTTCATCTTACGTACTTTGGTTAAGTTCAGGGTCTTCTATGTTTCCAGTGAAGCAGAGGGTGGATAGTCAAGAATCTTAAATAACGACAGTAATTATACCCTTCTTATCCAAATGCCTCCTAAGGTTTCAATAATGTCTGATTCCAGACTAAAATCTGGGCTGAGCTGCCTGCACTTGCATGGTTCTGAGTGATCTGTACAAGCTCTCATGCTCTCCCGTGCATCCTTGTACTTGCACAAACTGTTATGTTTGGAAGAAAACACAGGTTGAGAGAATTCATGCAGGCCATTGTCCACGTGTCAATTTATAAAACGCATCATGAGATCAAAAGTGTAAGGCAGATGTATTTATCATTTCGAAGCAGTTAACATTTTCCCCAGTCACATTGCATCTCCTTCCCCAAATGTTCTAATCATGTTTTATTCCAACGATAGGATTCTGCTTACTTGGCATTTTCAGCTCCTATGAGGTGACTGCCAGCAGGAGGCAGAGCTTCTGCGGAATCCTTGGCTTGCCCTCCCCAATGCCAACTCTTTGTGTTCAGCGTTTCAAAATCAACAGGGACCATGAACAATATCAAAATGAGTATCGGATCATCCATGGCAGAATATTAAACATGTCTTCTGTTTGTCTAAGGCAACATTGAAAAACAGGACTGGCAACAAAGTGAGTTGAAAGTTTATGAAAACAGACAACTCTGGCTGTATTCTATTTCCCTTTGTCTGGGAGCCAGTTCTTTTGAAAGAGTTCAAAGGAAGACAGAATTGTGACTCATCTTCTAAACAAACAACACTATCCCTGTGTGTCAATAAGTTGACCTCCCCCAAGATTCTGATGTCCAAACTTATCCCCCCTAATTTGCTATTCACATTCCTGGGACTACGCCTTGGTTACAAATCTGCTATGGTTGCTATTAACTCCACATCCACAGGCAGTTTCGTGGGAAGCACCCTGCACAAGCAATGGTCCTGGGATCTACAAGTTTGAAGATGTTTTTGGGCTTGCAGTTGATGGTTTTAAATGAAAGTAAGCAGAGAGCAGCAACGACAGCAGAGAGCTCCAAAGGGGGCAATAAACATGAGTTTCTGTTTGTGGAAAGTGGTAAGATAACATATTGTGCATAATTTAAAAAAATACCAATGAATGATAGGCCAAGAATGCAGATCACCATGCCCACCCGTGAAATGAGACGCTAGCAGAACAAATGTTAAGTCTGGCTAGGGGAAAAATGAATTCACTGCTAAATACCTTAGAGATATTTAGCAAATATTCTTCTTTCTTCTCTCCCAATCCCCTTCCCAGCAGTGACTTTGGCATCTTAATAATTAACAGAATGATTTGAATTTATTGAGGGTAGTCAGGAAAGAACTAGAAGTTGCCTGCCTGCAGCACTCTTGCTCCAACTCCCTCTCTCTGGAATGCATGAAAAATGAGTTAAGTGTGCACACTGCTCCATCCTTTCCAGCCCGCAGAGTGGGGTATCCTGTAGCCAGGGCCAGGGACATTGCAGGAAAGGGGAAAGCAATTACAGGAGAGGGGAAAATGGTTACAAGAAAGGGTCATGAGCATGGATAAACCTGAGCAGGATTTCCACACAATCCGATGGAGGGATTTTCCTCCACATACTGGGAATCTCTACTTGTTCCTTGAAACTGGTGAGATTAGGGAGAGCTGATGCTTACAGCTCCCGAGAGTCCACCTTCAAATAGAAGACTGTCTGGCTCCACCTGCTTTGAGGAAATGCAGCTGCGGATGCTAAGAGCCTTGCTGGAAGCACAAAGACTTTTTTTTTCCTCTCTGAGTCTCAAACAGGAATTCACAGAAGATGCCAAGGGATTCTGCTCTCGCAGGAGGTGCATCCATCACGTGTTAAAAACAGAGCCACTGTCTCCTGTAAGGCCAATTCTTCCCCCAGAGTGGTCTAAGCCCAGCCCAGGAAAAGCACCTGCACTGGCCAGTGCAGCTTACCCACCTTGACACTCTGCTTAAGAGTTGGTCCCTGCCTGCCCCATATACCCTTAAATGTGGAAGGGAAGCAGGCAAGAAGAGCCATGTGACCTTACTGGAGCCATGGCTATTCTTTCACAGGGTCCTCTTATTTCCCTGGACCCTTGGCAACCGTCCATCCATCCAGGAGGCCTTGGTGAAGAGGAAAGCAGTCGTATCACCCACAAACTTCACAGTGAGACAGAGCTGAGTCTGAGGCTGGTGGGGTGGCCCCCACGGAGGGGTGTGAGTCTGTTCTTACCTACATTCTCCTCCGATGTGAAATGAGGACAGATGAGGAAGAGAGAGGGAGCGAGAGAGAAACATCAATGATGAGAGAGAATCATTGATCGGCTGCCTCCTGCACACCCACGTTGGGGATTGAACCTGCAACCCGGGTATGTGCCCTGACCAGGAATCGCACCATGACCTCCTAGTTCATAGGTCAACACTCAACCACTGAGCCATGCCAGCTAGGCAAAGGATGGTTTTTAACATAATATTGCTGGCTAACTTAAGAGATTGCACCTTTTAAAGTGCAATCTGCAGAGTTTAGTGGGCAGAGTGGGTCTTTCATGAAGTGGAACCACAGAAAAATTGTATTTCCAAGTGATGTGGTAAAGGTGGGGGCATGTAAATCACAGGCTAAATAAGATCACCAGAGAAACAAAACCTCTCCGAAGGAAACACTCTAGGACGAGGAAAAGCAATCACAGGAAGTAGACAATGAGCTGATGAATGAAGGTAAACACATTTCTGTGCTTTGCAGATAGCATTGTGCCTCAAAGGCATTTGAAAACAGTTTTTTAAGTCACTGTGGCAGGAAGTAGGTGTGCCCCCTGCCAGCAGAATACCAGTGCTCCTGGGAAGGAAACCTTCTCACCAACCAGCACAAGATGAGCTGTAGAGGCCACAGGAGTCCACCCAAATCTGGGGAGATGATGGCCCAATACACAGATAACACTGGTAATTATTTGTAAAGTTATAGCAGTCAGCAGCTACAATTGAAGCTACTAAGAAGATTTTCATCTGATTATAATGATAGTTACTGGAAGTCAATAGCATAGAGAGGTGAAAAAAAGCAAATATCAGAGCAGTAGACAAGTCAAACCAGAGAAAAAAATACCAAACATGAGCACACCCACTCCCCACCCTGGGCCAGGCTACCTACCCTCCTCTCTCCCAGCCCGTGGACCACAGTGGGGAGAGAAGCAAAGTAAGAAAAGAGAAAGAGAGGCAGGAAAAAGAGGGAACAAGAAAGCAAAATCCTTTGCAGGAACATTAGCCAAAGCAGAACCTGAAAGGCAATAATTAATCATTGGAATTCACAACATTTAAAAATTTTGACATGTCAATAGCCACCACTAAAATCAGAAGGTAAACAGAAAAATGTTTGTGGATGATGACAAAGGGTAGTGTCCTTATCTATAATAATAAAAGTGTAATATCTTAATTAGACCAGACATCCTTCCCAGACAACCTTCCCCACGAAGCCGGGGCTGTGAGGGAAGTCTGGGTCCCGGGTGCCAGAGGGAAGCTGGTGCTGGCAGCTGGGAGAAGGAAGGCCTCCTCTTGCACAAATGTCCTGCATTGGACCTCTAGTATAAAAATAAATCAGTAAGGATTGATACCAATTAACAAGGAAAAAGATGAATTTATTTATTTATTTAAAACAACAGGAGGCAAAGGGCTTCATAAGTCAGTCACAGAGAAGAAAATACAAATGACTATATAAAATCATACTAATAATGAAAGAATTTCTACAATCAGATTGGCCAAGGTATTTATATTTATTAGGTATAATACAGAAAGAGCTATATGACTTTAATGTGTACAAGCTCATGAGTTTGGACATAGGCAAACCCCATGATACCATCATCACAATCAACGTGATAAATCCAACAGCGAAGGTTGTTTTCAAAGTTCCTTTCTAGCTACAGCTAGTGGGCAGTGGGCAGGTGCCACGGCCCTCTGCATAGGGACATGTGCACTTGGAGGACCGTCCCCAAGGCCAGTGGGAAACAGGTCGCCTTCACTTTCAAAGGCTCCTCTTCAGAACCAGTTTTTATATCCTAAAAACAATGGGTGTTATGCATAAGATTGTAATTTTGTTTAAAAAGCAAAAAGAAAAAGAAAACTTAAACTTGAATACTGCTCCTCACTGAAATTATGTTTTTAAAAAAGCATTTCATAGCATGTCAAAGTGGCACCGATGTAACAGAAAGGAAGAAGTAATCAAAATATAAAAGTATATAGTAGGATCCTCACTTTGTGAGAAACAGGCATAGAAAAAAAAAGGCTACAAAAAGGACATTGGATTTTAGCTTTGTGTTCTCTCAGAGATACATTATAGGAACATTTTATTTTTCCCCTTAGATTTTTCACATCATTTCCTAAAACAAACAAAAAAATGTAACAAAGATGTAAAAATATGCCAAGTAAAAAAAGAGAGCGGAATTGGTAGGGAAGCAGGCAGGGGGAGGGACGGGCAGGAATGATCCTCTGGAAGTGAAGCGAGGAACAGCCTACAAGTCTTTCCCAAAGCAGCTGCTGGTCTTTGGAGTATGCTGACCAGATAGCATCCCCAGCTGACTTGTCATGGGAGCTGAGTGGCAGCCCCTGGGACTCTCCCATTAGCTGGTCATCAATGCCATCAGGCAGAGCATCAGGACTATGAGAACATGTCCTTACCAGTCCCAGGGAAATGAGGAAAATAACAGGCGTGTGCACACTTTCCCATAAAGTCAAATGAGTTTATTTCAAGGATTATCTTTTATTCTGAGATAATATCCTGCCTACATTTTATTTATTTTAAAAAAATATTTTTATTAATATCAGAGAGGAAGGGAGAGGGAGAGGGATAGCAAGAAGAGGAAGAAAGAGAGGGGAAAGGAGGAAGAAAGGGAAAGGAAGAGGGAGGGGGAGAGAAAAAGAAACATCAATGATAAAAAAGAATCATTAATCGGCTGCTTCCTGCATGACCTCCACTGGGGATTGAGCCTGCACCCAGCATATGCCCTGACTGGGAATCAAACTGTGACCTCCTGGTTCACAGGTTGAGGCTCAACCACTGAACCACACGTCTGGGCCTACCTAAATTTTAGTGTTCAAATGTCCAGTATTCTCTAAGATGTTAGAGAATAACAGTTCTGTTTTGCTTACCTTAATATTCTGACCAACCAAAATAAAAATCTGCAACCCTTCGCCACTACACACTTCTTTTTTCTCTTGATATTTTACTAGTCCATGAAATGCAGAGCCACATCTCCCACCTACATACCCTCATTCAGAAGTGTTGGCAGTTTCATTTGTGGGAACCAGCCCTCAGTGACTTTTTACTTCAGGCTGTGGCTGGGTAAATTCTCAGCAGAGGAAGATAGATAACCGGGTTAGAGTTGGACAGGTTTGGCCCGGCACAGGCCTCTGTGAAATAAGAGTAACTCTTTCCAAAAAAGGCTGTGAGAGACACGGAACCTGCCTGCAGAATGAAAGGAGCCGGTACCTGGGCTGCAGCCCGTCCTGGCTGCTGCTGAGTTAAAGCAGGGACCTGGGCTGGAGTCCATCTTGCTTGTTGATGTGTTGCATGCAGGGAGCTGCTAAGAAATGTCAGGAGTACCCAGAGCTGAAATGGAAACTCAGCTTGAACGACTATCTGGAGAGTCATCTGACTCTGACCCGAGAAGAAAGGAAGCCGGGAGCCTATGGGAGCCACAGCCCGGCACGCAGGCCGCCCCGGGAACAGCTGTGCAGCTCCCTCTCCCTCTGCAGGCTCAGTGACCAGCGGCAGGAGGGACAAAGGAAAGGGGAGGTGTGTGCTGGTGTTCTCCTGAAACGCTCTCCTCCCTGGACGAACTGGGTTTAAAGGGAATTCTTAGGAAGGCAGAGAGAAAAACAAACCTGAGCACAGGATCAATGCAAATTACATTATTAATTTGACTGCTTATCAGCTGTTTGTGATGAAGGACACCATGGCAAACTGCTAGGGTATTCACAGAGTCAAAAATAAAAGATAAAGGGGCCAAAACCAGTTTGGCTCAGTGGATAGAGCGTTGATATGTGGACTGAAGGGTACCGGGTTTGATTCCGGTCAAGGGCATGTATGCTGGTTACAGGCACATCCCCAGTAGGGGGCGTGCAGGAGGCAGCTGATCCATGTCTCTCTCTCATCGATGTTTCTAACTCTCTCTCCCTCTCCCTTTCTCTCTGTAAAAAATCAATAAAATATATTTAAAAAAAAGATAAAGGGAAATGGATGGAGCCCTTCACTACATTCTTACCTTGAGGCTTAAAAACAATCCTGCTAGCGTGAGCATCTTATGAAGCACACTGAATAAAATAAAAAGTATCCGTGCAGGCAAAGACAGCAATGCCCACCTCTCACAGGCCCAAGAGAACCAGCCCCTCTTCATGCCACTGGGAAGGAATTCAGTTTTTGCTCAGTTTCATGTTGATAAACTAGGGCCTTTGAGCTAGAGATAACTATAATTGCTTTTCTTTTTAAGCTGTGTGCTGGGAATATACATTCTGATAACCTTTTCCTGGCAAGGCAAGCCAAGTATGGCCAGGCTTCCATCACACATCTCTCTTCCCCTTCTCGCTGAACTAACCATCTCAGCCACATGTGACTGGAAGCTACCCTGGTGTACCCACAGTCTGTCCCTCTGCAGGTCTTCCAGATCGCAGGATTGCTATGGCATCCCAGAGGACTCAGATGTCACAGCCCATAAGCATAGAGGGCTCAAATATTTGTAATGCCGTCTTTAAATACATAGAAAAACAAAGGAAAGCTACACTGGCAAGCTTCAGATTTCCTGTTTATAAGCTAATCCTGCCCATAAAATAGGATTACTCACAGGGCGAGACAACAGGACAACTCCAGTTGAGTGGGGCTCTGCTGCATTACCCCCTGAAAGGTATCTTTCTCCAGAAGACTAGCCTGAGTCCTTGCAGGCCAGCTTAGTGCTCTTCCTTCTTGAGGCACAGTGGAAATGAAAAAGCAACACAAAACCCTCGAATGACACAAAATCTATTCATCCTTTCCTGATAAATTACGCCTATGAGGTCACACTTTTCTAATTTCCCATATGATTTCAAATGATTCATATTTCTGTCTCAATCAGATACAATTCTTCTATCCAATCACAGGCTGCATTAAAAAAGGATACTTGGTCCAATTAATCATCTATATAACAATGAAGATTCAATACTCATACCACTAGCCAGATAATCAAATTGTAATGATGATGATTTAACAAATATGTATTGAACATTTATTATGTGTGGGGCCCTGTTCTGAATATTTAGGATTCATCAGTCAAAAAAAAATAGAAAGATCTTCATCCCTGTGCTACCAACATTCTACTGGACAGGAATAAACAACAAACCTTACAAATAAATTGTTAAATTGTGTAGTATGTGAAAAGGTGATAAGTGAAAATACTATGGAGAGGAAAAGCTAAAGCAAATCAGGAGACACCTGGAGTTATCAAACCAGAGTCAGTGGGGAGATGCAATTTAAATAGGGTGGGCACAGGAGGCCATATGGCGAAAGGGAGATCTGGGAAAAGACTTAAAGGAGGTGAGAAAGTCAGCCTTGCAGACATTTGGAGGAAAAGTGCCCCAGGCAGAGGAAAGAGGCAGTGCAAAGGTCTTGAGGCTGGAAAGTATTGGCTTATCTCAAAGGACTGAGGAGGCCAGCCAGACTGGAGACACAGAAATGAGAGGAGAATGGGAAAAGAAGTCAGGGATGCAGGTGGACAGGTGCAGAAGGGCAAGTAGGGATGCAGCTTTTTTATAAGAACTTGATTTCTACCCTGAGAGAATGAGAACCTGCACAGGACCATACGTGGAGGATACTGACATATGGTTTCCATGGATTACTCTAGTGACTGTGGGGTGTCAAGGAGGCAGAGAGACCAGGTAAGAGGCTAACATAGTAGTTAGGTGAGTGGACTAGGGTGCTGGTAGTGAGGGAGGGTGTGTGTGTCAGGGTCCAGGAATATCTAAAGAGGATATTGCAAGATTTACTGATTGACTGGATGGGGCAGTGGTGAGAGAGGACACCAGGGACAAGACTCTGAATTTCTGGCTGTGCAATTAGAACAGTGTTGCCATCAAACACAAGTGAGGTGGCTGAGAGGAGAACAGGCTAGAGGCAGATGAGGAGCTGAGCTTTGGATAGAAACCTGAGATGCTCATTTGACAACCAGGGAGAGATGTGGGACACAGGTTGGATGTACAGGTCTGAGCATCAGAAGAGATGCATACCCTGGGAATATACAGGGTGAGGCAAAAGTGGTCTATAGTTGTACACATGGAAAACAATACAATAATTAATAAATAAGAATAAACTAAGCACCCGGTCAGTGTGGCTCAGGAGTTGAGTATGAACTGTCAACACGTGAACCAGGTCACAGTTGGATTCCCAGTCAGGGCACAGGTCTGGATTTTGGGCTGGATCTCCAGTAGGAGTGTGTGGGAGGCAGCCAATCAATAATTCTCTCTCATCATTGATGTTTCTATCTCTTTCTCCCTCTCTGAAATCAATAAAAACATATATTCTTTAAAAAGAATAAACTCTGTGCATTGTATACTAACAACTCTAAGCCTACCTTTGCCCCATCCTGTACGTTCGGGAGTTGTCAACAGGTACATGACATTGAGACAAATGAGCCCAGATAAGATCACCTTCCAAGGGAGTGAACGCAGACAGAGAAGAAAGCACCAAGCACTGGTCCTGGAGCACTGAAGATCAAGGAAAGAAGAGGGAACTGGCAAAAGAGACTGAGAACAAAAGGCTGGAAAGAGGAGGCAAAGCAAGACACCTGAGCGTCCTGGCAGTCAAGTGAAGAGAGGAAACCTCCAGGAGGGTGGACATCAACTTTGTCAAACACTGCTGCTCTAAAGCTGGGAAAAGATTGTACGTGGACTGCAAGATTTAACAACTGTCACTATCATTATCAGCATCAGTGAGGGCACATA
This sequence comes from Lasiurus cinereus, assembly GCA_011751065.1. Lineage (NCBI taxonomy): Eukaryota > Metazoa > Chordata > Mammalia > Chiroptera > Vespertilionidae > Lasiurus > Lasiurus cinereus. Next base: position 17,498,782 of record JAAGEH010000020.1, read on the forward strand.
TGACTTTGGAGCACATATGACAGGAACTATATCAATGGCTTTACGGGCATTACATCATTCAATTTTTCTATCTTCCCTTCGAGTTCATTTTACTCTCACCATAATGCAGGCTAGAGACTGAGGGCTGGCCAAGTATAGGCAGCTACGCAGAGGAAATACTAGCAGGAACAAACATAAACCTCACTGAGTACAATGCCTGTGTTCCTAACAGCTCTGAGACTGGGTCTTGTCCTTCCTCCCTCCTTCCTGAACTGCCTGGGCATTCATGGAGGGAATGGCAGGGGTGGGGGGGAGGGTGGTAGAGAGGGTGGGGTGGAGAAAGACAGAAAGGAAGAAAGGAAGACAAAAAGGAGCAAGTGAGAAAGGTAACAAATTAAAACAATGACTATGGAGAAGAGGGAGGAGAGAGGAAATAAATGAAAGTCTCTTTATGGATACAAATGGCTTCTATTTGGCGAACATCAGCAGGTAATTTAGAAGACATAGGATATTTATAATAGGGGTCCAACCCGTTAATGGAAAGAAAGGAATAAGAGCCCCATGCTCTTGGGAACAAAACAAGCTATTAATTAAGGATTTATCTGCTAATCCCTTTCTTCTGTTTTTAAAGGCCAGTGTGATTCTTGTAAACAGTAAGAAAATATGAAATCTAAGAAGTTGCTCATAGAACATAGGAGAAAATAAAACAGAGAGAGGTATCAGTGGATATCACTGACTAAGAACATTCTGGTTAAAGTAAAAAAAATTACAGAGTGTTTCTCATGAGTTGGAAAAATCCCTCCCTGGTCAAAGGGTTGAGACAAAGTATGCCTTCAGGGGTCTGTAGAGGGAAGGGTCATTCTCTGGAGGAGAGTTTCCAGGGATCCTGTGAATCTAATGCCAGGGTGACTGCTCTGCAGGAGTAGCTAAAGATCTCCTCTGACAATCAATGCAACCTGCGGGGTGTGGGAGAGATGCACAGCCTTTAAAAGGTCAGGCTGCTTCCTCAAAGTGACTCCTACAATGACTCCCGGAAGCCCTCAGTGGCAGGGCTCCAAAGTAGAATAAGCATTAAATTATTATAGATTGATAGAGCCGAATCCAAGTGACTCCTTTTGGTTCAGATACTCTTTCAAAAACGTTGGGACATCTTAACCAACTAGTTATGAGTAGATCAATTTTCTATTTTCCCTTCCACTGTATGTACCAGAATTTTCATTTTCTTAAAAGAAGACTTAGAAATGGTTTACACAAGAAAAAGTCCCACTTGACTATCGGAATATACTGAGTACTTCTTCCTGGCACTCAAATGCACTGTTATAAAGAGCACAAACCAGAGGTGCCAGACCTTTCCCGGTTCACAACAACCCCAGGCCAAAATACCCAGCCATCTGTTTATTAAGTAAGTCGTTACATCTTAATTTAATAGGCGTTTGAAAAAATAATATTTTATATCATTCTTAAACAACCATATTTATACCTGATGGACCAGGCATGAGCTCTCAAGCCTTGAAACCAGACTGGAGAGTAACACCCCCATTTCCTGTCCCACATTGATTTTCACATGGTACTTGCCTTTTCCATCCCAGCCACTGCCCCAAACTCATCCTTACAAAGATGTGACCCACTGGGAAAAAAGCAGCATGATCCAGTAGAACTCACAGTTTCATGCGCGGTCAGTGTTGTGCTTCCCTTGGACATTTAAAATATCCTGTAGAGCTCCTGGGATTTTGCTGCCATGCCCTAGGGTGCCTCAAGTGTTAGTCTGGGTACTGAGTTAGCCTAGGTGTACCAACTTCTTTTGTAAATATTTCAGGCTTTATGGGCCATATGGTCTCTGCTGCAAGAATTGGACTCAGCTGCATATTGAAAAAGCATCCACACAGTATGTAAATTAATATGCATGGCTATGTTCCAATAAAACTTTATTTACAAGAACAGTTGGCAAGCCAGATTTAGCCCTGGTCTAGCTGAATAGTGAGTTTGCTCTATTCCTGACTTGAATTAATATAGTGCTACTATGACAAATAGGACAATTCAAAACACCACAGGAAAAAAACATTTCTGACCTAGCCAGGTAATTCAACAAACGCTTGCTGGTCACTATTTGGGGTGGGAGGTGATGGGTTGGGATACAGAGAAGTGAGGACACTATTTGCCCTACAGCATCCCAGAGATTACAAGGACAAACAGGTATATGTTATTACTTATAGGATGAAAGCACAGAAGAATGTGATGACTTTCACCTAAAGAGGTGGAGAAGGGAATCAAGCAACAGTAACTGAAAATAACTCCCACAAAACACAAAATATCTGTCCGGAGGTGGCATCTATGAACAGTCTTTCTGCCATTGTTTGTAGTGCTAGTCAGTTGTCAACAGTTCTCACAGAGATACTATGAGTCAGCCACTATGCTAAGCACTTTATATGTACTACATTATTTTCCCAAAGGAAAAGAGAGGTTAGGCTTACGCTGCAACTCAACAACAACAGGACTTGAACCCAGGTATTTTTTTTTCCTCTAGAACCTGGTTCTTATACACTGTACTATACAGTGTCTAAAAAGAGAGAAAGGAATTAGCTTCTAGAATATAGAAGGAAATGTAGAAATAGCTTCTAGAAACCAGAAGGAAAAAAATCAGGTTGACTGTCTCATTCCAGGGTTGGCAAACTATATAGTCCATGAGCCAAATCTGGCCACTGCATGTTTCTACAAATAAAGCTTTATTGGAAGCTAGCCATACCCAATTATGCACATATTGTCTATGGCTGCTTTCATGCTACAATAGTAGAGTAGGCACATTGCAGAAAAACTAGGAGGACCCCAATTCATTCATTCCAGGTGTTTCTATTTGCTGGTTTGCTAACTTGTTTGCTTTGGCTGTTTTTGTTCTTTGGCGTGTTTTGGAGCCATTCCATAGCACTCTGCACTCTCAGAGGCTGAGCAGTCCTGAGATAGGCCATGGGCCTCTGCTTTGAAAGGTTGTCGCTTTCCATATTTGGCCCAGATGCTAAGGCACACACACAGGAGTCGATAGAACGTTTAGGTGACTTTTCATCAAAGTCAGGGCTGTCTGTCTTCTGGATTTGAAGGTAAGCAGATGTCTCTGAAGATTCCAATACTCTACACAGGCTGGATGCATGCAGCCAGTAAATAGAGGGGCTGGAAGGATAAGGCAACTTTGCAGACCCTCCTCCTATCTGGCTGAGTTTCACTATCCAGCCAGAACCCTCATCAAACTGACCCCACTGGGCTGCTTCCCCATGTTTGTGATCAGCTGAGAGCTTCTTCACACAGAGGAGAAGTTTACGAACATGTCAAATATTTAATAACAGTTTTCAATTTTGTATGCTGTCTCCTGAGCCTCACAGCAAATGAGGAAGGTAAGAGTATCTCCTGCCTTTTTATCAGGTATCTACAAAATTTACTCAACCACAAAACACATCGAGGGAACACAGGACAGAACAGATACCATGAAGAAGTTGCTAAACCAATGTTAGCTATTGGCAGGATCCACTCACAGATGACAAGGACAAGATATGCAGCTGGCAAAGCAGGTGACTGTAGAAAATGTGCCTGACCTGGGATGCAGGCCAAGTTCCTTGGGGCCTAAGATAAAGACGGTGTTTGTTTGCTGTGGGTTGGATTCTGCAAAGCCCTGATCCCTGTAATTTTGGCCTTCATTGGAAAAAATATGTTTGCACATATAATCAAGTTATGATGAGGTCATACTGGAATAAGGCTGCCCCTAATGCAATGGCTGCTGTCCTTGTAAGAAGAGGAAAATCTGGGCACAGACACAGAGAAGGAAGAGGGACACGTAAAGACAGGTGGAAGTTGGAGTTACGCTGCCACAAGCCAAAGAACATCAAGGATTGTGGGCAACCACCAGACACAAGAAAGAGACCTTCTCCTGGAGCCTGCAGAGGGGACATGGCTCTGCTGACAGTTGACTTCAGACTAAGAGTATGAATTTCTGATGTTTAGACCACCCCATCCGTGGTATTTCATTACAGTAGTCTAAGAAATTAACAGTGGTGGTGGACACAGAACTGGGAGAAGAAAGAGAACAGTTGGTAGCAAGCATTGAGGAAAAGCTTTCATGGCCAAGCCCTGTGCTAGATGTGCTGTGTGCACTAATTTACCCCCCACCATCATATTTCCTCATGGAAGATGAAGAAACACCCGCCACCCCTCCTCCTGAGAGCTTGTCCATGGTCTCAGGGCTCCCGAGTAACAAGGTCTGGATTCGAATGCTGGTCAGACCCCAAATCCATGTTATGACCAATATTTTGCACTGTTATTCACGTCCACTTGGAAGAGTTTAGTCTCTGTGTGTCTTTGTGTTTTTATGCCAGGACCTAGCAAGCAGATCCACACAGAGAAGCTGGCTCCCAGATCCCTTACCCAAGGAGCAGAGGGTTCAAGGCCCACACAAGTTATCCCCCAGCAATTCTAGGCTCTGGCATCTCTGAAATTCATATAGAAATGTGATGTGAGTGTTCAGAAATGAACTTTCACCTCAGCCAGTATGGCTCAGGGGTTGAGTGTCAAGCTGTGAACCAAGAGGTCACCAGTTCAATTCCTGGTCAGGGCACATGCTGGGGTTGCTGGCTTGTTCCCAGTGTGGGGCGTGCAGGAGGCAGCTGATCAATGATTCTCATCATTGATGTTTCTATCTTTCATGCTTCTTCTCTCTCTAAAATAAATAAAATCATGCTTTTAAAAATTACTTTAAGAAATGAACTTCTAGTTCTTTTTCCTTTATATTCCTGTCAGTGAGAAACTTTCTAGAGAGAGTGCAAATAGAGAGAATATAATCAATATTGGTTTGTTTATAAAGATCTTTATCTAGTTGCCTTTGCCACATAACTGCGATTCAGTTTTCATTTTTCATATTTCATTTTCATATTTCACTGCACTGTCATACAATTTAAGCAACTCTGAAACTAGAATTCATAGCTCAGCTTCAAAGCCGTCATCCAGACTGGCCTAGATGTGCACAGGGGGGTGGGTACTAATGGGAGCACAGCTAGTCCCCATGTGGTCTACAGGCAGTGCACACCCAGCAGGCACTCCAGGCTCTGCCCAGCCTGCTACTTTGGAATCACTGTTGATGGCCTTGTGAGAGAAAACAAATCTGCATTTTCAGGTTTCCAGACATATTTATGAAAAAGGGTATATTTAAAGTCCATTCTGAGTGCATTAATGTTTCCTTCCTGAACTTAAAATTCTTTGACTCTACTCCGTATTGATCTCATTGGCAATGTTTTAACAACATAAAACATAGAACTCTTGGTTCAAACATACACACTAATACTGCTTCTCCATTTTCTTCTGATCTCTTTAGTGAACTACTTTGTTATCATTACATTACTGGGGTTTTGGGGGGAGTGTGTGTGTGTGTGTGAGAGAGAGTGTATGAGCACACCTGCTCTGTGGTGTTTTATGTAAATGAGACAATGAGGACACAGAACAACACACAAAACTTTGCAATTATGCCAATGTTAATTAAAATTCTTAGTCCCAGTTTATTAGTTCTGTAGCTTTGCACAAGTCACCTATTTTCTCTGAGACTAAGCTGGTCACAGATGAAAAGCTTGGAGCATAGAGACATTTAAGTGTCAATTCACTTTCTCCTGCCTGTCCAACCTTCCTCCTTCTTCACCCTTTGCCTGTTTTCTATTTTCACTGTCCTGTGTCTAAACACATAGTGACCTAGCGTCCTAGACACAACACCTGAGAAGCAGTCAGGACCTCGCCTGGTGTTCCCTCTCACCCTTGAGTTGTCTCATATACTGGAATAGAAAGGGAAATTTTCAGATAAGAACTTCCTGTGGCCCTAGCTAGCTTGGCTCAGTGGATAGAGCGTCAGCCTACAGATTGAAGGATCTCAAGTTTGATTCCAGTTAAGGGCACATGCCCGGGTTGTGGGTTCAATCCTCAGTAGGGGGCATGCAGGAGACAGTCTATCAATGATTCTCTCTCATCATTGATGTTCCCATCTCTCTCTCCCTCTCCCTTCCTGTCTGAAATCAATAAAAATGTAAAATTTTTTAAAAAGAATTTCCTATGGCTGTAAGATTTTGTATAGAAAAGGCCATTTGATAATAATAGAACAAACAAAAAGGTCTCCCAGTTATGGACAAAGGCATCTCCTCCATCTCCTGGGCCACTGTCCACCCCTCCCCCACTCTGCCCTCGTGGCCAGCACAGCACCTGGAACACAGGGAGTAAGTGCTCACAACACACCTGGGGAATAACTGAGCCAGAGGAAGGACTCTCTCACCTCTATCCCCTGTTGATCATAATTCCATTTAAGAATTTAACAAAATGGCTATAAAGCTCTCAATCCTCCCAAGCATCCCATTCAAAGGTCCCTACTGTCATTGGAAGTAAATGTTCTTCTCTGTAGAAGATGACATAGGGGATGCTCATGGAGGACCATCTTTGCTGGGCCAATCCTTGCCATCCAAGGGAAACCCATCGAGAGTGAATCCAGCCTCTTGTGGCCCTGCCATTAACTTCACAGAAGCCAGTTCCCCACTTCAGTATTTTAATTACAGTAGCATGTGGAGACACTGATCAGGGAAATCCTGAGGATACTAAGACAGTAGAGTATGTTTCCTCAGACGACACCCAAGCTGGGGGTCAGGGTAAGCTGAAGAAGCTTAAGCACATTTTTACTATCTGAAAGCTACATATAAATTCAGTAAAAATGCCATTCATCAGCACAGCCTCAGAAACTTGCAAACATATAAACACACCCAGAAAAATTAGAAACATCTGTGCAGCCAACAGAACACAACCTTAAAATAAAGAGGAAACGTTGTTGAGCTGAGCAAGATTATCAGCTTCTCCTTTTCCACAATTACATGGAGGTGTGTCTTTGGAAGTATCTACACATTTAATCCAGGGACATAGTTGGTGTGATCCCCATCTCCCCACCCTCCTAACTAGTAAACAGTCTTTTCACCTCTAAATGAATTTGCAAGCTGTTCTACAATTCCATCCTCATCCAATCATGTCCTATGAACCCCCAATTACAAGTGACTTGTCTGAGAAAATTATCTTTATTCCCACATGAAAGATGAAGAACTGAAATATTTCTTTCTATTGTTAGCAGTATTCATTAAGTGTAGGTTTTAGAATTTAAATTAGCATTCATTAACCAGTGAAAAAATTTCATTCAGATTTTCCACACTGGTTCAGACAGGTACATAGTCTTAAAGCATAAGATATGTCTACTCTTGCCATAGCTAGGCCACTTCACTCTTGGAATCCCCTCAACCAAACTGGAAAGACCATTTGATCCTGGGATTCCCTATAGCCCCTCCAGCCCCCTGATGTAAGTCCCTAGAAATTTTGTCTGATCCTTCAGTTCAGATAATTATATCCAACAGAAATCTTTAAAAACAGAGTCCATCTATAGCTACCTACTTCTATTCCCACATCTTAAAAAAATATATATCAGCTTTTTTGTCCTATGAATTTTTTACCTGTTGCTTCCTTTCTCTCTCAGTCACAAAGTTATCATTCTAGACTCTAAAGATAAACTCAACTTTCTCTTCTAAATACTGTGGTCCTTTACCTTTCCCTCTCTCTGATGAACATCTATTTTTAAGACTCAATTTATTCTGTCCTCTCCTCGTCCTTCCATGGCTTAAACAATCAAACTCCACTCCTATGGCCCCTACAACATGATTTTAATATTCTCTATGGTTCAGAGATTTGAATTTTTTCTACCCAAATAATGAATCAACTGGAATAAAAAATTAATATTTCATAATAATAAAACATAATTTATAACATGTTCCTGGGATAGGAAAATAAAAGAGAAAGTGTTTTGGCTACAAAAGACAATTTTTCAAATCCATCAAATTGTTTCAAACCATTACTAATGGAATTTTCATCTATTCACTCTACACCATTCATAATTCACACATTGTTTTTGAAGGTATGTTACATCTTGATGCTTATTTGAAGAGAATTTAAATCTATTTGTCTTGAAATAGAGGCCAAATTCTTTTTATTGAAGATTACCATTTATAAGCTTGGGTGATGAGAGCAAAATTTTTTGTTAGTTCAAATATCAAATCAATCTTGCCATTTATAGCTCTTGGCCTTGAGAAAAGAAAACTTGGAAGAGATCACATATGTTCAGCTGTGCCTTTTTTCCCCCACCATCCTATAGAATTACCAAAATTAGGCTTATTTGTACAAAAGAAGCCATTCCAACCTTCTAGTAAATGGCTATGAGGCTCATGGTACCAAATACTGTTACCACTTCCTCTACAAGAACATTCAACATTACAATGATTTTAACTTTAATATGTAAAGTTGCATATTTTGGGATACAAAACCAAAACAATACAAGCTTTTAAAGTAAACTGGATAAATTTTATTCCTGAGACAACATTTTTTTTATTTAACTGAGGGGGGAGATCTATGCTCAAGGGCACATATATATCAACTCCTTTCTGACTCTCAAATATCTTACATCATTTGAGTTTAAAAAGTAAAAAAAGAAATTAAAAATGTCATAACTAGCTCCCTAAATATGCGGGACAAGAACTAATGCAGTGTGGATGTCAGACTACCTGCCTGGTACCAAAAATAATTTCTCTGCTTTAGCCATTTTGGGGGTCAAAGTTAAATGCAAGGGAAATGGCTACACAAGTCTTAGCTCTGGCCAATTTATTTTCCCTCTACTTACAAGAGTAATTCCAGTTGAGGTCTATTTTTAGTTTTAATTAATCTACTCTGGCCTCTCTATGGCAGGCAGCTGGCAGTGCTCCTCTGACTTTCTTTGGCTAACAGAATGTCAGGAGTGCTCCTTAGAGAAAGTGAGCTTGGTCTCTGCTCCTTGCAAGAACAATCCTGATGACCTAGATATCAAGATAAAGCAGAAGGTTGTTTTCCCAGATTCTGTCCACATGGCTAATTTATCTGAACCCTTCTGTCCTGCCAACATCCCAGCATGTAGGGTTCATGGCAACCCCTGTTCACCACCCCACAACATGCAACTCAACTGTGCCCAGGTACAGAGTCAGAATCCATCAAGGTCCTATCAAGACTCAGGCACAACTGGCAATGATACCAATGCATCTATTCCAATCTCCATTAACCATTGCTTTGCTTGGCTCTGTTATGTGTGAAAAGAATGATTTCTTTAACAGAAGAAGTTTGTGATTTAAGTCCAATGTCAACCTGCTGGGAGGAAGGGGACATTGAGTCGGGGCTTTTACGTGTGTTAGTTGCATAGTTCCCACAACCACTCTGCATGATCCATTTGTCGAAGAGAAGCCTGGGAAAGTAATGGATGGGAAGCTGGTGGTCACTCTGAGATTCAAACCCAGCATTTCTAGGAACATGTTCCAGAGAAGATTACCTCTGCAGAAGATCAATAGGGTTCTATGAAAGATAAAAAAGCTATGGAAAACTTATACCATGAAATACTCTGCAGATATATATATATATAAAATAAGGATCTCTCACTCTTTGAGACAACATGGAAGGACCTGGAAAATATTATGCTTAGCAAAATAAGCCAGTCAGAAAAAAATAAGTATCATATGATCTCATTCATATCTGAAATCTAATAAACAAAATAGATCCAGAGATACAGAAGCATGGAACACAGTGATGAATCTCAGAGGAAAGGTGGGATGAGGGGTGGGTGGTGAGAGATTAACCTGGGAACTTATATGCATACATGCATGACCCATGGATACAGACAATAGTGTGGTGAAGGCCTAAAAGCGCCAGGTACAGGGTGGAGGGGATCACTCGGAAAAAAGGGGGAGTATCTGTAATACTTTTAACAATAAAGTTACATGATTTTAATAAATAAAAATTGATCCAAAATCTAGGATATGACCATGGGAGAAGATGGTTGAAGTGGACAGAGGACATCATCTTCAGGAGGGATCATATTAAGGAATTAAGCTAGGATGTTGAATCACTCGTCGCCAGGAGTGGTCAGGAGGTCAGGAGATGGCAGTAACAGGAGAGCATGTGAATGGTCTAGCCAGACAAAACATCATTGTCACTGTCAATACTGTGTTAGCTCCAAAATCTCGATCTTTTGCACTCAATTTTCAGACAACGAGCCTATCACCTGCCTCTTATCCTCATTTCCTTCCTTACCCACCTTCGATTCCAAGGTTCATTTCCTAAACCCACTCTCAATTCCATTCTCTTTTCATATGACTTGTCAGCCACCCCTAGTTAGATACAACCTTCCACCTCCTCTGCCACACAACTGTGTTGTCCAGTCCACTTTAAATTATAATTTAAAATCTCAAGTGGCCCTCCCATTGCTGAACATAGTCTACTTTTTCTTTGATCTATTCTCTGCCTCACACTCCTGAAGTAATAATTGGCACTCATTTCTTTCCTCAAATACCCATCCTCTTTCCCCTCTTTACTCTAAACCTCCAACACTCCTCTCCCTCCTTTCACTCACTCACTCATGAATGGATGAATGAATGAATGAATGAATGGGAAGGGGCCTGCACTCCATAGGACCAGTTTGGGAAACTAATGTCATATGTCATCCAGTAGAAGAAAGGAACATAGGTGACCAGATCTATGTTCCAAACACAAAGCATGCTGTAAGTGTTTGCTTGCTAAAAGAGACCAATTACCCAAAGTTACTGTTCAGCATAATTGACCAAAAACATAGTTTTAATGATCTTGGGGGATAACACAAAAGAGAAAGTTATTTATTAACTAGTGGCCCAGTACACAAAATTTATGCACTGGGGGGAGGGATTCCTTCAGTCTAGCCTACACTCTCTCCAATCTGGGACCCCTCAGGGGGTGTTGAATTGCCAGTTACCAACTGGCAGTCGGATATCCCTCTTGCAATCTGGGATCACTGGCTCCTAACTGCTCACCTGCCTGATGCCTGTTACTCTTAACTGCTTCTGCCTGCCTAGGAAGTCCCAAACTGCCCTCCCCTGCTGGCCTGATCTTGCCCCCAACTACCCTCCCCTGCTGGCTAATTTGGTTCTGATTGGTTGTTTTCTATGCCAGTCAGTGCCAAAAGCTCCACTTCCTAGGAAGCCATTGGCTCCTCACAGTTCACTCAGATTTGGTTCTGATTGGTCAGTTTCTATCCAGTCAGTATCAAAAACTCCTCCTCCTAGGCAGCCATTGGCTCTTCACAGTTCACTCATATTTTGTTCTTATTGGTTAGTTTCTACACCAAATCAGTGTCTCCAGGCCTATCTCTGGGCCTGATCAGAGAGGCAGGGCTGATCAGCAGCCCCAGCAGAGACCTGGAGAGAAACAGAGGTATGGCTGCTGGCAAAGCCCAGAGAGAAAGAGAGAGGCAATGGCTGACCAACAGCTGCCATGGAGGCTGTGGATCAGACCCTTGCTCTCTTTTTGGGCCTCTTTCCAGGCCTGATCTGCAGCCCCCTCAGCAGTCAGTACTGAGTCACTGTGCCTGCACCAGCAGCAGTCAGTGCTGGGTCACCACAGCAACCCAGCACTGACTGCAGGACTGACCCTCGGCGTTCCATTGAGACTTCCCAATGATAAATCAAAACCTTCAGATTTCAAGTACGTACCATCAGGCTGCTTCCCTTGTTAACCTCAGCTGTATGGAAGACACAGAGGCTGGCCAGGCAAGTGTGAGATATACTGAGGCTTTTCCTTGCCTCTCAGGCATCCTAGACAGGATGACAGGCAACTGGAATCTAAGGTAGAGAGGGGAGAGTGTCTCTCATCCCACAAGTCCTTGGGAGGTTAAATATTGAGAGAGAAAAAAAAAAGTGTTTTAGCCAAAGAGGAAGCCAAACATATCAGAATGATTTGCAACTGAACCTGAGATTCAGAATGAAGGGGTTCTAAACATTAAGGATTACTGTTTTACCAAATATAACATTTGATATTTTTCAAAGTTGTTCCAAGCAATGAAGAGTCTTCATTTAAATGTGGCTTTTAAGTGTGCATTTTTTGATAAGGTGTGAAAAGTTTTTGGTGCAGAGTGGCAGTCATTAAATTATCTGAGTTTTCAAGACTTACAGATTTCAAGGCTTTGGAGAGGGGAAAAAAAATTGGCCAGTGGGATAATTTAGTTTCTCAAAGTCCATTCTATACAACACTAGTCTCACAAGTTGCTATTGTTATAAAAACAAATGTGTTCATGATCAGGTACCTTTGGGAAGAATGTCCCCATTTGGAATTTTCAAGCACATTAAATGTTCTGATAAGTCTTGTGATAAGGAAATCTGTCTTAACTTGTTAAATTGGACAAAGAATTTCCAAAATCTACTCAAAGATCATTTTCCCTACTCCCAATCCCTTCTAACACCTCCAAGAAAATGATCTGGTCCAATCTTCCCATATTTCAAGTTAAAAAAATAACAGTCTCAAAGAGGTGAATTTAACCCAGATTACACAGCTATTTGAGGCAGCAGTGAAATGTTAAGAAGATAGCAAATCCATGGTGTGGTATCTTCCTTGATTCTACCTCAAAAGGCAAATATCCTTAACTGACTTCAGTGTTCTTCATTGAGCCTATATGCATTCTCAAAATCTTGCTTAACACAGTCTCCCATTGGTAGAACTTGGCATATGAAATTAAACCTATTTATCATTTGTAAACTGTCATCACTCTCTGTTCCTCAAGTAACAATGTCCTTCTCATTATCATCATGATCATGACCACTGTCATCTATTGAATATGGACATAGTGCCAGCCACAGTACTATGTTACAGGCATTCTTTGCTTTAATCTTGGAAACAACCCTAAGAGAAAATTAGCAAGACAATCCCTATTCACACACAGGAGAGCCAGGGCACAGATGACTTATGCATCTTGCACAAGGACATCTAGTTTGAAAATGGCTTAGCTGATATATTAGTGATGCCAAGCATGCAGCCCAGGACAGACCCTCAGTCCTGACCACGTCATAAATGTGATGCTGAGTTAAGCCTGGGAGAGCACAGACAATTCCCAACAAACACTTTTTATCTTTCATTTTTCCTCTGCAAAACGATCCCTTAAGGTGAGGCTAGAGTGTCCATCGGCAGATTTTAGGGAAAAGAAATGGGGTACATGAACAAGTTCTGGGGTCTGTTCAAGATCTCAGAGGAAGGGAAAAGCATAAGTGGGGTTAGAACATGGTGCTGGGGCACTGAACCAAGTGAGACCCCCTGGCTGCTTTCTCCTCTTGGCCTCATCCCCTGGGACACACAGCACCCCCAGCTTGCTCTTTCTCTAGATCCTCTTAACCTAGAACTGCAAAGTGGCCAACTTGATTAAGAAAGTCTAGCCAGTACCAGCACTACTTGCTCTAACAGCAAAGGTGCCAATTACCTTTCAGGGCTCAGCCACCTTCAAATGGAAACCTTAAAAAAAATAAAGCCACTGTCTATTCAACATTCAGAACCAAATGAGCTCTCCAGACACACTCAGCCCAGAGCGAAGTCTGACAGGGCAAATGCCTCAGTTGGTGCTGGGACCCTGACAAAGCAGGATGATAGGACAATTTTCCAGGTATCTGGAACACCTCTCTGAAGGGCCAATTTTATTTTTTATTTATTTTTTATTTTTTAGAATGTTATCGTTCTGGTTTATTTATTTATTTATTTATTTTTAAATTAAATCTTTATTATTCATATTATTACATGTTTCTCTTTTTTTCCCACCATAGCACCCCCCCACCCAGCTCCCACCCCTCCCTCTGCCCTTAGTTCCCTCCCATTGATCTCATCCATAGGTGTATGATTTTTGTCCAGTCTCTCCCTGTACACCCCTCACCCCTTCCCCCCTGAGAATTATCAGTCCACTCCCTTTCTGTGCTCCTAATTCTATTATATTCACCATATTATTCTGTTGATCAAATTTTTAATTCACTTAATTTTTAGATTCACTTGTTGATAGATATGTATTTGTTGTTCATAATTTTTTGTCTTTTACCTTTTTCTTCTTCCTCTTCTAAAAGAGTACCTTTCAGCATTTCATATAATACTGGTTTGGAGTTGATGAACTCCTTTAGCTTTTTCTTATCTGTGAAGCTCTTTATCTGACCTTCAATTCTGAATGTTAGCTTTGCTGGATAGATTATTCTTGGTTGTAGGTTCTTGCTATTCATCACGTTGAATATTTCTTGCCACTCCCGTCTGGCCTGCATCATCTCTGTTGAGAAATCAGCTGACAGTCGTATGGGTGCTCCCTTGTAGGTAATAAACTGCTTTTCTCTTGCTGCTTTTAATATTTTTTCTCTTTTGCTCTTGGTATTTTAATTATGATGTGTCTTGGTGTGGTCCTGTTTGGATTCCTTTTATATGGGGTTCTGTGTGCTTCCTGGACTTGTAAGTCTAGTTCTTTTACCAGATGTGGGAAGTTTTCAGTCATTATTTCTTTAAATAAGTTTTCAGTATCTTGCTCTCTCTCTTCTTCTGGCACCCCCACAATTCTGATGTTGGTACGCTTAAAGCTGTCCCAGAGTCTCCTTACATTATGTTCACATTTTTGGATTTTTTTCTCTTCTTGCTTTTCCAGTTGAATGTTGTCTGCTTCTTTATATTTCAAATTTTTTACTTGATTCTTGCCTTTCTCTAGTCTGCTGTTAGGACTCTGTATAATATTTTTTATTTCAGTCAGTTTATGTTTAATTTCTATTTGGTCCTTTATCATCTCTAGTATGTCCTTTTTCATCTCCTCTTGGGTCTCACTAAATTTATCCAACTTTTATAGCATATTCTTGAAAAACCTTACAAGCGTGGTTTTGAACTCTATATCCAGTCGTTTTTTTCCCCTCCATTTCTTTTGTTTGTGATCCCTTCCCTTGTCTGGGCATTTTCACTATGCTGGGGAAACTTGTGTTGAATTCAGCCTTATGATACCAGACGCAAAGCCGCAGAAACCTCTGTTGAGCTTGGGAGGGGTGGAGTCTCAGGGCTTAAGGGACCGCCTTGCCTTCCAGTCGGCCCCGCCCTCCACGGCCCCTGAGTCTCACATGACTGGGTAATGGCTGGAGTGGTCCTTGTGCGCACACCTGCGGTGCCTCTAACCGCTGCCTTTCCTGCTCCCCTGCGCACCAGGACCACACGAGTTTAGGTTCTCAGGGTTTCACCCGAAACAAGGGCCCAGTGGACTCAGAAGTGGCACAGTTGGGAGGGTCTGTCTCCCGCCCTCTCGCGAAAGCCAGCGGCACAATCAGCAATCTGTCCTCCGCGCAGCACCTTGCGCGTGTGAGACCGGACCTGATCTTCTGCGACTCCCCTAAATTTCCGTGCACCTCTCCTTTACACAGTCCAAACTCCTCTCGTATGAGTTTCGGCTGGATCTGGGGTTTAGTGTCGTAGGATAAGGGGTTCAATGCTGTTGGGAGTCTCGGTTTCCCTCCCGCCAGAGAAAGCCAGCCAGGTACTCCGGCACCCGCTCTCTCAGTCTCCGTCTCCGTACCTCAGCTTTTTGCAGCTCCTCTGGGTTTCTGTGAGCCCCTCTCTTCCCTTCTAGCTGTAGAACTTACACTCGGCCAGCTTTCCTGTGGTTCTGGATGATGTCCGTTCTGTCTTTTAGTTGTAGTTTTGAAATTGTTGTGCGAGGCAGCAGTGTAGGTGTTTACCTATGCCGCCATCTTGGATTCTCCCTCCAATTTTATTTTTTCTTGGCAGAGCACAATCATCTCAGTCAAGACATGACTGTCCTTTTGTGACCCTATCAGGTCTCACTAACCTTCCCATCACAGCTGGGGAGACAGGGAAACCCACCTGTGGCCAATTACTAACTCCTCCAGGATTCCACTTTCTCACTGAGTCTTGGAGTACGTACTGGGCCTTGGCAACCCCTAATCTGCAAGCAGCATTTGGCTTTGAGTCTACATTTCCAGGGATTTTTCAGCTAGGGAGTGACTTTGCCTCCTCCCACCTTCCCTCTCTCCATGGACTTTTGCATAATTCTGCTGGGAGAGAGCCCAAAACCTCCCTGGTGCCTGCCCAGCGCAGCTATATTTCCATGCATAGTCCCTGACCCTCACCTGGCCACTGGCTGGGAAAACTGGAGGGAGGTGTCCTGTAAACCTGAGAGGAGCCCAGGCTGAGGGAGGAGCTCTGCCCTCCCTGTCACTCTGGATAAATCTTGAACTCCCTTCTCAGCCTTCCCAGCAGCAAAGAGATGCCTGAAGAAGCACAGGAAAGCCTTTGCCGAATGGAATAGACCCAGTGGATAAATTTTTCTCTGCAAAGACTCCCACAACCTCTCTGTAGACACCAATGTGCAGCCATGGCACCTCCCAGCTTCCACAGCCCCAGGAAGGGCTGGAGCACAGACCAGCTGTGATGGAGAAGCAGGGAAAGGCAAGATGGTTCCTGGGCTTAATTAGATGTAAGTTTTTCCTCCAGTGAAATGAGAACCCAGTTACCTGGTCCAAAGGAAATGATCAATATTTGTTGACTTCTAAAATGAGTGATGGGTTCCCTTGTAAAAATGCATAAACATCCAAAACGAAGTTCTCACTTATTTCTAGGCACTGCTTTTTATATGATTCCCCTCCCCTCCACAACACACGCGCGCGCGCGCGCACACACACACACACACACACACACACACACGTGCGTGCATTCCTCCTTATTTTTAACATATGGTAAACCTCCACTAGAGACAAGCTGATTTCCTAGCCAGAATAATACATTTCTGTCCATCACAACATAATTAATAATAATTTCCATATTAACTTGGCTTTCATCACACATCTCTTTGCACTGGTGAGGGAAGGCAGAGAAAGAAAGTGATCCTTCCCTGCCACCCCGTCCCCCACTGTCTCCCGCACACACACTCTGCTTGGCAACCATTCCCAGTAAGTGGAGAGTGCACCTTATTAAGATAATGGAACGTAAATCAAAGTGAATAGGCCCACAGGCCACGCTAAGGGTGTGTGTCCACTTGCAGTGCCTGCCAGATAGCAAACAGGTCTGAAAATTAAATGTGAAAAATCAGTGAAGACCCAGGGCCCATCACAGGCGGGAGAACAGGGCTCTGACAGCTCAGCTAATGCCTGTAATCACAGTGATAAAGGCTCCTAAATGGTTTCATTCCACCTTGTCACTCACAGCCCTGGCTGCCACCCCTCACTCCTGCTACCTGCAGTGACCTTTGTCATGCTCGAGAAAACAGCTCCTGCTACGTGTTCTCCCTTACAGAATGGCCAGATGGGGCGGTTTTGCTCCATTATTTGCGCCTGTAAAGGGAAAACGCCAACAGAAAGATTCATTAGGGCCCAGCCCATCTCCACAAAGCTTCTCTGATTTATTAGGGCATAAACTGCTGTACGGCTATAATGAGACATAAATGTTCTGGAAGGCCTGTGAACTCCTGGAGGAAGCGCCTTGCCATCACACTTCTGTGCACCTAATTTATTAACAGCTTGTGCCGGCATGGCCTGGAAAACCCTGCCAACTCAACCATCTGTGGCAGTCACTTTTGGGGTGGGCAAGGGAGAAGGGGAAAAATGTGTCCAACTCAGAAAGTGACAGAAAACTTATGGGCACGCTGGACAAAATGGTGAAGTCTTGCATTTTCCCCGAACCTCTTAGCAGACATTAGGGCAAAGTTCTGTGTGAGCAAGTGATGGAAGTTCCAGCTGGCCATGCTGTTAGCTCCGTGTTTCCCTGGCCCTGAAGGAGCACAGGGCAAAGTGCTTATACTAGTATTTACCTCAAGGAGCCCCAGCCTATGCTTCTACTGCCTCTGCCATTTGGAGAATATTTTCCCCAAGGCAGTGTTCGCCCCAGCTTATTACAGCACGCATTGCAAGATGATTAGCATTTTTGCTTTCTAAACTTCACCCTTTTGGTTCTAAAAATAGGACAAAAAATTAACAACAGACCAGCCCATTTTTATACTTCCTTTTATACAACCAACTTTTTTTCTTAGATCACAATATGCACGTCTCTTAAATTCAATGTTGGTTGCACGTGCCAAACTTTCTGAAAAGAATCAGATTAAGTAGTAAGCTGCCAAGAAAATATATAGCATCCCGAGTTGATATTGGGTATTAGGCCCTGTATCCTTCATGTCCTAATGACGGGAGATCATCTTTTGTCTCAGAAATGCTCATTTAAAGAAGGCTTTTTGAGCCCAGACCAAGTCCTCCAGATCAAACAGGATCAGACATAGGGGCCTGAGACCAACTACATGATTTGTGGGGCCTAGTGCAACATAAAATTGGTGGGGGATATTGTTCAAAAAGTACTAAGGATTTTAAGACCTAACAGCAGAGCATTAGGCCAGCATGGGGCCTTCTGGACACGGAGCCCTGAGCACAGCATGGTAGTGTTCCCATGGAGAGGGCTGGACTCTGCCGTGTGGAATACGTATTTAAAAAAGGAGCCACACAATAAGATGAAATCATTGAAGAGAAGTTAAGAAATACACATTAATGCTCAGAGAAGGGGGGTGTTATCCCATGGGAACCTGTGACAAAAGAATATGACCCCGCTGGGGCAGAAGGGACAGGATGGCAGGCCTGAGCTGAAATCTGAAAGGTGTGTTTATTGTTGAGTGAGGAACAGGAGTATCATGAGGGATAAGAATGGGACCCTAGCACAGGAAAGCCTAGGTGTGAGGTGAGGCCTGAGGGAAACTGGAGGCAGGGCCTTGTGAGCCACAGGAGATGGTCAAGGCAAGCACACAGGTGGCCTCGCTCCGCATGAATTGTGTGGATCCTTCTCCAGCGTCCTTGTCCCCCAGTGAAAGATAGCATGCCCTTGGGGCACAGAGAGTGGTGCTCTGCCCAGAAAAAGCCCAAGTGTGAGGGGAAGCTGGAGAGGCACTCGATGCAGTGAAAATACTTATTTTGTAACCCCCAAAGCAGTAGAATGATTTTTTTTATTTAAAAGACAAAGAATTCCCCCTGCTGCCAAGCACACACTGAGAGTCTGCTCACAGAGCATTTCTACACCTGAGGATAAGCCTGGTAAACAGTGACTGAGCCTTTGTCACTGTAATTACACAGCAGAAGCCCAAGGCTGCCTCCCCAACAATACAGAGCCTACCCACTCATTAACTTCCTGGTTCTGTGCCCAGCAGGCTGGACTAGTCATCCTAGCAGCACCCCTGCTGGCAGATCCCAGCCTGCGGACCTGCCAGGCTGTTTGCACTTGATGAAGTTTTATTGTATGAAGGAGGAAGGCAGGCCAGGGTCTTTCCTCTCTAAGCCACTTGCTAATGACTCAGCATGGAACAAAGTGGGAACTCAAGGCATTGTATATTTGATAGACTTATTTTTATTCATTGGACCTAATTTGATATACATTTTTAAAGCATTCCTTGCTTTTTTGGACTTGAATTTTGAGGCCTACTGATGCTATTCTTAAAATAGAAGTTTTCTTTAAACACAGAATAAAAGAGAGCTATAAGTAACCCTTGAATTTTTGAAAGAAAAAAGAAACAAACAAACCTTTTTTTTAAATATCAATTCTGCTATTAACTCTTTCAATACATGGCCTGAATATTTATCACAAAAAATCCGCAAACTAGACTGTCTCTTCTTGTAACTCAACAAGGAGTGGTCTGTTGATAACAGATAGTACATCAGTTTTCAGGGTTCAACACTGTGTCATCGAGTGAAAGTAGGAATGCTGTTTTTTGAAAGAACAGAAATAATATAAAAACACGGTCATCTAATCATTGCAAGCACATGTTCCCTACCAATGGTGTGTGGCTCTTGCTGCTTCCCCCCAGTCTCTGCCTTAGAAGGCGGTTACTGAGTATGCATCGATTAGCATGAAACAAAACAAAACTGACCTGCAGATGTCATATTTAGTCTTAAAAACGGGTTCATGTCTTTTGCTCTTTTAAGGTATCTTCAAATCCTTGGAATCTAGGATTCCAACATTATGTTTGAAAACATAGTTCACTGAAGCCTTGTTTCATGTGTGCATCTTATGAACGGATCCAATTCAGGGGTTTTGGAGCAATGTTCATGCAGCAATTCTGTGTCAGCCAGAATGTAGATAAATGACCAACACAAGGGGACCTGCTCTTCAGGAACTGAAGCCACAGTGAACTGCTTCTGCTAAAGACAGGAATGCACTAATCCTTTGGTCAGCAGAATTCATAAAGGTTCTTTTCATGTGAGAAAAAAAACAAACCTAGCGCCAGAGAAATGCCCACAGCTCTCCCACTGGAATTTGGTCACCAACCACGTGGACACATACTTATAAAGATTCTGTTGCCCCAGGTACTTGGCCAGACAGAAGGTATTTGATGTCACAAAGTATTTTCAACGGGGCTGGGGATAATGCAGGTCCAGGCTCCTTCACACTGCCAGGTAACTCCCCAGTCTCCCTGATCATGGGTCATAAAACAAGACTTATCTTTTGTCTTAAAAAAACCTTTCTTTGACATCTTTTCAGGCCTTCCTTTCTAACTGTATTTCAAAAGACAATGTTGGAGATGACATAGCTTCACAGCAAAAAGCAAAAATGTCTTTGGTGCCCATGGCTCTCGGAGGAGAGTCATGATGGCTTCGAGTCCGGGGAGAAAAGCCAGGAGGCAGCTCTGAGTCTTCCCTGTGGCTGAGTCAGCAACAGGATGGGAAGTCTCCTCTTCCCACTGGGCAACCTCATTACTAAATGCAGAAATTGAGGCAGAAACACTCCATAAACTGCACCCCAACTGGCCCCTTCTTGACTTGAGTTCCACTCACTGTTGTGCTATGGAGCAATCTACATTTCAGGGAAATTTAAGCAGAGCTTTGTCCTAACTCTGTTTAGTTACCAAGGACTTATTTATATTTTTATTATTTATAAAGAATAAATTTTTATCCTGTGGTTTATGCAATTGGAATGTAAGGATATCTCCTACCTAGTCTGTCTCAGAGATATTTCTTCTATTTTCCTCCATGTCTACTTTCCCTACATTGTTACTGTTACCTCTCAAAGCAGTCTACTGAAAAATTTAAAGAATCTTTTCTTTTATAAGTAAAGAATTATTATAAAAAAGAGCCCCTCTTTTTCCTCATCATTTTCTCTAACAATCAAATACAGAATAACACATTCAAAAGTAGACGTTCCTGTGTTAGTTCTCTTTCCAATTAGTCATCCATCATTTAAGTACACATCTGCCCTCTCATCCAACTGTCCATCACTTATCCATCCATCCATCCATCCATCCATCCATTCACCTATTTATCCAACACTTACTAAGTAAGAATTTTGCAGATAATGAAATTCAGAATCAAATAACTCATCCCCTTTGTCCTTGTCATTATTCTCTTCCTATTTCTGGCAGTTTTTTTGGTACCATGAGCCTTTGTAATGCATTTGTGGGGGAATATTTATGCTTTGGGATTTGTATAGCTCCTTAACACATGGCCATTACCAGTAGATAAAGATAAGAAAAACTGATTTTGTTACAAAAAGTAAAGAAGTACATTGTAAAACAATTTTGTATTTCATTTCCAAGTTCTGTGACTGTAAATAAAGCTTCATGCTTTGAGCTTGAAGGTAAACCCCAGAGGAGTGACTAGGAGCTTGGTGCTAAGCGACAGACGGCTGGCCAGTGAGATGGATGCATTTCATTATCTGGAGCCTATTCCACAGGCATAATTAGAACTCCTTTGAGAAGTCACCTAATTATGTAACATCCAACAAAATATGTGAGGGCTTCATCCTGGCCTTATGCAGAATCCATCAAGCTTGTGTTAATTTATGATTTCCTATTAGAAGAGGAACAAACAGGACAAGTCATTTCCACAGCCATGGTTTCTGATGAGCACCACCAGATAATATGAATTTGGAACATCCATTTTCCCCTTGGGGCATCGCTGGAGAAAAGGCAGCTTAGATCAGCCCAATATATTATTAGATGTCCCCATTGTACTACGGAAACACAGCTGCAGGTATATTATTTCTGGCTGGGACAATGGCAATGTGCGGGATCAGAAGCGACATCAAACGAGAAACCTTTACTGGCTGGCTCTTTTCCTTTCTATACAATAGTCTGCAGGGAGCAGAAAGATATGGTCCCAGCATCAGCGATTTCAGAAGAGGCCTCCTACGCCCGTGGCCAGACCTCCATCTCAGCCAACACTCCTTGCTTAGCTTCTGCTCTGACAGGAGTTACGGCAACTTCGCTGGCCTCATAGAGTGCCAGCCTTTACCCACCTGTGCTTCTGTATGAATCCTCAGGGTTCCAACCTTCCAGACCAGGCCTAGGCAATGGCTTTGACACTTTTCTTTTTCCAGAAAGCAAGATAAAAGGAATGATATTGTCTAATTCTTTAAACTGCATCCTGAGAGTTTCTCAAGTCTGTTGTAAAGAAAGGCACAAATGGAGCATCAAAGATATTTTTCAACAAGAAGAAAATAAGAGGCACAACCAGGCAGTTTCATTTGCAAGTAACTTGTAAAATGAATGTGACTCCCCTCTTCTCCCCCCACAAAGTCCACATTACTTCAGATGATGCTTTAACAGAATGGTCAGGAAGGAAGCTGCTCTGGGACTGTCAAGCAGTCAAAAATGGTTCAATAGATCCTTGAAAATGTCTAATGATAGAATATTTTGGAAGATGTAGATGCACCTTTCAAGGTTCAGAAAGGCAAGGTTGGGCCTTTGAGATACAAAGTCACCATGAAAAAAAGGGATGGCAGACACATGGCATGAGGGCCACCACTGACTTCTTGCGCAAAGCAGAAATTCCTCACTGGCCATACACAGCCTGCCCCACTTCCAGACAGATGAGCCGTCACAGCCCTTCCCTCACCAATATTCCGAGTCACCTCCGAAGGCCTTAGCTGGCCCTGGAGACAAAACCTCCTTGCCATCTTGAACTGGAAGAAGACAGCTGGAGTTAATGAAAGAGTTAATGTGATTTTCCACTCTCCTCACTTGCTTTGAGGAACTCTGGCCTGATCAAATCACCTTTAGGGAATGGAAAATTCTCCCTCACCACACATGAAGGCAAGCCCAGAGAGGAATGCTGGAGATGAACCAAGGCAGGCCCAGCAGAACTGCACCATTAGACTGCAGAAAGGAAAACCCGGGCTCTCGGGGGAAAGGTGGCAGTGAGCAGCCATCTTTCTGACGGTGTGGGACTGCCCCGTCTCTCTCATGTCCAAATCCCCGTCCCAGGGGTGCGGGTTCAAGGCCTGGTGTGCACATGGCAAGGAGGGGCTCGGCCCCGTTCCCATGAGCATCTCACAGATGTGTCAGCTGGTATGAGTTACCAGGCAGTGACCACATTTTGGGGAGAAATCATCCATTGATTTATCACAGGGGCATAAATCATAAATGCATTTAGTTGTCTTCATCGCCTTTCTTGTCATCCTGCCCCTCTGAAGTGCAGTGAAGAGGCAGATGTATTATCTGGGATCAATTCCAGATCCCTTTTGTGTTTTAAAAGAAGAAATCCAGGAAGGGATGCACACAACCCTCTGCCACAGGTTGATCAAAGTCTCGGCGCCTTGAAGGCCCCGTCACCACAGAGATATAACTCCGAGAGGCCTGGTGACGAGCAGGTGGACATCTCGCTCAAACCAGCCCCTCACACCAGATGGGACTGAGGATAATAGGAGTCCCTGCACTGTCCTTAAAACACACCACAGTCACTGAGGCCGCAGCGCTTCCTGCAATAGCCCAGGCCAGTCATCCAGGCAATGGCACAACAAACAGTGGTCAGTCACAGTGACATTTAAAATTAAGTCAATGAGAAATCTGTCCCAGAACAGAGAGGCATGCTTCCAGAAAGGCCTGGAGGATTCCTCTCAAATGTTCATTCTCAGCTCCCACATTTCTTGTAGGCCTCAGCAGGGATCCTGCCTCATACACTCCCTTCTCCTTCCTCAAGAATGTTGTCCCATTTCCCTTGCTGGTTCCGTGGACCATAGCTACTGTCGTGTACCTTTTCTCGTGGTTTTTGCAAGAAAACTAGGAGGGAGTTACTATTACTAAGGCCATTTTACATATTAGAAGTTCAGAGGAAACTGTGTGGCTTGTTTGAGATCAGAGCCCAAGATAAAGCTGACATCACATTGTGCTTCTCTGAACTTCACACCAAGACCATCCAACTCTGGGATACTCTTACTGCTTCTCCTGTCTCACATCAGCCTGGAAAAGCAGTTTCCTTTCCTGCATCATCGATTTACTTGTACACATTCCACCACACAGACCGACCACGTGAGCTTGCATAGCACTGGCTTCAGGAGAGAAGGAAGTGCAGCAGCTCCTCCCCTGGGGCCAGGCAACCAGATCACACCTGCTCCTGTGGCTTGAGGCGAATGGAGCAGCAGGGGTCAGACCTGGAGGAGCAAGCGAGGCAAAAGGATGAGGAACTGAGAAGGCTACCAACAGCACCTAATGGAACAACTGGTTGTCCCATCCAAGAGGACTTCCTAAACCCTCAGGTCTTCAAAGAGTCAGGCACTTTGAAACCTCTGCAGGGTGCTATGCATAGTATTTAGTCTATCAGGATAGAGGGAGACTCACTTTACACTCATCTTTGTCTTATCAACACTAATAACCTCCCAGGGATCACAGATAAGCTCTCAGAGGGCAGACTCCAGTCCCATACCTGAAAGTCATTCCAGCCCTGCTAGCACATGGTCGGTGTTCAGTCTGCAGTCACATGCACAGGTGCACACACACACTCTCTCACTCATGCGATTTCTGTGCTAATTCAAAGAGTATTTGGGCATATATTGGTGACCAAGAAAGACATGGCATCCACATTATGGAACTGACAATGTGTAAAGAGTTAATAATCAAGTTAAACCCAATATGAATACTTCATTTTAAACTATAATTGATGGTGTCCATATTGCTGAAAAAGTATATATAGCCCAGCTGGTATGGCTCAGTGGTTCAGCATTGACCCACAAACCTAGAATTCCCAGGTTTGATTCCTGGTTAGGGCACTTGCCAGGGCTATGGGCTCAATCCCCAGTAGAGGATGTGCAGGAGACAGCCAATGGATGTTTCTCATCGATGTCTCTCTCTCTCGTCCCCCCTTCTCTCTATCTCTCTAAAATCAATAAAAACATATTTAAATATATAATCTCAAGTCAGAACTTCAAACTGTGAGATGTCTGTGTAAGCCCTATGCCTGTTCCTCTAAGAATTTCTTGAGGCCTGGAGAAACCTCAATGTCAGATTTCTAAAGCTCACCAGTGAATGGTAGCAAGGAAGGAATTCTTAAATGTTCTGCCTGGAAGAGATAGAATCAGAGAGGCCCATACCTAAGAACCCTCCCTTTCTCCTGATGTTAGAGCTCCAGTTGTCAATACCTGGCCTAAGGCAACTCCTACTGGATTTTTTTTTTTGAAAGGGGGGTGTTTAGAAATGTGTTAATGAGAAGAGCTCCTTACAGGCCATTTCCTAATTTCAGAGGAAGGGAAAGCATCAGTATTCTTAAAAGAGTTAAGGAGGAGAATGCACATCTCTTTGGCTCACGCGGACATGCTTCCATCCTTAGTCTAAATAGGAACAGTCTTTGAAATTCTAAAACCATCTCTTTTAATCTCTGTCTCATTAGGGCACAGAAAAAAATCATGTGAGAATAAAAATGATCCAAATATTAATAGCCTGAAAGAGTCCATGAGTTCAAGGGTGAGATTTATAGAACCAAGGGTCGGGAGTACCAAATATTTAGGTTTCTGATCCAAAAGGAACCAGATACTGTCCCAGCCAGTTAACCCTCTTCAAACCAAAGGGCACCGTGTAAATTCCTTCCAGGGTCTTATATGGACCCAAGAGGTGTGTAGCTATTTCTACCCATCTCACTTACAGTGTGTGTCCAGCACAGACTTCCATGTTAGCCTCTTTGCTTTCAAGTGAGGCTTGCTAGGTAGCCACTGCCTACTGGACAGTCAACACACAGCTCGTATGTGTCTCCCCAAAGAGGTCCCATTCGTCCCACCATCAGTTGTTTCATTTTCAAGACAAGAATCCCAGAGTTGTGAAGAGGACAGGACAAGATCTTTATTACATAACTAGAGGCCTAATGCACAAATATTTCTGCAAGAATGGGCTTTCCTTCCCCTGGCTGCTGGGACTGCCTTTTTGCTCTGTCCCCAGAGTCACCTTTCCACCTTCCCATGCTGCCCAGAGGCCCAGAGCGGCTTGGACAGTGCAGAACACCTGTATCATCATCATGGCAATGACGCAAGCATCCATCCCTCCCCTGGCCACTGGGCGCCTGCATTTGCAAATTAATCCGCCATCTTTGTTGGGTTAATTTGCATACCCACTCCTAATTGGTTGGTGGGCATCGCAAAGGTGTGGTCAATTTGCATTTTACTCTTTTATTAGTGTAGATGGAATTTAGGAGGGGGCAGAAGGCTTTTGTGGGAGGGTCTGTGCTGAGAGAAAGGCCCAATGTGCTGGGCTGAAGTAATGAATCATGCTCACTAAGCCCTGTAAATCTCCTCCCTTCAATTTTATATGGAAATGACTAAGGTAAAGGTAATTGGATAGATAATAGGTCAATGGCCAACAACATTTGGCATTAGAAGACTCATATTTTATCCAAGGTGTTGAAGGAGGCAACTCAAGAGTCAGCCTTTGAAGAATATTTGATCTCCCAAAATCTGCTAGAAGAAGGAGCTTCAGCTATGAGGCATAAAGGTGATTTCTCCCATAACAAAGTTAGCTAAAAAATAAATGGTTTCTCTGTGATGAAGGCCTAGTGTTGTGAAACAAATACAAAGTGCCAGAAGTGCAAGGCTCAGGGTCAGGTTTGGGGCTGGGGATCCTTCCTATTGGGCTATTGGGGTTAAGTTATAAGGGTAGTTCAGTTCCTCTGTGCATGTAGCACTGACATTACAGGCTGCAGGGATGTGCAAGGGGGTATGGAAAGCTTGCCTTGACCTAAATCTCCTTGTTCCTTCCTCTTTCCACAACGTTTCCTGAGCATCTGCTATGAATCCAGCAAGATGCATCTAGCACTGTGTCAAGTACTAAGCATTGGGAGAACCAAACCAGAAATGATCGTGGATCTACTGGAGAAGATAAGCATTGAAGAGATGACACCTCTGTTGTCTAGATAGTTAGGGTGCTGGAAATTGCACTACCTGGAAGCCTTTCCCCTGGGAACTCTCTGTCTTCCCAAGGAAGCTCCATGGGAGGGGCCTAGGCAGGCTTTTGCTACCCCAGGCCTCAGGCCAGGATGGGGTTTAGGGGTCCAGTATAAAGCTAGGGTTTTGGAGTACAGTTTCTTAACCTGCTCTCCAGTCAGTTTCCTTATCTATAAGAGAGATATACTATGAATACCTGAACTGTAAAAGTGCTGGGATAATCAAATAAGATTCTTGGCAAAGTGCTGGGTGGCATTCACTCCTTCCTTCTGGAAGGCTCCCTGAGCAGGCAATTGGGGTACATCATTGGGCAAGACAGATCCAACATCCTGTTCTCATATCATCATGCTTCTCATGTCTCATCATGGATGAGACAACAAACAATTTACTTCCTTGTGATGTTTATCTAATATGTTACAAGATGAAAAACTCTAACACTAATGGTCACAGTAGGTATCATTGAAAAGTGGTGTCTGAGCAAGGACATGAAGGAGGGGTGAAGTAAGCCAATGTAGAAATCTGGATTAAAGTGTTCAGACAGAGAGGACAGAAACAGTAGACCTTATCAGAGAGCAGTGGGCTGTCAGAGGGCACGAGGGTGGGCATGGAGAAAAGTCCCAATGAGCAGACACCATCAGGCCAGATCTGTGCCCCTCTCTAGGAACCTGGGCCTACCCTCAGCATAAAGTGGAGAGGCGGTGAAGGTTTAGGGATTCATTAGCACAATTTACCTATAGTTTCCAAAGTGCCCAGCTGCTGTGTGAAGTGCCTACTTCTGCTAAACAAATCTGAGAATTGGGAAGAAATCTTATTTGATCACAATTTACATGTAAATGGAAAAGTGGTAAGGGCCAGGGAAACAGTCGGCAGGCAGATTCCCTGCACAGTGAGTGTCTTTCTGGATGGCATATTTTTTTCTGCCCTCCTCTACACCCTGCCAAGTCCCCTCTCTAGGCCATCCAGCAGGGGGTTGCAAGAAAATGGGCACAGCTTAGCAGTTAAGATGGTAAACTTCAAAGGCATTTTCTGGCTGCTGGAGAGGCCCAGCCCTCTTAGAAGAGAGAGACCTGCATTTACTTGGCCAGACCAGTTCCCCATCCAGGGTCCCTCACAGGCAGGCTGCTGGGAGCTTTCCATCAAATCATCTGCAGGCAGGGTGGGGAGGAGGGATTAATGAAGGGAGGGTGTGAGGTAAGGAAATATTGTGAGGCTGCTTAAGAGAAAAATGAGCTCACAGATACACATAACAAACTAGTGGGCACTAGGAGGAAAGAGGGATGGGAGGGCTAAATGGGGTCAAATGTATGGGGTCAAACGTATGATGACAGACAGAAACAGACTTTTGGTGGTTAGTATGCAGTACCATATACAAACATCGTATATAATAAAAGCCTAATATGCTAAGTGCCAGGTAGTCCAATGACTTATTCAACCAATCAAAGTATAATATGCTAATAATAAGCTAAGGCAGTGGTCAGCAAATTCATTAGTCAACGGAGCTAAATATCAACAGTACAATGATTGAAATTTCTTTTGAGAGCCAAATTTTTTAAACTTAAACTTCTTCTAATGCCACTTCTTTAAAATAGACTCGCCCAGGCTGTGGTATTTTGTGGAAGTGCCATACTCAAGGGCCAAAGAGCCACATGTGGTTTGGGAGCCATAGTTTGCTGACTAAGGTGCTAAGGCCTTGCACTGACCACCAGGGGACAGACAGTGGACTGGTCAACTAGTTGCTATGATGTGCACTGACCACCAGGGAGAAGATGCTCCAATTGGTAAGCAAGCTTGCTGCTGTTGGAGTCTGGCGATTGGGACTGAGTGAAGCAGGCTGACACACCCTGGAGCCCTCCAGCAGTCTCCCCACTAGTTGGTCAAACCCCTGTGCCCCCCACCACCACCCAATCTCCTGGTCCAAATCATGCACCAGTGGGGTCTGTCAGCCTGGCCTGCACCCTTTGCAATCTGGGACCCGTCAGGGGATGTCAGAGAGCAAGTTTCAGTCAGATTCCATAGGCCAGGCCGAGGGATTCCACTTGTGCACAAATTCGTGCACCGGGCCTCTAGTAGAATTATATGTTATACACCTGAACATTACATAATGTTGTTAACCAATGTTACCTCAATTAAAAAATAAATAAATCTAACTGCATAATAAATAAGTAATAAGTAAATAAATATATTCTCAGGGAAATAAAAAAGATTGAGCACTTCCAAACCCACTCAATCAGCTACTTCTGTTCCCAAACCCACCACGTCCAGTCCCATGCTCTTGTTTGATAGCAGGGCAGGCTCCCTAAGGAGGATGTGCAGGTGCATCCACCAAGCCTGGCCCAGAATCCACAGACCACAGTCTCTTCTCCATTACTGACATTCACTGATCATCTGCTGTCCCAAGGACCTGCTAGACTCTAGGCACTACTCATTTTCCCCCCATAACAATTCTGGGAGGGCAGCACAGTTCTTGTCTCCACCCGCACCTTATTTCCGAGAGGTGGAAAGGAAGCACAAGGAGATTCAATCCCTTGCCCAAAGTCACACAGCTCAGAAATGGTCAGGTCTGGACCCGGTCTAGGCAGTCAGAGCCTTGGCTGCCACTCCAGGTAAGGGATGCTAATATAAAAGCAACACTACTTTTCAATCTCCCTTTTGCATTTCACTGATACAGATAGGCTGTTTTGCATTTCACTGATACAGATAGGCTGCTCCTCTGAATGAGAAACACTAGCTCTTATGTATCATTAATTAACGATATTGAATAGGCAGACAGATCTCAGCACAGTTAGATAGGTGCAACAAATGTAGGTATAAAGGACACTGCATACATATTTAGTCATTAAACAGATAAAGGCAAGGACGAGAAATGATTTAAAATGCAGCTGAATAATCTTCTTAGAAGTCAACCAAGACATCGTATAAGAGGAATCCAGATTCAGGGATAAGAAAAATACTTTCTATTTTCTGCATCTAAAAATATATTGCTATACCATCTGTTTTTTAAAATATATTTTACTGATTTTTTTTACATAGAGGGAGGGAGAGGGATAGAGACTTAGAAACATCAATGAGAGAGAAACATCAATCAGCTGCCTCCTGCACACCTCCTACTGGGATGTGCCCACAACCAACGTACATGTCCTTGACCGGAATCGAACCTGGGACCTTTCAGTCCGCAGGCCGACGCTCTATCCACTGAGCCAAACCTGTTAGGACTGCTATACCATTTTGAATTCGGCCCATACAACTACATTTTAACTGTAACGTTAAATAAAAGTTTTAGCTATGCCAGTGGTTGGCCATCATGGTGACAATGTTGATGGCACAGCACTGTGTGCTTCCCCCACTTTGGGCCCAGCACTGAGTTTGGTAGTGCATCCTCTTTCATTTTGAACAACACTGCAAGGTGTGTGTAATTAGCCCCTATCACAAGTAGGGGGGCAGATTTTTCAGTATCCAGACACCATCCTCTTCCAATAGGCAGCATGCCTCCCTGCCCCTCCCACTCACCAAGAGCCCTACTCCTAGTCCAGGAGAAATAAAACCCAGGAAATAAGAACCCGACATGCCATTAGCCTGCAAATAGTGCTGAACTCACTCAGCAAGCTTACAGCTATGACCAGACCTCAGCCCCAGATCCCCTGACTCTGTGATGCTGGGCTAGACTCTGTAACCCACTTCTGCCTTGCCTGCTGCTCTGGCCAGGCTCTGCCCATAGGGTCATGAGGAGGAGGCTACAGGGATAGAGAAGGGAGAAGGGACTTGCTCCCTCCAACTTACTGCCTGCTGGCCTCTTGGTCTCAGCCCATCAGCCCAGCCAGGCTGCTTGCCCCACCAGGGACAGTTTATCCCAACTGAATGAATCCACTTTGCAGTTTTTCCAACACTCATCCCTTTTAGAGCATCCCTCCTCAAAAGCCTGGGTCCCAGCCCCACACACAGCACCCTGCCCTGGGCTCAGAGACCCCAGCACCTTCCAACCAGAGAGCCCTTCTTAGAGATCTGGGTCCCTCTGAATTTTAACAATCTCTTCCCCTCTCTGCCCCTCTCCTGCCCTCTTCCTAGACCAGCCACAGGGCTGGTGGCTGTTTCCTGAAGTCACTTCTTCCATGTCACTCTAGACTTCTCTTTTTGCCCTTTCTGGTTAACATTAAGTTCTCTCATTAAAATAACTGGTGGGGCCCTGTGGGCATGGTTCAGTGTTAGAGCATCAAACTATGAACAATGAGATCATGGTTCAATTCCCGGTCAGGGCACATGCCTGATTGTAGGCTCAATCCCCAGTGTGGGGCATACAAGAGGCAGCTTATCAACGATTTCCTCTCATCATTAATGTTTCTCTCTCTCTCTCTCTCTCTCTCTCTCTCTCTCTCTCTCTCTTTCTCTCTCTCTCTCTCCCATCCTCTCTGAAATCAATAAAAACATTTAAAAAAAAAATAACTGGTCGATTTTTGCCCTGCCTGCTCTAGTGGTGACATCACTGTCCCCAGTGGCATTTCCCAGAGCACCTCAGCTGAGATGAATAGTCTTCACCGACAAGGCATGGAGGGCATGAAAACCCTCATGACTCACAAAGTATGGTCCTGAGCCTCCTATCACAATGCTGATTTCAGGGACATCTAGAGGGAACTCAGGAAACACTATTTACAAGCCCTCCCCACCCCCCAAGCCCCACCACCATCCCAGACTGTCAGCCTCTCAGTTTGAGACCTCAGGTGTGGAGACAGTCCTAAGTGGCTAAGGAGTAAAGCCCCCAGCTCAGAGCTGCGAGGTCAAGTGACAATGTCCCTGAGCTGGAGTGCCGTACCCTGCAAGAGAATGGTGACAGGGGTGTGCCCCTGGGCAGGGCTAAGGATGAAAGAAGAGAAAGCAAAGCAAATGAAGTGTTTGGCTCTGCACCTACCTAGCATGGAGCTGGGTTTGGGGGGACTTCCCTGCAGAGTGGCCTTTCATATCCATCTACTGAGGGCAGTGGGGGGCGAGTGGAAACGTGCAAGTCCCTGCATGCTTTCTGGGTGTGGGGAAGAGAGCTGCACTGCTGTGGCAGGAGGTGCCCAGAGCCGTGGGAGCCCGAGAGGAGCTGATTTCTCAGTGGCTGGCAGCAGCCACACACCAGTGGGCCCCGCTCCTGACTTGTCTCTCGTCATGTTCTCGCCCGAGTCACAGGGTGTCTTATCCTGGCAGAAGTAATTAAAGATATGCTGGGAGACAGCGAACCATTGAGACTCTCCCTTCGGCGGTGAGGGGGGCCCGGTTGAGCTCTCACTGCTGTGACAGAAATGGCTTTTCCTGTCACACTGTTGACTGACCACAAGAGATGAATGTTCCTGCCATTTTCCTAAGACAGCTTTAGGATTTCTCACCCTGGAAAAAATATAGCCATGACACAAACTCACCCCAAACTTTCAGATCCAAACGGGACTTCAGTCAGGGAGCAAGAGACACAGAAGTGTCACCACCCAGCTGAGATGGGAAGGAAATCGGCAAGAAGGGAATGGTGACCAGAGTGTCCCCCTGGGCAGGGCTAAGGATGAAAGGAGAGACCACCTGGAAGCAGTCACAGGAAGTAAAAGAAACCCACCCCATAGGCCCCACCCACTGAAATCAATGATGAAGGATGTTAATACCCCAACTCCAGACACAGCTCAGGCCCACACCTGGTAGCCTGACCCCCCCAATGCAACAGTCACAGAACTTCTGAAAACAATCAGCTCAGGCCTCTTCCTGACCAACAACCTCCCATGCCTCCTCACTACCCTTGGATCAAAATCCCAGCCTCTTACTGTGCCCATTAAAGGCAAGAGGAGCTGGCCCCTGGCTGTCCTGCCAACCTCTCCCATGGCACTCCAGCTCTTCCTCCAGCTTCTAACAAGCCCACCATCTCCTCAGGCCTTTGAAAGTGCTGTTCCCTCTGCCCCTCCACCCCGCTCTTTTATTTACCTGCTCTCCTCTCAGAGGAGCTTCCCTCGTGCCCCATTCTCCACCTCTAGCCCATGCTTTCTCCTTCAGGAGGTTTACCATGATTTCTAATTCATTGGTCTTTTCACTTATCTGCTTTCTGCTCTTTGGAGCCCCTTCCTCTGACAGATCAGCCCCCTACTCCTGGGCTCTGGTCCAGTGATGGGGACACAGGGACCCTCAATAAAAAGTCTGTTACCTGAATGAATTATCCCCCATGTAGTTGCTCCCTTCCTTCTACTTCCTCTGCCAACAGTCTCTGCCACCCTCCAGCCCCCATGTTAATCTCCTTCTATGGGCTGAGAAACAGACAGAGCCAGAATGGAGGTGGGGATGGGAGGGGAGAGAATTTCTGGAGATCCCTTATCTCCAAGCAGTATGGTCTTTTTTTAAAAAAAAATTTACTGATTAAAGTATAACATATGTGTCCTTATCCCCACATTATCCTCCATCTCCCATTCATGCCCCCACCCCACTACTGTCTGTGTCCATTGATTAGGCTTACATGCATGCATATAAGTCCTTTGGTTGATTTCTCTCCCTTACCCCCACCCTCCTCTACCTTCCCTGAGGTTTGACAGTCTGATAGATGTTTCTCTGTCTCTGGATCTATTTTTGTTCATCAGTTTATGTTGTTCATTATATTCCACAAATGAGTGAGATCATGTGGTATTTATCTTTCTCTGCCTGTCTTATTTCAGTTAGCACAATGGTCTCCATCTTCATCCATATTGTTGCAAATGGTAAAAACTTCTTTTTTTTACTGCAGCGTAGAATTCCATTGTGTAGATGTACTATAGTTTTTTAATCCACTCATCTGCTGATGGGCACTTAGGCTGTTTCCAAATCTTAGCCATGGTGAATTGTGCTGCTATGAACATAGGGTGTGCATATATCCTTTCTGATTCGTGTTTCTGGTTTCTTGGGATATATTCCTAGAAGTAAGATCACTGGGTCAAATGGAAGTTCCATTTTTAGTTTTGTGAGGAAACTCCATACTGTTCTCCACAGTGGCTGCACCAGTCTGCATTCCCACCAGCAGTGCACAGAGATTCCTTTTTTTCCGAATCCTCTCCAGTACTTGACGTTTGTTGATTTGTTGGTAATAGCCATTCTGATAGTTATGAGATGGCACCACATTGTTGTTTTGATTTGCATCTCTCTGATGATTAGTGACTTTGAGCAGGTTTTCCTATGTCTCTTGGCCTCCTGTATTCTTTCCAAAAGTGTCTATTTAGATCAGTTGCCCATTTTTAAAAATATATTTTATTGATTTCTTACAGAGAGGAAGGGAGAGGGATAGAGAGTTAGAAACATTGATGAGAGAGACATCAATCAGCTGCCTCCTGCACGCCCCCTACTGGGGATGTGGTCACAACCAAGGTACATGCCCTTGACCAGAATCGAAACCGGGACCTTTCAGTCCACAGACCAACGCTCTATCCACTGAGCCAAACCGGTTTCGGCAAGTGGCCCATTTTCTGACTGGGTTGTTTATCTTCTTTTTGATAAGCTGCATGAGTTCCCTGTAAATATTGGAGATTAAACGCTTATCATTGACATGATTGGCAAATATGTTCTCCCATGCAGTGGGCTTTCTTGTTCTTTTATTGATGGTCTCCTTTGCTATGCAAAAACTTTTTATTTTGATGTAGTCCCAATTGTTTATTTTCTCTTTAGTTTCCATAGTCCAGGAGCAGTATCAGTGAAGAAATTGCTTTGGCATATGTCAGAGATTTTTCTGCCTGTGGATTCCTGTAGTATTTTTGTGGTTTCTCATCATATGTTTAAGTCCTTTATCCATTTTGAGTTTATTTTTGTGTATGGTATAAGTTGGTGGTCTAGTTTCATTTTTTTTTGCATGTATCTGTCCAATTTTCCCAACATCATTTATTGAAGAGACTGTCTTGACTCCATTGTATGTTCATGCCTCCTTTGTCAAATATTAATTGAGCATAGTGAGTTGGGTCAATTTCTGGGTTCTGTATTCTA
Organism: Lasiurus cinereus; assembly: GCA_011751065.1. Lineage (NCBI taxonomy): Eukaryota > Metazoa > Chordata > Mammalia > Chiroptera > Vespertilionidae > Lasiurus > Lasiurus cinereus. The sequence continues at coordinate 17,533,744 of JAAGEH010000020.1, forward strand.
TTCCATTGATCTATATGTCTGTTCTTATGCCAGTACCAGGCAGTTTTGAGAACAGTGGCTTTATAATATAGCTTGATAGCTGGTATTGAGATTCCTCCTACTTTGTACTTCTTTCTCAGGATTGCTGTACTATTCGGGGTCTTTTTTTTATTACCAATGAATTTTTGGAAAGTTCTTTCTATGTCTGTGAAATATGCCATGGGTATCTTAATGGGGAATTAATTGAATTTATAGATTGCTTTGGATAGTATGGACATTTTGTTGATGTTGATTCTACCAAACTATGAACATGGTATGTTCTTACATGTTTATGTCTTCCTCTCTCTTTTTTCAGTGTCATGTAGTTTTCTGCAATTAAGATACCTAGGGACAAACTTAATTAAGAAGGTAAAAGACCCTCTTTAATTAAGTTTATTCCTAGGCTTCTTAATATTTTTGGTGTGATGGTAAACGGGATTGGTTTTTCAGTATCTCTTTCGTTAAATTCATTATTGGAGTATAGAAATGCCATAGGTTTCTTGGTGTTAATTTTGTATCCTGCTACTTTGCCAAATTCATTTATTAAGTCTAATAATTTTTTGATGGAGTCCTTAGGGTTCTCTATGTACAGTATCATGTCATATGCAAATAAGGACAGATTTACTTCTTCTTCTCCAATTTGGATGCCCTTATTTTTTCTTCTTGTCTGATTGCAATGGCTAGTATTTCCAACACTATGTTGAACAGGAGTGGTGAGAGTGGGCATCCCTGTTCCTGTTCTTAGGGGAAATGGCTTTAGTTTTTGCCCATTGAGAATGATGTTAGCTGTGGGTTTGTCATATATGACTCTTATTATATTGAGGTATGATCCTTCTATTCCCACCTTGCTGAGAGTTTTTGTCAAGAAAGGGTGTTGGATTTTGTCAAATGCTTTTTCTGCATCGATTTATATGACCATGTGGTTTTTAATCTCACAATTTGTTTATGTGATATATCACATCCATTGATTTGTGGTTACTGTACCATCCTTGCATCCTCAGAATAAATCCTACTTGATCATGATATATGATCTTTCTGATGTACTGCTGGATCCAATTTGCTAGAATTTTGTTGAGGATTTTGGCATCTATGTTCATGAGGGATATTGGTCCATAATTCTTTTTCATTGTGTTATCTTTATCTGGTTTTGGTATAAGAGTGATTCTGGCTTCATAGAAGGAGCTTAGTTCCTTCCTCTTGAATTTTTGGAATAGTCTGAGGAGGATAGGTTTTAGTTTTTTGTTGAATGTTTGGTAAAACTCCCCTGTGAAGCCATCTGGCCCCTGGCTTTTGTTTGCTGGAAGCTTTTTGATAACTGCTTCAATTTCTTCCATAGTTATCAGCCTATTAAGATTTTTAGAATCTTCATGATTGAATTTTGGAAAGTTGTGTTTTTCTAGGAATATGTCCATTTCTGCCAGGCTGTCTAGTTTGTTAGAATAGAGTTGTTCATAGTATTTTTTAATAATCTTTTGTATTTCTGTGGGGTCTGTTGTTATTTCTCCTCTTTCATTTCTGATTTTGTTTATTTGGGTCCTCTCTCTTTGCTTCTGGGTGAGCCTGGCTAGAGGTCCATCAATCTTGTTTATCCTTTCAAAGACCCAGCTCTCAGTTTCACTGATCAATTGTATTTTTATTTTTATTTTTATTTTTTTGGTCTCTATGTCATTCATTTCTGCTCTGATCTTCATTATTTCCTTTCTTCTGCTCACTGTGGGATTTTCTTGTTGCTCTCTTTCTAATTCTTTGAGTTGTTGATTTAGATGGTTTATTACCATTTTATTCTTGTTTTTTTGTTTGTTTGTTTGTTTGTTTGTTTGTTGTTGTTGTTGTTGTTTTTTGAGGTAGGCTTAAAGAGCTATGAACTTCCTTCTCAGGACTGCTTTCAGTGTTTCTCTTAGCATTTGCATTGTTGTGTTTTTATTGTCATTAGTCTCCAGAATGTTTTTAATTGCTTCTTTGATCTCATTGATAACCCAATTATTGTTTAATAGCATGTTATTCACCAGGGGCCTGTGGTCAGGTAAATCCTTTCTCCTCTCACCTGGCTCAAAGGAAGCAAAGGAAATGCTTTGTAAAATCACTTGAAAATTTGACTTATTTCACTTATCATAATACCCTGTAGGTCCATCCATGCTCTCACAGATAGTAAGATTTCATTCTTCTTCCATGTAAATGTGCCACAGCTTTTTTTTATCCACTCATCTACTAATGGGCACCTGGGGTGCTTCGGTATCTTGGTTATTATAAATACATAAGGATGCATATATTCTTTTGACTTAATGTTTTGGGTTTCTTTGAATATATACTCAGAAGTGAAATCACTGTGTCATAAGACAGTTCTATTTTTAATCTTTTGAGAAGCCTTCATAATGTTTTTATAGTGGCTGCACCAATTTGCATTCCTGAAACCAACAGTACAAAAGGATTTCCTTTTCTCCACATCTTCACCAGCACTTGTTGTTTGTTGATTTATTGATGACAACCAGTCTAGCAGGTTTGTGGTGACAGAGAAAGACAAATATTGTATGATTTCTCTTATATGTGGAAAAATAAATAAATAAAAAACAAACTAACTAATAAACAAAATAGAAACAGACTCATAGGTACAGAGAACAGACCAATAGCTGTCAGGGAGAAGAGGGATGGGGAACTGGGTGAAAAAGGTAAAGGGATTAAGAAGTCCAAATTGGCAGTTACAAAATAGTCATGGGATGTAAAGTTCAGTAAAGAGAATATAGTGCTAACCATGTCTCTCATCACAAACCCACATGGAGGAGGATAGTGCAGGGCCATCTAATAGGCAAAGAAATGTCATTGTGTAACACAAAGCAAAATAAGAGTCATGAACTCATGAGTAGAGCCATTATGGCCTCATGATGGGGGTTCCAAGGGTTCCATTTTATTTGTATTCAGAGGGGCTCTGCTTTCCTAAGTCTGGGAAAAGAGGAAGTTGGATTCTCTCCAAAGTGTCCCTGTTGGTCCAGTGACCTGAAAGCTGTGACAGTCTGCCATGTGCCATGTCACCATAAACAGTGCTCCAGGAGCAGTTACGGACAGCATTTATAAAGATGCCACCTTCCAGGCATAGGGGGCATCTCCAGGCTGGGTGCCATAGCTTGCTTTCCTTCGAGGACAGTGCTAAAGAGAAGGAAGGAGATAGAAAGGACTCAAGAAATCTGAAAGAATGGCTCCAAAGATGGAGGAGACATACCTATAGCATAAATAGAAGTATCTGCCATCAAGTCTCCATGCCTCCACCACTTAATATGTAGCCAGTATTGTTATTCAAGTAGAGAAAAACTATGGGAACATAGGGAGAAACTGCCCTCACCATTTTAAATTCAGCCAATGCATATAATTCTGAGGGCATCTCAGTGACTTCCAACAACACCCTGTTGATGCCTTTAGATCAGGGGTTGGCCAACATGTTCTTAAAGGGCCAGATGGTAAATATTTCAGGCTTTGTGGGCCACAGGGTCTTGGTCACAAATCTTCAACAGTAGACAACATATAAACAAATGCGGATGGCTGTGTTACAAGAATTCTTTATTTATGGACAGTAAACTTTGTATTTTATATACTTCTCACATTAATATTGAAATATTATTTCCCTTGTGTTTTTTTTTCACCATTTGAAAGTGTGAAAAACCATTATTTCATAGCTCCTAGGCCACGCAAAGTAGGCAATGGATCATATTTGGTCTAGTTTACAATCCTTTTTTTAAATCATTTACCATTTCATAATGATTTTGAAACAGAGAGAGAGAGGAAGGGGGAGGGAGAGAGAGGGAGAAACATGGACCAACTATCTCCACCGTGACCCCTACTGAGGATCAAGCCTACAACCCAAGCTATGACCTAAAATCGAACCAACAACCATTGATGCACAGGATGACGGCCAGCCAACTGAGCCACATCAGCTAGGGCCTTCCTCACCATTTCTTACTATCCATTCTACCTTGCACATTAGGGGAAGTAATGATAAATAATTGTGTGAGCTTTTAATTATTATAGTTCACTTGGAAGAACAACTACCTAGGTGTCAGGTATAACTGTTTTTCTAATTTAAATGTAGGCAGCTTTATTTCTTGAGCAGATCCTGGAATGAGTCCCTTTCATGTTGAGAAGTGCATATTTTATTCCAAATGTGCAAGAGCTGTTATTAAGCCCCAAACCAATGGATATCAGGCAAAGGTAAATGGCACCCAATAAATGAATAAATAGCTTCTCATTTCTGCACTCAGAAATACAATGCTAGCAAGGGACACATTGCAAAGGAATTGCTGCCTTCATGGATTCATAGTTAAATTACCAGACATGCATTCCTTCTTCCCACTCATTCTAAAATGATGTACTAATCAGTTGCCTTATCCAAAGCTCTGGTTAGGTGGTAGATAGCCCCAAAAGCTCCTCTGGCCTGCTCCCAACATCCTCCCCCTCTCCCTTTCTGGGAACCCAGCTACCATACTGTAAGGAAGTCCAGGTGACTATATTGAGGAGAGAAAGTTCACAGGTGGCCCTGGAGAGTTAGGCACCACATGGTGACAAGAATGGAGGCAGCCCAGCCACGGTCCCAGATTAACTAGAGACCACACCTGGCATCATGCGGAGCCGACTTGCCATACAGTTAATACACAGAATTGCAAGAAATAATAAAATTGTTGCCCTGACTGGTTGGCTCAGTGGATAGAGCGTTGGCCTGTGGATTAAAAGGTCCCAAGTTCAATTCTGGTCCAGGGCATGTACCTTGGTTGAGAGCACATCCCCAGTAGGAGGTGTGCAGGGGGCAGCTGATCGATGTTTCTAACTCTCTATCCCTCTCTCTTTTTCTCTGTAAAAAATCAATAAAATATAAAAAAAGAAATAATAACATTGCTACTTTAAGCCATTAGGTTTTGGATGTTTATAGTATTGCTATATAAGTAATTGTCTTTTCTTTTCTCTTCCCTTGCTTCTTTTGCGGCATAACAAGTTACCAAAAAAGTAACGGCTTAAATGAACACAGGTTTGATATCTCAGTGCCTTTGGGTCCAGACTCTGGACATAGCTTAGCTGGGCTCTCTGGTCCTGCCTCACAAAGTTGCAGTCCAGATACTGACAGGGCTGTTTCTATCTGGAGGTCTGATGCTGCCTGCAAACTCATTCATTGTCAGCAGGAGACATCTCCTTGTGGCTGTAAGAGTGAGGGCCCAGCTCCTTGTGACTGTTGCCTGGAGGATGCCCCAGATCCCAGAGGCTGCTCTCAGGTCCTCCTCACAGGGTTTCTCTTCATCAAACTGGGAAGAATAGTGTCTCTGACCTTCAGGGAATGTCCACACCCTCTTTAAGTGTTTTCAATTAAATAAGGCCCACCCTTAATAGAACTCCTCTGATTACATCAAAATCTACTGACTTGAGGCCTAGTTACATCTGCGACACCCTCATCTTTACCATATTTTATTGGTTAGAAGCAAATCACAGGTGTCACCCACGATCAAGGTGAGGAGATTACACAGGGTGTAAACAACTAGGGAACAGAATCTCAGTACTATACTAGGGTGGCTAAGCCATGCTTAGCAGGGCTGGGATACTAGGATATGGTGTATGATGGTAGGACTGTTCAGAGATACAAAACCTGTCCTCAAGGACTCACCAAGCCAGTGAAGATGAAAAACAGACCCGAAACAACAGTAGTCCTGGCCATGAGGTGACATTCTATTAAGACAATTCTGAGTTGAGTGGGAAGTTTAGGGTTCAGGCAATAGAAGATTGCCTCCAGCTGGAGCAGAAAGGGGAGAGCTCAGGGCAGACCCAAGAGAAAGGAACAAGTCCTCCAAGGCTGGCGATGCAAGCCCCACATGGAAAACAAGTACCTGACCAGCATCACATCCCTATGGGTATGGAAAGGATATGTGTGAAGTGGGCTCAGAGGAATTGATGGACTGGTAAAGGTCTTGGCCAAACAGAGTGTGCATTTGCCATCTAAGGAAGCAGCTACTTCTCAGCTCCAGCCAGTTGTTGTTGTTGTTGTTGTTGTTGTTGTTGTTGTTGTTGTTGTGTGTGTGTTTTGTCATAGGATAATGTTGGCTCCCAAGTGTCAAGTGTATCCATTTACAAGAAAAACTAAAACTTAAAAATTGTATATACTACAGACAGATTTTTAAATGATGATCAGTAACTGGCAATATTTGAAGCAAAGTATGGGCCAAGAAACGTATACCTGGGCACTGGCTCTGACTGAGGGGACAGATCCTTGTGAAGGTTGACAAGGGAGACCAAAAGTGGCAGAACCCATGGAATAACCACACCCACTCCCTGGACTCTTGGCAGCAGTTCCCCATGGGTGCTGTTCCACCCACAGCAAAGGCATCCCCAGGGAACTCATTAGAAATGCTCACTCTCAGGCCCCTGAGGTCCCATAGACTCAGCATCACTGGAGACATGTAAGCAGGGGTTATGGGAAGGAGCCCTCAGGAAATTCTGCTGTCTGCATTCTCAAATGCGAGAAAGACTCTCTCATGGGAATCAGGCTTTAGCCTTCAGGTCATTTTTCCTCTTCCTGAACTCATTCCCTGTTTCTGTCATCTGGAAGCTACTAAACACCTCATGACACAATCCTCTGCTAATCCTATCTAATAAAAGAGAAATATGCAAATTGAACATCACTCCAACATACAAGATGGCTATATCCATGTGGTCAAAGATGGCTGCCCCCATGTGGACACAAGATGGCCACCAAGAGATAGCCAGCAGGGGATGACAGTGGAAGGGACCAGGCCTGCAAGGGAGGGCAGTTGTGGGTGATCAGGCCAGCAGAGGAGGACAGTTGAGAAGGACCAGGCCTGCAAAGGAAGGCAATTGGGGGCAATCAAGCCTGCAGGAAAGGGCAGTTAGGGGTGACCAGGCTGGCAGAAGAGGGAGGTTGAGGGTGACTGGGCCTACAGGGAAGGGCAGTTAGGGGAGACCAAGGCTGCAGGGGAGGGCAGTTGTGGGGGACCTGGCCTGCAGGGGAGGGCAGTTAGGGGTGACCAGGCCTTCAGGGGAGGGCAGTTAGGGGCAATCAGGCTGGCAGGGGAGTGGTTAGGGGGTGATCAGGCTGGCAGGCAGAAGCAGTTAGGGGCAATCAGGAAGGCAGGCAGGCGAGCAGTTGGGAGCCAGCATTCCTGGATTGTGAGAGGGCAGTCAGACATCCCTCAAGGGTTCCCAGATTGGAGAGCGTGCAGGCTGAGCTGAGGGACAAACACCCCCCATGCAGGAATTTTGTGCACCAGGCCTCTAGTGTTCAAAATAACAGAGAAAGGTGACTGTGTAGACATTGCCTATCATCTCACTTTAACACAGGGTGCAACCACATAGGATGTTATATACATGTATGTATTACTTTCATATTAACAAAGAAGTCATGGAGAAGAGACTGTATGTATGTATGTGTGTGTATATTTGTGTGAGTACATGTATGTATGTGTATATGTGTGTGTGTGTGTGTGTGTGTGTGTGTGTGTGTGTGTGTTTTGGAACTCTCCAGAATAGAGCAGAAAGGAAAGGTGTCCTGCTATGCATTTTTAATCATAGAAAAAGACCCTCTTGCTAAAGAAAGAAATCTGCTTCTGCTTGATAGTACTTTATAAGTAGATGAAACTGTTTTTGTGCAATGCTGAAATTTCCAGGACCCTGGTTCCAATCAATCCTAGGAAGCACCTGGCCTAAAGTCAATATTGTTCCTTTGGAAAGATATGTTAAAATTTGTGTTTTGTCTGAAGAATTATGACTGTGCAGCCCTCATCCTCTGCCTCTCTGTGCAAGCAATGCCATAATGTTACATAGAATATTCTGGCAACTGCTTTCCATCAAGTATCACCCAGCCGGAGGGATTCATATGATTCTGCTCATGAGACTCATCTTACCACACATTTGGTGTTGATGGAGCTGCTTATTAAAAGGCCCCTTCACTTTCTTCTTTTATTTAAGATGGTCCTACATTAGTTAAAATATCCTTTAACCTGCTGTGAGATGCCATGGCATCCATGAACCTCCTATTTGACTGCACCCCATTCACTGGTGCTGTGGCCTCCCTCCTGGCCTTGTCACTTAGCTTCCCTCAGGGTTGAGCATCAGTAACCAGCCACATGCCTAGCACTGTGCCGTGTGCTGCAGGTGAACATGTCCACCCAACCTGTTCTTCCTTTCACATCACATACACTTATTGGGAATAAACTCTGGCTTCCACCTGTCCCTGGAAACAGTCACCTTGTCCAACAGTGAACATCATCTGATTCAGGATTGGATTCTAAAGTTAGTGCTTATTGAAGAAATTGTATTCAGCCAAATGTATTCCTGGATAAGTTAGGCAGGTGCTGTGTCAGAGTCCTCTGTTCTCTTAGTACACCCAGCACAGCTAGCTTTTCCTTCAGCCTCAGAAATGATGGCTGTTTCTAAGGGTAAGTCCCAGGGAAGGAGGTGGTGACCATTTGGGAACCAGGTTGTACAAAGGTGTGTACGTTTAAAAACCAGACTCACACCTGGTGAGGTAAGATGTCAATGTTATCATAGACACATGGGGACCAAAAGTCAGTGAGGGAACATGGACCGCATTTCATGCTCCCTCCAGGGTTTCTGTTCCCCAGAAACGACTGAGCACAGTTGTCATTTGCCTTCTGTTTCTTTTTTTTCCAAGTCTACATGGTTAGTTCAATTCCAAGAAATTAAACATACAAAGCAGAACAAGCAGGATAGACTTGTTCTGGATGGTCTCATGCATCTGTAGAGGACATCAGAGTGAGGCTGTTGGCACAGGGGGTGGGAGAGCACTTTGTGATGACCCCAGGTTACCGCCCTGTCCCAGTGACTTCATTTTCCTGCTGAAATGCCACACTGTAGGTGAGACAGTGATCCCCTGCTACCCATCTGCTGATTGGTGCCCACTTGAGGAACTTAGTGAAAACACAGATTCCTGAGTCATAACCTCAGAGATTTTGATTCAGTAGGTGTAGAGGGGGGTTTGCATATACATAACTTAAGAACTGTCTCCAGCAAATTCAAAATGGCTAATAGTTTGAGGAACCTCTGGGTTAAGACACTCAAAAGGCATCAAAAATATTAATATCCAATCCTAGCACATGGGTTCAAAAGATAAATAAATATCAACCTAGAGAGCAAAGAAGTACATAGAATAGAGAACACACTGGAACATGCCCGAGGAACAGCACTGGGGGAGGGAGGGATGGTGAGAAGCTTCTGGGTGGTCACAAGGGCTCAACAAGGAGCTGCAGCAACATAAAAGAGATGCCACAGGGCTGCCAGGGCTGACTCACCATCCACGAATGCTGGCCCACCAAGCAACTCTGATTCATGGAGAACAAAGAGAAGCACTGCCCCAAGTGGACAAAGCATATGTCACAGGATCTTTTCACTGAACATGTCTTTATGGGACTCTTCTCTCCTTCAAACACATTTCATTTTGAGAACAAGGAAAGCCATAGTTCCGTTGTGGTGAACCAACAAACACAAGGCTGAGAAACCAGAGGCCATTATGAGATTAAATCTACATGTAACACTTATCTGTGGATGATCTGGCAGTTTCCACACAACAGAGATTCTGCGTGAACTGCACTCCATGACTGGCTCAGTATCCACTTACCTTCCGCTCGGGCCAGTTGTATTTGGCAAAGATCGTGTCGTAGGTATCCACCGCCCCGTCGGTGATGAGCATGATGGCCTGGCTGCAGATGCTGCCTTGTCCCGTGTGGTTGAACTGTGGAAAGCAGTAAGTGCAGAATAAAACAACTCATCAGAGAGCTCTGTGTATCTGTGAGACTTCAGAAGCAGGAGGCCATGGGCTTAGGGAGCCTCTCGGAAGTAGAGCACACAGGCACCACCAATGCAGAACCTGCTCAAGAAGGCCTTTCCCACGCAGGGGTCATGCTCTGACAACTATGAATGACATACAGACCACAGAAGGGATTTCTGAAAACCAGGTATAAGGTGAGAAGTGAGATTCAAACACTTCTAACCTCTCTCACCTCCCAGAGTTGACAGCCTTCAGAACACAAGCCCAGAGGAGTTGGCACAGCCTGTCAAGGACAGATTCTATGGGTGGCAGACTGTGTACCAGGCAACATCTCTTTAAAAATCAGATAGTCCAGCTCCAGAATCTACTCCCAGATTCAGCACACTCTATGGCCTCCCAATAAGATCCTTGAGCAGATAGGGGTAGATGGTAGGACTCCACAAAGGTCTATTTCCTTCTCCTTCCTTCTCCTGTCTCCATCCTTTCCAGGGTTCCAGAGTCACTTGGCTTTACCAGAGCAACCACCCTGAGAGTGAGTGAGTGCTCCTTACATTTTGTGCCCTAGACACTGACCTAATTTAAGTCCTGGCCCTGGCAGCCATCCCTGCATCTCAGACTGGACAGGTGTCCTTGAATTAATGAGAAGACATGGCCCATGACACAAATGAGTAAATAGAAATCCTGACAACTAAAGCCATCACACCACAAAGCTTCACATAACTACTATTCTACTGTCTTTATTGTCACAACAATATTCCAGAAAATTCTTGCTGAGAGAGATAAAAATTGCAAATAACATTATCTATCACTTCTTCCAGGAACTTCCTGAAAGACCTATCAACTCTTCAATAGAAAGCATCAAAGGACAATTCATACATAAGACTCTTTGAACTCCCATCTCAAAATCCTCCCCTTGCTGCATCTACCAATCCTACTAGTACACTATAATATTAGGATTCTTATCAGGTCTTAACTAAGCCTCTTCCTTCTTCTCTACTCTAAAGGATACACCTTCAATCAGATTTCAATCAGTCTCAATAAAGGACATTGTCTTTCCCATATGAGACATCACTAAGATCTTATGGTCAGAGTGCATTTGGTTCCTTCCTACTGGAAGGAAAACAGCCTTGTAGCCTTGTCTTATCAACAGGTTGTTCTGGAGATATTTTGGGGAGCTTGCATCCAACACAGCCTTGAAACCACTGAATAAATCCAGTAGCAGGCCACTGAATAAAGGTGATCTATGTATGCTTCAAGTCACAGAGGCTGCAGAAAGGGAAAAAACAGGATAGCTTGAGGATGTTGTTCATGCAACTCATTTGAAAACATCCTGGAAAAACTCTCCCAAATAAAAGGCAAGAAAGAGGGGGGAAATGAAGATAACTGAATAACGCAGACTAGAAGAAGGAATGCCCAGAGCTGTTTATTTAAAAACATCATTTTCCTCTCTGGCTGCATCGTTGGTATTCTCTGAAGCAATCTGCAGTTGGAGAATTTGGGAGAACGCAATTAAATTCAAATGCTTTGATGAATACTATCTCTTCTCTTCATATTTGTCTAGAACTTTTTTTGTTGTTGAATAGCAAGAGTGATGAAAGTGTTTTCCATAATAATAACAGTGACAAGGGCCTGATGATGAACTACAATTAGCTCAGTGATTCATCAGTTAGCAGAGAAAATTTCAATGCATCCTGACATTTAAAGCATTTGGTTGTGATTAACAGTCTTTGAAATGTCACCAAATTTTATTTAATTAGTTAAGAAAAAAATTTTTAAAGGTAATCACTGCAAAGATCATATTCATCGCCAAAAAGATAATTGCAGTTGTCACGTGACAAGGTAGATGCTAACTACTATAGCAAACTGGCTCTGTGTTCTTACAGAATCTAACAAAGGCAGCAGAGATCAATAGCTAGGAGGTTCTTACAAGGATATCTGAATGCTCCTTTCAAAGCTGTTTGTACAGTAACTGCAAGCCTTTAAGTCATCTGAGCAAATACTGAAACTGAAAGGAGAGGGAGGGAGAAAGGGAAGGAGGAAGAGGGGGAGGGAGGAAGGGAGGGAAAAAGAGGGGGGGAGAGAAGAGACAGAGAGAGGGGTGTTTGAGAAATAACTTTTTATTTCATATTTGCTTATAAAGGCAGACATAATACACAGGAAGAGAAATACATCACGTAAAGATTATATCGGTGAAGAGGAAAATAGCTAGAGTTTCATTTTCATGAGAGATTAACCACTTCTGTGTTTTTCAAAGTGTTTGTCCATTTAAAATCCCAATGGCAAGAGATAAAATGGAAATGTCTTTCTCTATGGGATAAATGTGCATTAAAAAAATATGGTGCCAACTGTCAACCAACCAACCTCAAGTAGGAACGTTTTGGAACATTTTTTGCACCTTCTATTTCTTACTTTCCGGATTTATATTTGGCCTATAACTTTCTCTGATTGGCCAGGCCCTAGAGGATTTTTCCAGGTGAGTCAGAGCAGGTAGGTATGTGGAATGTTTCCTTGGTTCAAAATTATTTCTCTCGCCAGGATTCAAGGTGGGAAATCTGCCAAGTGTTGGTGAAGTCTCTGGATTGTAAAAGTGTTGGGAGGGTAATCTACCCCCCTGGAGTACACAAAGATCCCATGCCTGAAAGTGTGCTCCTTGGACTGTAACTGCAAGATTCTAATCCTATGGGTATGACATGATATAAAGGGTTCCTGGGTCACTACGTTTGAATACTGATATAAACATATTTGAGAAGGTGGGTTCATTTTAGGACTTCCAGGCCTTTAATATGCATAAGTGCACTGCATATCTCCCTGCCTTGATCACAGCACCTATGTGGGAGTATCTTGGAAGATCAGCATTCAACTGGGCATGCAATGAGAAACACTGGCTTAGAGGTGTCTGAGAACAAAATTGGTAAGTGGAAAGGAAGAGAAAAGGACCAGACAAGGAAAAGAAGAGAGGGGAGGATGAAAGTGGTACCATTGTAATTAGTTATTAAAAATAGGAAAGGAGCAAAGGGGATACCAGATATTAGAGGCATGTCATTTGGGCAGCTTCACCAGGAAGCTACAATTTCACACTCCCCAGGGAACCACTGACCCATTCCCTGCAGATTACTGGGGAAGGGGACTGGACAAAGTGGAAGGTAGGTGCATGCACAGTGAGTCGGGATGGTGTCAGGAAGATGCATGCTGTCAGTCAATCCTGGGAACAGTGATCATTGGCCAGAATAGACAAGGCCACTGAAACCTGTGAAAATCTGGGGATATATAATCCTGCAGACAAAAGAGCTTGCTCTTGGCTCTCTGGTCCCTTTGGCTTTGCTTATGCCTATGTTCCCTCTATAGATGCATGGCCCATGGCCATGTGTACCCCACAGGCAATGGGCTGATGGACCCCAGTGAGAAACACACACTAAACTAGCCTGGATTGGACTATGCCCTGACATGGAAAAGAAACTCTGGATACTGGCTTTGATTTTAGCTCTGCTGAAAGCAAAGTGGGACTGAGGAAAATGGGACCTTGGAAACTCAGGGATTTCAATTCATAAATATTAATTTTTTCAATATTTATTTTTAAATATATTTTATTGATTTTTTATTTTTTAAATATATATAGTACAATCTCTCATTCTTGCATGCAAGTCTAAGAAAATTCCTTTTCTCAGGATATTGCAAGAAGTCTACTCCACTAGCAACCAGTAGAAATGAGGACCACCAATAACAAAGGGATATTCTTGAAGCCTTGGGCAGAGAATAGGACCAAAGCATCAGCAGGGGGAGCTACTTCTAGAAACCACAGGCAGCCTGGCAGAGTTGAGGCAGCCTAGTATCCCTAGTCACAGAGATGGCATTGCTCACTGAGCCCAGCACCACTGAGAGGGGACCAGGCACTGCTTCTCCATGCTGACTTCTCAACCTCCATCTACCAGGACCAACTTCATAGGCCTGTGATGTGCACAGCTGTTAAAGGCCATATACTTGGCTTAATACTTCTGTCACACTCTTAAAATTCTTTTTTTTTAATATTTATTTTTTAAATATATTTTATTGATTTTTTACATAGAGGAAGGGAGAAGGATAGAGAGCTAGAAACATTGATGAGAGAGAAACATCGATCAGCTGCCTCCTGCACGCCCTCTACTGGGGATGTGCCCACAACCAAGGTACATGCCCTTGACCGGAATCGAACCTGGGACCTTTCAGTCTGCAGACCAACGCTCTATCCACTGAGCCAAAGCAGCCTCGGCTTAAAATTTTTAATAACTTTCCAACAAGAGGCCTGCATTTCATTTGGCATTGGACCTCACAAATCATGAGACCAATGCTGGGTCTATGCCTGTCCCCATTTCACAAGTAAGAGAAGTAAGGGGAAACTGAGCACAGCTTTCTTAAGGCCACAGCATCAGGCTTCTCAACTGAGCCTGCCTGACTCCAGAAGCCACAAATGTAACCAGAGGACAAGCCTCTTCTCTCACTCCTGCACCACCTCTGCCAAAGAACCAAAGAACAGAAGTTCACTGCAGGCAGGTTTCCAAACAGGGACTCTCTGGCTCAAAATAGCCTCCCCCTGCTGCAGATATGAGGCTTTTGAGATCAAAAGGGAGCCAATTTTCCAATCATGCCAAGTCCTTTCAATATTAGCTCCTAGAAAGAGCCTGCTGAGAGACAAAGCTCCACATATCCAAGCTAGAGAAGGCATCTATCCAGGATTCAAGGCAAGAACTATAAGGTGCATCTTGCCCCTTTGCTCAGACCAGGTATGCTCCCAAGTTATTAATAAGGTGTTAATAGAAATGCACTGTCCTAAACAACGAAGATTGCATAAATGTTAATTATCCCTAGCTGACAGCCGCTTGGGGTGACTGAGAGGCGATGGCCTTCGGTTTATATTGAAGAAGCTTGTTATTTTTCTCCCTTCTTCAATTGTGGCATTGGCTCATTGCTGAGACCAAATGGCCTTCTGGGTTCCAATAGCTGTGTTGGGAGTCTAGAATTAGGCCCTATCCTTGGCTTGAGAGGTCAGTGTAGATGAGTGGGAACAAGTCAAATTTGGGAATTGGGCATACCTGCTCACCACAAAGGACTTGCACAGTGTTGGCTGGATGCTGAAACCTGGCCCAGCAGGCCCCACACAGCGGCCTGGAGGCTCAGTGCAGTGAGGCCCTGAACTCTGCAGGTCTCCCAGCTCCTGCAACACCTCAACACAGTGGCCACCCCATTTAGTGCCTGTTCCCTCTCAGCTTCACCACATGCCTTTTTCCTGAAAACCACATTTCCCAGTCTCCCCAGCAGTCTGGACAAAGTTCATCTGCAAGAGAATACTGGAGGACACCAGGGAGAAGCCAGGTTTCTGAGCAATTTCTCCCTTCTCTCTGCTGTAAGGGCGTGGCATTTTCTGGCAATGGCTGTGTCTCCTCCCAGCTCTAGCTTCCCCATGTCAACCCCACCCTCCGTGGTTCTGCTCCCTCTGGAGGGCCACAGCGAGGAGGCTCTGATGTAGTCCCACCTTCCTGTGTTCCTCCTACCCTAAAGAGGAGCGCCTCCTGCTAGCATTCATCTGTGGATTGTGTCATTCCCTGCTTGGTCTCAGCTTTTCCATCCCCAGTGCAACCAATTCTCAGATTAAACTCCTGCTGTTTGAAATACCAAGAGTGCTTTCTATTTTTCTGCTTTTTAACATCTCAACTGCTGCCTCCCTGATCTAAGCCATTATTATCTGTCACCCAGATGATTTAATGGCCTTCCTGCTATTGTCTCTGCCCACCTATAGTTGCTTCTAAACATAGCTGCTAGCCAAATGCTGCTGAAACCCAATGTGCCATTCTCTGCTCAGACCCCAATGACTCCATCCCAACCAGAGCAAGAGCCAAAATCCTTGCCAGAGTCTGCAATGCTCCACATGATCTAGCTCCTGCTACCCCAAGATCTCATTCTTAGCACAATCTCTCTCGCTCACTTTGTTCTTGTCTCCTTGCTGTATTGTAAAAATACTAAACTTCCCTGCCTCAAGCCTTTGTATTTGCTGTTCCTCTTGCTAGAAGCTTCTTGCCTGAAGTATTCACATGGCTACTCCTTCACTTCCTTCAAGTCTCTCCTGCAACACCACCGCAGTAAAGAGACCTTCCCTGGCCTCACTGTATAAAGCAGCAACTGCCATCATGCTGACACAATGGTACTATCCTTCTTCATAGGAAACGTACCTCATCTGTCTTGGCTCACTAGAACTGGGATCAGCAAGCATCTTCTGTAAAGGCCAATATAGTAAGTATTTTAGTTTTATAGGCCACGCAGTCCCTAGTGCAACTAACCAGATCTACTGATGTAGTGCGTGAAGAGGTATAGACAATACACAAGCAGGTGGGCATAGCTGCATTTCAATCGCACATGCAGGCTGGATATGGTTCATGGGCCAAAATGTGCTGACCTTTGCAGTATCATGTAAGGTAAATTAAGGCAAACAGTTGCCAATTCTGTTTCCTACTATCTTGTCTGACATTATAAAGCATACAATACACATTATCTAAATAAATGATCCAAGAATTGCATTGATGAAGACAATCATCATTTTCCCTCCCACCCTCCCAGAGCAATGGGAACATAAAAGTTGCATGTGGTTCTAACTTCACACAGGTGGATTCAAGGAAAAGAATCACTCGCCCAACACCAATGCATTGTCTGGGATGCTAGCAGGTGCTACTTGAAAAAAAAAACACACTCTTTTTTCAAAGTGTGAGACACAGCTGATTACACAGAATTTTTCCCTGCAGTACTTATGGAAGCCTTGGCTATGGTACTATTTATAGGGGATCTCCAAGGTGCTGGAAGAGAGGGGAGGAGAGGTATAGACCACCTTAAACCTCAGAAAAGCGACACATTCACGCGTCTACTCTATGAAGACATGGAGTTTCTCAGGTGAAAAGAAATCTGTATTATAAGTTGTCCAGATATTTCTGCATCCAAAAGCATGGCTGGTGGGTCCAACCAGACTGCACCACCAACTCTTCCCAGCAGAGGGCTGGTTTGGCCTCCCCACTGGACCTGGTTCCCCAGACCTCACACTTGGTTGGCCATCTCACCCTCCCACCCTGTGCCATGGACACTGCTCAGTGACAGCCAGGCCTAATCATAATGCTGGTCCACAACTAAAATGAATCCCATCTAGTCTGTTGGGCAAGAAAAAGGCAAATCCAAGAGGAGCTTACATCGCTGAGAATGTTGAAAGCCTCGTTCAGAGCGATATCCAGCATCCCGATTCCTTTGGCAAAAAGTTTGTCCAGGTGCTCCCTGAAGTGCTGAAACAAAAAGCAGAAAACCCATTTGTGTCTGCCCTGTTATGAGAAATGCCCCACATGTTGCTGCTTCCAACAAATGGGCAAGAAGGAGCCCAGCACATGCCCAGAGACATGTCGAGTGTATGTGATGTCCACTGAACCAAAGCCTCTGTCCACAGAGACTAGGTGCCTGGCATTATTTTTTAGCTGACCCATTCTGAAACCATTTATTTTCTATTGAAGGGAATTCTCCTCTTCCCAAAGACATTCACTCCCTGTCTGTTGGGAAAACGGGTCAGAGAAGTCACCAGGAGGCAGGAAAGGTAGGCTCATGAAAAACCTTTGCTGACAATTTCTTGGTCTAGGATATTTTTTTTCCTTTTGTCTCTTGCCATGCCTTGGTACCCCACAATGCCCCAAGCATGGCATTAGCATTGAGATAGTGACAACCCCACATGGCACATCCGCCACAGGATCCTGAAACTGATTACAGATCTGCACAGGTTATAGAGATTGGTCCTGGGTCATGGCTAATGGTTCTAAGACACTGTTCTGCCTGTGCCCCCTCAGGAAACACCAGGCCACTGCTCACGGGGATGGACTGCAGGCTTGCTGACCAATGGGACTAGGGGTTCGGGCTCCTCAAGGCCATTTAGCTTTAATGACACCCAAGCTGAACATGAGTCAAGGCTGGATTCAAAGTGGATCGTTCACCCTGGGACTATTCACAAACTCCAAGACCTTCCTGGCCCACCTGGCCCTCCCAGCAATTGCACTCTCATGTTCAAAGCAGCTCTGGTTATCAAAGCCTGCTCCATGTTAGATTCTTCAATACAGGTCACTTAGTCCTCAGAACAATCCTGTGAGGTTCCTCACCCACCTGTCAAATGGGGAGACTGAGGCTCAGCATCATGCCCAAATCCACTCACCTCCTGGTTGCCAGGCCCAGGTTCCTCCCCACGTCAGTTTCACCCACTTTAATGTCCTCCTTCTTTCTCACATACATCTACTGTTTGTTTGTTTGTTTGTTTGTTTTTAGTATTTTGTATGTCAGGTACTGTCCATGAGCTTGGCATATACCTGACTAGTCTGGCTCCAGATTGCTCTTTCCTCATCTCTGTGTCTGAGTTTTGGCAAGTCTATAGCAGATTGCCAAGTGCTTGGGTGATAGGGGAGAGAAATGCTAAAGGCCATGGAACCAGAAAAACCACACTGCCAGGAACCAAGCACTGGGCTTCTCTGTTCTTCCTGCCTGGAGCACATAGCACAACCTAGATAAGCACCTTGTGAACAAATTGGGGCAGTTCGTGGGTCTAAGGAAGCCCAGGCATCCTGGTCACAGAAGAGTCAGGACGATCAGAACAGATCGGTCCACTTTTACCAAGCACAACCACCTGAAACCTACTTGTAGGGGATGGTCACCGAGAGGACTCGGGATTGGTGAGTGTCACATATGCACACCTAGTGTGCTGCTTGCAGAGACTGCTCTTTAACTGGCCCCATGCTCCTACGGCAGTGACCAAAGCCTGCTTTGACAAGTTCATTCTGTTCACTGATGTCATTTCTGTCAACTGCATTTCATTGTGCTTAGTAGCACAGTTCACACAGTATTGCGTTTTTTTAATAAGACAGCAGCCGTGCTTAGTTTTCCTTTTAATCCATGTGTATCTGTGTGTCCTGTGGAGAAAGCGCTCCAGGCAATGATTGCTTTCATTACTGGATACTTAGGGGTAAAATGCAACAACGTCATGGAACTTGCTTTTGTACCGAGGTCAGTTGTGATTTTGTTTTTTCCTGGTACCAATCTGGTCTGTATATTAGACGGAAAAATATTTCCTCAGGTTAAGGGTTTCCAAATGGTATCACAGATGAAGAGCTTGCTTTTGTTTCTTTCTCTTCCACATCCCTCTCATCCAAGTTGCCTTTGCTCCTCCTCCATACCCTGAATCCAATCGGCTTCATTCCCTGGTCCTCCAGGCTGCATTAAACCCTCGGCCCAACTCTCCTTTCACACAAAAACCCATAATGCCTTTCAGAAAAACATCTTCCCTGATTGGCTTCCACCAGGAGCTGCTTTGTCTACCAAGGTAGCCATGAGCTACATGGAACTATTTACATTAAATTCAATTACATTTACTTAACATTAAAACCCAGCTCCTCATTCTCCCTAGCCATATTTCGAGGGCTTAATAGCCCCATTTGGCAAGTAGCTGCTGCCTGGGACAGTGAGGAAGAGCATGCCCACCATTGCATAGTTAGTTCTATCAGACAGCAGTGGCCTGGACACAGTACTTCCTCCTCACCAAGCCAGTGACCTACTGTCAGTCAGAGAAAACCCTAAGGCTTGTAGCCAGTGGATACGTGTGGTTTTTGCTTGTCCAGCATCCAGTCCCTTTCTTCTGATTTTCCTTCTCCCCCATGGCTCATAACTTAACACCTTTCTCCCTCCTTCCCAGATCAAGGGGTAGACCATGTATCAGGCCCGTCCAATCTGTGAATTCCATCACATCGGCAAGGTCAGGCATGGGCACATGATATAATTCCTGGGCTTCTGCTAACATGTGGGGAAGAAGATGCTCCACTGAGATGACTGGTCAGGGAGGGAAGCTGGTGATGCTTGAAGCCATCTAGTCACTTCCCAGAAAGAGCTCACCTAAGGTAACAGCCAAGCAGAGCAGAGTGCACGATGGAGGGGGCAAGATGGCATCAGAAGAACATGACTGAGCCTCTAGACCCAGCTATGCTCTCAGGTACGTGAGCCAACAGATTTGCCTTTTGCCTGACCAGATCTAGCAGGATTTGGGCCATTTAATGGACAGGACCTTGATGACCACGGCCATCACATAAACTTAGCTGAAACAGTACCTCCCTGAAGCTCCGCCTGCATTACAATGACCCTCCTCATCGCATCTATGCCACTCCCTCCTGTCCCCTCTTAACTACTATCATTGCATCTTATGGTTTTTATACAGGGAGCAAGGGATCGTGTAACCAGCAGGCCCTGGGTGCGCTTTCACTACCATGGCATGGAGAGATTGCTGGAGAATCCTAACCACATGCCTCCAAGGGTCGTGTCTGAAAGAGAATGAAGAGCCTGCTGACTGCCCTGAGGCTTCCTCATCAGTATGGATTTCCTTTTCTCTACTCCCAGTTGTGGCTGCTCTAGATTCAAAAATTGTTATATTTAATGCGATCATACTGTAATTACTGCATAGAAGCAGTTGGTACATAGACCCTGTAGACCTCCCCCCTGCCCCCCCCCCCCCCCCACACAAAAAAACTGCTGAACTAGGATTCAGGAGACTTCCTAATTTTGGTTACACTGTTTACCAGCTATGAGACCCCGAGGCAAGTAGCTTTGGCTCTCAGGCCGTAGTATTGCCCCCTGTGAAATGGGAATGGATCAGCTCCTGCAGGGCAGTGGGAGGGTGGGAGCAGCAGGTCCTCAGAGCAGCAGGTGGGAGCCATGGCCTGAATGCCAGCTCCTGACTGGCCACTTTCCCTCTCTATCAGCCTGTAAGATACTTCCTTCCTGGGAGCCTTCATTCTAACCTCTCATGGATATTACAGGGAAAGAGAAGTCATCTGAAAGACCGTGATGGCAGACAAATGGGAGACTGAATTTCATATTCACTAAAAGCAATACTTAAAAAAATCACACAGAACTTCCTCTCTGCCATCTTTCTGGTTTGCAACTTTACAATCTAATACACCTTGAAAAATGACTCATCTTGCCCTTCCAGATCCAGGTTTTATTAGACGGGGAAAGGCACGTGGTTGATGTCAGGGACACCAAGACCTGCGTGTCTCCCAGAGCCGGCTCCAGAGAACAGAGGACTTAGGATGGCCCGAGCCAGGCAAAGGCTCCTCAGCAACTGTGTGCCAGAAGGTGGCCAGTTTTCATTATTTTTCTAAATTAAAATAAACAATTTATTGGAAGTGGTGACAGTTCCATTTTATTATTAAACTTCAATAAAAGAGGAGGAGGGTAGCTCTTTATCTTTGCTTCAGGCATGCATGCAGCATATGCTGCTGCCCGGGACAAGGCCTGGCTTCCAAAGCAATTAAGACAGCTTACTGCCTGGGGAGGTGAAGCAACTCGAGCGCCAGGGCTCTGTGTGCCCGAGTGCCAACCGCACAGCCGGGCCGCTTATCTCTGTGAAGCACGCACAACATCCAGGCCGCCGGGGGTCCTGCTGGAATAACCCTCTCCCTCACCAGCATTTGATTTCCTTGAATTAACAGTGATAACGCTCTCGGTGATGATAGCAACCATGTTTTTTCCTGTCTCTATAATTACAGGGATGTTAGAATCCTGCCAATTAAGAGCAGGGGATTAACATGAAAGTGGACAGAACTGTCCCCCATTCAAGACTCCTTGAGTGGCAGCGGTCCTTCCTGGGGGGAGGCTGACAGCCCCCGTCAATGATGCTCATTTAGGTGACTCTCGTCCAGCACACTGGGTTTTTTACCCATCAGGTGTGGATGAGGGCACTGTGGCACCTCAGCCTTAGGAAGGCTCTCGGACATTGCCACCCAAGTCCTCCGGTGGCAGCAAGGCTGGCCCACTGACAGCTGCATGCCTCACAGATCCTAACGCCCCCAAATTACTATTATGTCCCCATTTTACATACATAAGCAAATGGAGACTCAGAATAGTGAAATTTTTGCCCGTGATGGCAGAGCAAGCACTAGGAAGGTGGATTTCCAAGTGCTGAGCCCCATATCTGAACTCCTAAGCAGCAATGCCCCCCAGCACCAGGGCACAGCCTTCAAGGTTCCTATAAAGCCCAGCATGCAGGGCACAGAGCCTGTCTGGATCCTGTGCAAATCCACCATCCTATGCTCAGAAGGTCCCGTGCTTGGCTTAATGCTTTGTTGTCATCATCATGAAATCCTTAATCATTTTATTTTTGAATTTGTGATGTGTACATGAAGCCAGTGGAACAAGAGCACGTGCAAGCACAGGAGCTCTGTCCGGAAGTCCGCCATTCCTCCTGGAGTTCATCAGCATGCAGGTGCACCAGAAGCGCTCAACTGTATGAGGTGACTTTGCACCAGACTAAAATGAGGGAGCTAAGAATAAGCGCGCCCTGTTGAGGCTCTTGTTTTCAGCTCTCTCAGGAACACACACAGCATCACTTGCCTTCTCCTAAAATGGGGATAGAGCTTACATCAGTTAATTCAGTGCCCCCGATGGTACATCCATCTCATTCTGATGTCAAATTCCTCACTGAAATGTCTAAGTAAGCCTGTGATCTGGCCCATTGCCACTGAGCACCAAACTCAAACAGCAGAAATCCATTTGCCAGAAGCTTGGAGGGTGTGTGCCCCTGGTTCTGGCCTGACCAGGATACTAGACCACAGATGATTTAATATAAATATGGACTCGGGGTTCTCATATCATTCCTCCTGGCAACACCTTCCCAGCCCCAAACCTGGGATGACTCCCCAGGCTCCAGTCTAGTCTGAGCAATCCCCTGGCTGGATTTTACTGCCTATTTTGTGCACATGCAACAGCAACCGAAGGCAATGTCCAGTTAATAGAGTTTTCAGGACAGGCACCCATTTAGCAATGCTGCTACCTCAAAGCCTGGGCTCTGGTGAATCTGATTCTCATTTGAGTCCAGTGGGGAAAGCCGATAGTGACACGGTGTTTCTCAAACATGAAAACAGAATGGCCCAAGAAAGCTGGTGCTCAAGAGGCAGCCCAGATGTTTGCAATTTAGGGGAGAAAGTGCAGACACGGGTGGGGCCTCGTCTGCGCCGGTCCCCGTCTCTCCTTCATGTCATCTAGAACAAATTGAAGTGTCTGAGGGTAGCAGCTGTTTAATGCAAATGCCAAATTAGGGAGGAGATCGATCTCCTGGACGTGAACAATGAGTGTTATTTCATACCAGGTAGTCAGATTAGCTACAAGCTCATTTCCACGGCAAAAACACTAATTGGGCCATGTGTGACGGTGACTAAGCCCGGGATTGGTGATTCTCTCCAATCGGGAAATATCAACAGCGGAACAGATGCCTCCACCAAAGCGGTCCGTTCATTCCTTGCTCCTCAGGGGGCAAGGCTGGGTCCCAGGGATTCTCTGTCACTTCATATTAACTCAGTGCCCTCCCTATCCGGTGTCTGAGGGAGCAACTCGATGAATCTCTGAGACCGATGCTATGGAAGCAGCTGCTTTGTGTTCAGGCTGGGTGTGAGGGCGTGTGTGCAAACAGCAGGCCTCACCCTTCACGTCTTTCTGACAATTTCCAATGTCCAAGTTCATCTTTTATAAACTTTATGAAAACCTTCATTGGATTCAAATGTGTTTCTTGGAAGAATGCTTTTCTCAGTGGCAGTGTGTGAGAGCAGACAGGAGTTCACAGTGCCAGTCCTTTCCACACGAGGCTCTGAGCTCCGTGGAAGCCTGGACTCACAAGCGATGTGACCCTAGAGTGAGTGTCCAGGGAGAGTGCTGTGCAGGCTCATCTTCATCACACCATCCCCTCACAGCCAGGGTGAGGCCTTCACACCAAACACAGAGCTGCAGCCCAGCGGGGAAGGTGTGGGGTGCTGAGGACACGCATTCGAAGCCTGGCCAAGGGGCTGATGGGTGTGGCCCATTCAGGGGAGGCCACGTTTCTCCATGCCAGCCTGGCCAAGGTGTGTCCCAAAACCACAGAAGTGCAACTTCTTCTGTATGATCACTTGCAAGATTCATATAGATTTATAAATCTTGTATTTACTTAAAATGTATTTATTTTAGTGATCTCTGTATTTTGCCAAATTATATGAGTATTAGCCTTAATTGCCTAAATTTCTTCCAATCTCTTTCAAATCTGTGAATATGCAAATACCCTATAGAATGCTGTGACATATTTAGATATATATCAACATTTATTTAACCAGCCCCCCATGGTTGAAAATTTAGGTTTTCAGAGTCTTATTTTTTAAAAGCATTCCTACAATAAACATCTTCGTACACACATTGGAAGGAGGTAGTGCATATGTATACTAATATCAATATCACAGCTTCATAGAAAGGAAGCTATTGGGTCAATATTTCTATATTTATACCATGTACAGTTACTCTAACAATTTAAAGACATTCAGACATAGTCCAGCATATAGTAAGAAATCAGTAAAGGGTAGGTCTTAGTAACAGGGAAGCAATAGCACTTTTTTTTTGTTTGTTTTTTAGCCTATTAAAGTATCCAAATCAACATTTTAAAAGCAAAAGCAACACCCCACCCCCCACACACGCACACACCTCTATATATAGCAAAAGGAAAGTCATGTGAAACGCTGGAAAGGCAGGGAGCAGGGATTCCAAGGTGCTCACAGGCTGGGTCCTCTGTGTTGAGATCCTGGTTCTGTGTGTCCTGCATTCAGCTCCTGACCACACAGCTGCCCATGTCACAGGTCTTACATGTTACTAGACTCATCTGCGTGTTGGTCAGAGTTGGAGTCACCAGACAAAACATAGGATTCCCAATTGAGTTTGAATTTCAGCTAAATAACACATAGTCTACTAAAATTGTATTTATTGTTTATCTGAAATTCAAAGTTAATTGGGTACGCTGTTTATTGATTTTTTTTTGTTTTTCTAAATCTGTCAACTCTATACCAGACCAATTTTGGCAAAATTTTTATCAAAAAAGTTCTGAAAGACTCTAATTAGCAGAGCTTGGATTTTATGTCTGGGTTTAAATCGGCCAGGAGGCCAAAGAGGAGATCCTTGGCTGACTCAGGCATGGACTATATGCACATTTCTGAACTTAAGGTTGATGGCAAGAACTGGGCTAAGTGTTACATGACCTCCACCAAGTGAATTTTTATGGATAAAGGAGGGAGGGGAAAGTAGACAGACAAGAATTATCGGTCAGTGAACTTATACAGAGCTTGCAAGAGAGGTGCCGCCATCCACAGGCTCAGTCAGAGAGCTGTGCTGACAGCCTGGGCAGCAAAGGCATCACACAGACATGACACACACACACACACACACACACACACACACACACACACACACTGAGCACGGGCTTTCCTCTACAGCATATTGAGGGGAGAACATGCATGGTAAAGAGACAAATAAATGGTGCCTTTCTCAACGAACATCATAATATACATCTAAAAAGTTAAAGGAAAGTGTTCCAAAAATCAGTGGTCCTGGGATGGTTTGAGGCTTAGCAAAAAGAGAGAGACAGGGCAAATGAGAAGATAACATTGCTGACAACTAATATTTATTGGGTGTTTTCTACATCCCACTTTGGCTTGAGACTCCTGACTGGTGTCCACTTCAAGCCTTACAACTACATGGAGGCACGGCGCCCTCACTACCCTCGTGTTATAAATGAGAAAACAGATTCGGAGGGTTTCCTCACTGACCGGTACGCACTGCTAATGAATGGTAGATTGGGGACATAAATCTAAGCATTGGGTCTCTAAAATGCTTATTTTGTGGTTTCCCCCCCCAAAAAAAAACCAAACACATTTTGTTATAGAAAATTTCTGTGATCAATTCATAGTGAATCTTGTCTTAGTGATGTCCCACACCACCTATTTCCATCTCCCTTGTGATAGCCATCTCCAAGCTGGCCTCGCTGACCCTCAGTACCTGCCATCCACGCCCACACTATGCCAGGGCTGGCTCTGTGACTGCAGCTGAAGTGATGGCATGCCACGAACAAGATTAGGTGGTAAATGACTCTGGTTTTCCATCGTGGCTGCTCTGCTGATCTCTGCTGGATAATTCGCTCTATGGGAAGCCAACCGCTTTGTTAGGAGGTGCCCATGTGGAAAGCCTAAGCTTCCAACCAACTCCTATCAAGGAACTGAGATTTCTTGCCAGCAGCCACATGAATGAGCCCAGAAGCAGCTCTTCCATCCTAGGCCAGCCTGCAGATGACTGCAGCCCTTGGCCAATGTCCACAGTGAAACGTGTGTGTGACCCGAAGCCAGGACCACCCAGCTAAGGCACTCCCCACCATTCTCTCCCAGAAACTGTGCTAGATGATAGATGTTGTGTAAAAAGCTATTAAACTGGGAGGTTGGGCGTGGGGAGGAGGGGTAATTTGTCACACACAATAGGTAATTAATACACCTCAATCCAGGTTATCTTGAAGCACATCCCAGGCACCATCATATTTAATTTGTGACTATGACAATATGATATGTTTCTGAAAGAGACTTTTTAAAAATATATATTGTATTGATTTTCACAGAGAGGGAGGGAGAGGGATAGAAAGTTAGAAACATCGATGAGAGAGACACCGATCAGCCGCCTCCTGCACACCCCCTACTGGGGATGTGCCTGCAACCAATGTACGTGCCTTCGACCAGAATCGAACCTGGCACCTTTCAGTCTGCAGGCCGATGTTCTATCCACTGAGCCCCACTGATTTCGGCGAGAAAGACTTTAAACAAACAAATGCACAGTACACACTTCACCTGTGTCAATCACAGTCACAGCGTCTGACTCAGTATTCCAATAAGGTTCATGCCCTGTGATTGGTTGAAGGTTCACTTAAGTATCTCATTCTAGACTTCCTTCACCATTATTTTACTTATAATTTTTTGTTGAAGTAACAAAGTAGTTTGTCAGGAAAAATGGCCCAGAATCTGAGTTTGGCTCATTGCATTCTTTGGATGACATTTAACATGTCTCTCTGGCTCCTATATTTTAGTAAATTGATCAGATTTGGTTTTGATTACTTATGCATGCCTGTTCACAGGTAGGCAGAAAGGCAAGCAGATTTCCATTTGACATGCACTTCATTGATGATGCTCTTACTCCCTTCAGACTAATGTCTGGTAGTCTCCTTGTGATTCTGGCAGCCATTGGTCCTCAATGCCTAGGTTCATTAACTCATTGGGAATTACATATTCTTCTATCACCCCTATTTATTAGATAAAAATGCCCAGAAATTTCTAGAAATAGGAGCTTCTCCTCTTATACTATTTAGTTATCTGAGGAACCATGTGCAGAGGCAGGTTAGATAAATGTTTGCTGCTCTTTGTTTGTTTACTGGTTTTAAATATAAAACTTGGTCCAAAAGAGGAAGGGGCTTCCTCTCTCTCTCTCTCTCTCTCTCTCTCTCTCTCTCTCTCTCGCATCATCATGAACTTCTTGTTTTCCCTGCTTCATTGTTTTAGTGTCAGCATGAACTGTAGCACATATTTTGTGTTTCCATTTATTGCTCATTTGTGGCCGGTGGGAGCCTGTTCTCAGGTTGGCACCCATGTCCTTTTACAGTCAGTGATGGGCAGCTTCCTGCGGTCACAATGGGCTTGTTGTTCCTGGCTCATCTTGTTCCTTTTCCATCCCTGACCTAGAATTGGCCATTTTCCTAGGAGCCCAATACAAGCTCCTTCTTAACACTAACGCTCTGCAGCCTCTGCGTTTCCCTTGGATACACACCTGGGAAACAAGAGAAAAGCACAGAAGAAAGAACAAAGAGGGGCCGATGGAGGGGCAGAGGAATAAAGAACAGTCTGAGAAACTCATGAAGGGCATACAATGTGGTGGGAATTCTATTCTGATTACGTGATGAGCGAAAGGACAAGGAAATAAGGTGAGAAAGTAATTTCCAGACACAGCTCAGGAATTTACTCCAAGGACGGGAAAGGGAAGAAAGGTTGGAGTTAGAATAATTTGATGAAAGAGACCAGAGGGCTGTGCTCTTCTAAGGCAGAATCTGTGCTAGGCCAGGCCATAACAAGAATTCAAATTCCCTGGCTCAGGAGAGGAAGGGGTCTCTAAGGGCATCCATTCCCTCCAACCCCATCTGTGCTGAATGAACCGAAGTCTAACTGTATTTATCCCACAGCTTCACTACCAAGGTCTCTCCTTCCCTTTCTATTGGTGCACCTTTATTTCACTGTCCTAAGCCTGCTGGCTTGTATTCATTCATTAAGGATCAATCTGATGTCACATATTGCTCTTAATCAATGGAGCAAAAGCAGATCTGGTCTCCGCCCACAGAGCTCCCATACCAGCCAAAGAAGATAGACCACAATGGACCAGCACATGGATAGATGAGAGTAACAAGTGCCATCCAGGAATGTTCCTGGTACTTCGGTGATACACAACAGGAGCACTAAGGGAGGGCCCAGGAATTACCATGTCAAGCAGGCTGTAGTATGAGAATTGTGGAGAAACAGCATGTGCCAAGGCCCTGTTGCAGGAGGAAACAGAGCACACACAAATGAGTTTAATAGGGTCCCTGGAGCTAGAGCACGGAAAAGGAAAAGGAACACGGTGCAGCATGGATCCAGAGAGCCGGGAAGAAACCAAAGAAGGCAGGAACTTGTAGGCCACAATGAGGGCTTGTGTTCAACAAAGTTATTAGCTAGCATGATTGGTTTTAAGGATGACAAAGACTCAGAGCTGAAATGGAATGGCAGGTTGTAGGGTTCATAACATGGACTTCCACGTCAGGAGCAAGTAAGCCATGGACCTCACAGAACAGAGGGACAGAAGCATAGGGCCATTCACATGCTACAAAACAATCCACAGGAAATTAACAGATGGGTTTTCAATCACGGAACATGAAATCAACAGCGAGCCTTAGAGATAACATGTACGTTCCCCGTCAAGGAAAATCAGGCTTCACTGGCAAGGGGAGCAGAACAGCAGCACTCTCTCCAAGAAGGAATTTTATAACCAGTGAACAAAGGAAAAATTTTAAATGAACTATCATTGTAAGAATAAAGATAAACTTCTGTGGAATACCCAAATTGTTTTGCTGAGGAAAATGCCTCCTTATAAATAAATGTGCAGTGTTCCTGGCAGGTGAAACTGCAAATTAATAAACAGCCTGGATACTGTGAAAGGTCTTAATGATGCAAACTCACAGATTAGCTAAATATCAACCATGTTAAGGTCTGCTCCTTTGACCCCCTTACTGTGGGTAATTGTCTATGATGTCTCTTATCCATATCCACCTGCAGATTCCCTGGGCTGCTCTTGTTCACGTCCGGCCACAGAGACAGCATATAGTCACAGTGCTTCACTGAGACACTCTCTTTTGTTTCCAGCCCCTGGGACTAAGGGGCCGTTCCTCAGCACACAGATTGCTGGTCTGAGGAGGGCGAGAACTACTGTCCAGTTATACTTGCTACAGTGGTCCCAGTCATTCCAGCTCACTCAGAAACCAGGTTCCCGTGTGGTGATCAGCCACCAGGCACCCTCCAACTAATTAGCTGGCCTTTTCCTTCCACAGCTGGCTGTCTTCTCCAATTGTTAGAGAATGTTCCCAGGGCCTTGGGGGGCAGAAGAGGGGAGGAGAGATGGGATCTGCTGCTCAGTCTGGTAGGCAGGAGGTTTCATGAGTTTAATTAGCACATCTCTACTCACCTCTAATTGAAATTAAAGGAACTTTACAAAGAAAATCATTAGTTTCATCATGCAGAGAAAAATAGCAAAATGTGCTAATTATCTGACATCTGGATAATGTTCCTTATAAAGCTAACAAAGGCAGGAGCTGTAGTAGATCCACTGTGTGGGGTTCAGACCTTCCCTGAGCCCCCTTCTTCCAGCCCCTCAACTTCACCTTCACAAAGTCTACCTGGCATTTTCTTTTGTTGCTCAGGGTCTTCAGGCTACTTCTGGTTCTGGGTGGGCTATGATTATGAGTCAACAGAACAATGATTCATGTGATGGCCTGGAAGCGTCCTGGAAAGAGTTTCCTGAATCAATCTGGAGGCAAAGGGCCTTGCAGCCTGCCTAGAGCAAAGGTCCCCTGACCAGGAATACCTGGCCAGTACAGAAGAAGAAATTCTCCTTTACCTAGAAGCCACTTGGTCAGTCCCCTGTCCTACTCTCAGTCCCATGTCCCTCCCTCTGGGGCCCTAAGGAGAATATAAGGAGGAGACGATGGAGGTCAAGCCTGGGATGAGACAATAAAGGCACAGTTTCTTTAAATCTTATCCTTTAAATGTAGTCCTTCCCAGATTCATTTAACAAAGAAAATGCCACATGATTTAAATAGGAAGTCTCCAATAGGTACCACATTTTTTCCCCAGTCTTCTCCCTCTGCATACTGCCAAGATCTGAATATCACTTTCAAAGGAGCCCCAGGTATGAAATACTGCCTTCCCTGAGCTGGTAATTCTTATCCAAATGTGCAGGCATTCCTTGGTACCAAGTTAGAGAGGAGACTGAATACCCATGTGCCCCAGGCCTCACCATTCCATGTTCCTAATTTGATGGAAACGTCTCATTTGAGCACAAGTGCAGACATACTAAATTAATAAAATGGCTCTGTTGGTCAGCCCTTTAGAAGAAAGATGACTTCACTGCTGAATGATTAGAGTCTAAGTGGCATCCTGAGGATCTTGAGGACAAAGACAAAAGAGCCCTGGCTAAGAGGATGCTATCCGTGAAGGAAGTCATTGCAGAAGTGGGACATACAATGAAAGGCAGAGAATTTAGGGAGTCATTTAAATGCTGCTTATCAAAGATCTTTCAAGTAACTTCCTGGGAAAGAAATACAATCTGAGAAATGATCAACAATTAGAAATGTTACATAGCTCCACAAAATCCCCTCTCTTGGAATGCCATGCCCACCCAGCTCAACTCTAAGCAATCCAAGTTCACAGACACCCTGCCCACAGTATAATTTTAACACTGATTTCAGTCCAGCATGGCTGTGTTCACACTTGGCTCAGGCCTGCAGATTGAGCTCACTCACCAGTGATCAACTCTGAGGGGAAACTCTCTAAGGTTATTAATGCAGCAGACTAGTTTAATCTGTCATTTCTCACCTTCCCTGCTCCCACCAGGACATCTATTAACATCTTGACATGGAGCTACTGTTTCCTCAAATATGTATTTGAGAAACACCCCTGTGGCCAATAGAAAAAGAAAGCCACTTTCTCTTTCTAAGGAATGTGATTGGATGCTAGATTGCCACCGATACTCTTATCACTTGATATGCAAACAGCACTTCTTATTTTTCTATTATGTTCAGATCCTTTATGTGTTTGCTAGAGCTGTGTGATATTGTAATTTATGATAAGAAATATATATTTGGTCTTTGTCCATCCTCATTTCTGATAGGGATCTAAAACTCTTGGGGTGTCCTCCTATGGATAAGGTCAACGGGAGGGAGGGAGGAGTAGAGGGAGGGCTGGGAGCCGGGTGGAGGGGAGCTATGGAGGGGAAAAAAGCGAAACAAATGTAATAATCTGAATAATAAAGATTTAATTAAAAACATATAATTGGGAAAAGAAAAAATTTGGCTCTCAAAAGAAATTTCAAAAAATAAATAAATAAAAATAAAACTCTTGGGGTGTCCTAAATGGTAAGAGCTACAGAGTGAAAGGAATGTCTTTTTGTTATTTATATAATAAGCCCCTTTCTACCACACCTGAGTTTCTGTTAATGAGGTGAATAATGGAAAGCACCAAAGGATGTGGGGGCTGGTTGCCAGGGAAACCAACCAAGAACAGGGGGTTGGAATTTTTAGCAACTGCCCCCTCCCAAGACTTCCAGGGAAGGAAGAGGGCCTAGAGATTGAACTAGGTCACCAGTGATGCCTACTTAACGAATCCTCAATAAACACATAAACGGACAGGGTTTGGAGAGCTTCCAAGTTGGTGAACTTGTGGAGATGGACATGTGAACACGTGGAGGGTGCAAACCCAGAGAACTGTTTCTGTAAGTTCTGGAAGCCCCTTTGGCAAAGTAATTAGATCTGAGGAGGGGGCCATGGGAGCCTCCCCTGTACATACAATCCATCAGAAGAACAGATGACAACCTAGACTTGAAATTGGTATCCGAAGGGAGTGGGAGTACAATCTTGTAGGACTGAGCCCTTAATCTGTGGGACCTGACACTATTGTAGGTAGACAGTATCAGAAGGGAGTTGAGGAGACAGCCAAGAACTGGAGAATTGCTTGGAGATGGGAAAAGAACACATGTGGAAGGCTGCCACAACAAAATCCCACCCTCTTGGTGGCTTCAATAACAAAAATGTATTTTCTCACAAGCTTGGAGGTTGCAAGTCCAAAGAGCAATGGGTGATCAGGGTTGGTTTCTCCTAAGGCCCCTCTGCTTAGCTTGCAGATGGGAGTTAAGGCTTCAACAAATGGATCTGGGGAGTGGGGGAGGAGGGGCACAATTAAATCCATAACACCCTTTCTATTGCTCAGAGGACAAAAGTCCGTGTTGTTGATAAGAAAAACAGATCAAAAAGATTAAGTAAATTGCCCAAAGTTACTAGAAAGTATCAGAGTCCCGATCATAACTCAGTGGCCTCAAAGTCAACAATTTCTTGCACCTCCTCACAGTGCTTCACCCCCTACTCCAAGCAACCTACATCCATTGGCAGGGAATCTCTGATAACACATGTCTATATGAGTATATGCATTCTTCTTATTCATTATTGTTACTTTATTGTGTAAAGAAATTTGAGCCATGCAGCAGGCCTCTATCCTAACTAATAAGAGAGTAATATGCAGATTGACCATCACTCTAACACACAAGATGACTGCCCCCATGTGGTCAAAAGATCCTGCCCCCATGTGGACATAATATGGCCACCACAAGATGACCAGCAGGGGAGGGAAGTTGGCAGGGACCAGGCCTGCAAGGGAGGGCAGTTGGGGGTGATCAAGCCTGCAGCAGAGGGCAGTTAGGGGTGACCAAGCCAGCAGAGGAGCGAAGTTAGGGGTGACCAGTCCTGCAGGGAAGGGCAGTTGGGTGTACCCAGGCCTGCAGGGGTAGGCAATTAGAGGCAAACTGGCTGGCAGGGGAGCAGTTAGGCATCAATCAGGCTGGCAGTCATCTTGTGTGTTGGAGTGATGGTCAATCTGCATATTACTCTTTTATTAGGATAGAGGACTGCTACATGGGTGGAGGCCAACTGGTTCTGCCAATCAGGCTGGCAGAGGAGTGGTTAGGGGGTGATCAGGAAGGCAGACAGGTGAGCAGTTGGGAGCCAGCAGTCCTGGATTGTGAGAGGAATGTCTGACTGCCCGTTTAGGCCCGATCCTACCCAGATTGGGCCTAAATGGGCAGTTGGACATCCCTCAAGGAGTCTCAAATTAGAGAGGAAGCAGATTAGGCTGAAGGTCACCCTCATCCTCCCCACCCCCCCGTGCACAAATTTCGTGCACCGGGCCTCTAGTGTGTGTGTGTGTGTGTGTGTGTGTGTGTGTGTGTGTATTATAGTATAGTGTAATTATCAAAACCAGGAATTTCAGAGTGGAATAATACTATCAATTACACTATAGAACTTATTTGGGTTTCACCAGTTTTCACACATATTATTTTACTGACGTATGGTTTTATGGAATTTTATCACATGGATAGTTTGGTGTAACCACCACCATAATCAGAAGTCCCCTGTACTACATTCCCATTTATATTCACCTCTTCACCATCTCTTACCCCTGGAACCATTGATCATTTCTATTGCTGTGATTTTATTTTGAGACTGTCATATAAATGAAACTATACAATACACAGCCTTTTAAAATTTCTTTCCATCAACATAATGGCCTTACATCTATCCAAGTTGCCCCATACATCAATAGGTCTTTTTCTGTTAACACCACTGAATGGGTATACCACCATCTATATATTCATTCACCAGCTGAAAGATATGTGGGTTGTTTCCAGTTTGGGCAATTATAATGAAAATTCTTATGAGCATGCTCAGATGGGCATGTTTTCATTTTTCTGGGCTACATATCCACACATAGGATTGCTGAGTCATGTAGTAAGTGTAGTTTCAACTTACAAATGATTGTCAAACTGTTTTCCAGAGTGGCTGCACCATTTCAGGTTCCCACCAACAACCTATGAGAGATCCAGTTGCTCTGCATCCTCGCCAGCATTTAATACTAGCAGAATTTTGGGGGACATTCTGATAGGCATCCACTAATATTATGGAAATTCTAAACCATTTGGAGGTGTGTGGCTGGGAGACTTGAGGGGACTACTATGATGCAGGGAGCCCAAATGAAAACAGCTGCATGCCAGGAGCCATTCCACAATAAGAGCCTGCCATGCGGTGCTCCTGGAGCAGATGTTGAGTGGACTGATGAACTGGGGGCCCTCGGCAGGCGCCAGGGAGAAAGAAATCCATGGGGAGGTGAGCATGTGCACTGCACAGCCCCAAATTACTCTGCCCTGGAACTTCTCCAATGTTTAATCTCAATGGCAATAATAAATATTATTTTAGTGACAACCTGAAAATTGAGTTTTTGTCCACTTTGCTCCTCTGATTCCAAGGACTAAAATGGGAAATATTTTTTTAAATGTATTTTTATTGATTTCAGAGAGGAAGGGAGAGGGAAAGAGAGATGAAACATCAATGATGAGACAGAACCATTGATTGGCTGCCTCCTGCACAACTCAAACTGTGACTTTCTGGTTCATAGGGCAACACTCAACCACTGGACCATAACGGTTGGGCCCACATGGAAAAGAATTTTAAGTTCACTTTGAAAGCAAACTAAACAGGTTCTTTCCCAAATCCCATGCCAGGGAGTTAAGTTCTGGATGGTGTTAGAGCCAAGCGCATGCAAGCGTGAAGCAGAGGTCCATGGAGGAACTGGGAGGCAGGTGCCATTTGTTTTAAAGGATGTAGAGACCAAGCAATTGTGTTCACTTTGGCCTTTTATGCTCAGAATTGATGCCAAGCAGGTTGGGAGGGGGTGAAGCAAAGGGTCCAGGCTGTGTCTTCTCAGTTTCAGGCCCCAGGGATCCAGTCTCCTATTTGCGCTGTGCAGGGCTGTGTCTGCAGGAGCACAATGCAGGCAGCATGGGGCAGAGGAGGCCTCTGTGAATGCGACTCTCTTCATGTACCTCAGAGTCCTGGGCTGAGTGAGGCTTTTTCTGTGGACCACTGCATCTCCTTGCACCAGACTGACTCCTGCAGCCCAGAAATGCTGCTCTCCAGCACTCCTCCCCAGATGTAAGAGGAGCTAATAAGGAGAATGCACTGGTTGCTGTTATGTGACCAGTGAAAGGAAACTATATAAAAGGAGGGGGGGTCTGTATGACATGGTCAAATGAGAAGAGCAACTAGATTCTAGACAGCATGATAAGCCCCCTTTTCCTAGTTTTATGCTATTGTTCTGCCTTATAGACCAAGACAAGGAGGACTGTTCCAAGGTTGGAGAAATTGACTGGACTCGGTTCTCATTTCAGAATTAAAGTGCACTTTTATCTACTATCAAAGGACCATCAGTTTCAAAGTAAAGGCATCTTGGAAAACAAAGTATTTGAGTGAGTCAGGATAAAATTTCACATATTAAACAACAAAGTAAATTTATCCTTTACTATGTTGTTGGTACTTGATACACGATTGCCAATCAGTTCTTACTCCATAGCAATTCACTTAGCTGACTCCAACAGACACTAAAATTCACATTGTTCAAATAAAGGGCTAACACACACTTTTTTGGGATCTTTACATATGCTTACTGAGCATCTATTATAGATGCTGGGAGAATTAGAAAAGGCTTCTGGCTTCGTGGAGCATGTGCCCTATTTGGTGGGGGCAAGAGCGGGCTGCAATTTAATATTTAAAAATAAAATAACTTGTGATGAGAGTTCTGTAGAGTGGGTCTGGTGGGAAGTGTGAACTGGGAAACATGGGTTTCCTTGAGTTGGGTGCTCAAGGATGTCTCCCTAAGGAAGAGAAGGAGTACTCCAGGCAGAGAAGAGCTGAAAAGACCATAGTGTGTCCGAAAGGCAGCCCATGCCCCTCTAGTATGAATGACAGTGGCTGAAACTGAATGAATTTAGAAGGTGAGTCCATACTGGTACAAGGTACATAGGGCGGCCTTAAAACTTCTTATCATTGCCACAGAAGTATGGGTTTCAGCCTGTGTTATGGCTTGAATTGTGAATCAAAAAGACATGTTGACATTTTAATCCCTGATATCTCAGAATGTGACTATTTGCAAGGTCCCTGCAGATCTAATTAGTTAGATTATAATGAGGTCATACTGGAGTAAGGCAGTCCCCTAATCCAATATGACTGGTATTTTCTTAGGCTAAAGACTGAGTGTTTGCATCTTCTCAAAATTCATATGTTGAAACTTAATTCCCAGTGTGATGATATTGGAGATGGGGCCTTTGGGAAATGTTCAGGTTATGAGAGCGGAGCCTTAGAGAAGAGAATCCAGAGAGCTCCCTCATGCCTCCCCTACAGATGGCCATCGATTACTCAAGGAAGTGGGCTCATGCCAGACACCACTGCTGGCACCTTGATCTTGAACTTCCCAGCCTCCAGACCTGTGAGAATAAATGTCTGCTGTTTAAGCCCTCTGGTCTATGGTCTTTTTGTTATAGCAGCCTGAAAAGACTAAAACACCTTAGGAGAAGATGCCATGTGAAGAAAGACAGAAACATGGGGAGAGCAGCATGCAAAGACAGATGGAAGTGATGTAGCTACAAGTTAAGGAATGCTGACAGTTGCCAGCAAACTACCAAAGACTAGAAAGAGGTAAGGACAGATTCCCTTACAGATTTCAGGGGAAGCATGACGCTGCGGACACTGATTTTCAGATTCCTAGCCTTTGTCGCTGTAGGCAATAAATTCCCGCTGTTTTAGGCCACCCAGTTTGTGGTACTTTGTTAGGCAGCCCTAGCAAATTACTAGAGCAGCATGGCTCACGCTGTATGATTTTTAAGATCTCAGAGAAATTCAAGCCCATGAACCCTGCCAGCAAACCCCCTGGCGTGAATTTCTCTGAGATCTGAGAGAGCGTACAACATGAGGCACTGATACATTCCATATTCCTTAGCAGCGGCCTTCTAGATTTAGCCCGTGAGAGGCCCGTCTCACATTATTCAGGAGCCACATTTGTGTGCCCACACTAAGGTTTAGAAGCAGGAAACTGGAACTCATCTTCCTCTCTTCAAAGGAGCTATGCAAAGAAAGGGCAGCAACATACTTGAAGTGGAAATTGTGCATACAGTCCCAATTTCCTAAAAAGTTCCTTTGCCAGCACATCTGCACTCTTTGGTTGCAAGCAACAGAAATGAAGTTGGTGCCGTTGGCCATCAGATAGCTTTTAGAATCAATGGGGAGAAGCAGGTGCCAGGTGCACTTAGGGACCACACTACCATGGCGGTACCTCCAACAACTCTTCCCTGCCCTGAATTCTCAGAGCGCTAGACACAAAATCTCATCAACCTCTTTTATGAAGGAGTAAAGGAAACACTGTCTTCTCAGAGTATGGCCCTGACAAGATTTCAAACTAAGGGTTCTACAAAAGGGGACAATGGATGGAGGGTGTCCCGATACCCCCAGAAGACAAAGATGCAACTTGTAAGGGAGCTCAGGCCACGGAAAAGTGTGTCCTGTGGCTGGTGGCTCTTCAATCAACAGACCTTTGATGACACTTCACTCCTCAAGTTAAAAACTCAAATAAGTAAAGCATGGAGACAACAAGGGGCCACGCACTAACCTGACTAACTCAGGTAAGAGGTGCGTGATAGCCTTGCAAACTCAAGAGACCTAAAGTAACTATGAAGGATGATTTAAAAAAGAAAATCTTTTCATTAAAAAAGCATCTTGCCGAAACCGGTTTGGCTCAGTGGATAGAGCGTCGGCCTGCAGACTGGAAGGTCCCGGGTTCGATTCCGATCAGGGGCACATACCTTGGTTGTGGGAACATCCCCATTGGGGGTTGTGCAGGAGGCGGCTGATCGATGTCTCTGTCTCATCGATGTTTCTGACTCTCTATCTCGCTCCCTTCCTCTCTGTAAAAAAATCAATAAAATATCTATTTTTTTAAAAAGCATTTTATAGTGCATAGTCATGTCTGAGGACCCTATCTTCCCTGACAAAGGTCAACTTTGATATTTACTGAGCCTACTGATTTTTTATATCTCAGATATCATAACTGTGGAATGTCAGGGTAACTTTTAACTTCCCTTTTTCTGGACCCCTCAGGGTATACTAAATGGTCCCAGGGCACAGACCACAAATTCCCTCATTATTAATTATCTAGTTAATTGCTGACTGTTAACTATCCTGTACCCACCTATGTAAAAGAAGTGTGTGTCTATCATTTTACTTTTTATCCATTCCCAGAGGTTTCCTCCCCCTGCCTACCCCCTTTTTCTTTCTCCCACTTCCCTAATTTATCACCAATGGATTTTATGTAACCTACTTACATTTCCTCCTTTAATTGTATAAAACAAGGTGAAAAAAACACCATTCTCTGGAACATTACCTCAACAACTTATTCTGCTACCAGGCAATTATCGACAGTTTGACTTAAATCAACTCACAACTATTTTTTATAGGTTTGAATTTTTTTACATTAATAAGCATATGCTTACTATTTCCCTCTCCTGAACAACCATCATGACTCCATCACAGACTTTCAATATCTTCAGTTCTTCATACAAATAACATGAATCCTCCTTTTCTCAAATATCCCTTGTTTTAAAAAATGGACCTTTGAATCTAATTTCAAGCTGGTAACTACCTGATGTTTATTTACTTGTGAATATATAAGGCCCCTCCTTCCCTACAGATCCTGAGTAATTCCCGGAGGGTGTGTGTGGAGGGGTTGCGGGGGGTGTCTTGGCTCATATTCCTGTAAAAGGAGAGCCTGTAAAGTGATATGTGAAGATCTGAGGGGAGAGGGGGTTCCTGGCCTCTGGCAGGTGGTCCTCTCCTTTCTTCCTGCACATGGATCTTTAGTAAATGTCTAAAGTCATTTTCCAAAACTTCAAGGCAGTGACCTTTTCCCCACAACTCTGGTAATAGCTTTTCTATAAATCTTCAGAGATTTTCAAAAGTCATTACTAGATCGTTGCAAATGAATGCAGTCTTCCTAATTAACAGTACTGGGGTTCACGCCTAAAACAGATTGAGAGCTTTTTTGTAATTGTTTCAGGAGATTAAATGAGCCTTATTCTGATTTAGCAGGATAAAACGTAAATGTTGTTGAATGCATCCAACCTATTACTGAAATTGCTTTTATGAACCCAAATTTAGTTATAATCATGGCCACAGATATTTTAATGTTAACAGCGATCTGTCCTGTTGATCCATGAATATACAAATCACCCACTAGTGAAATCAGCACCATCGTGTATTCATTTATTACTTAGCTATACCAGAGAAAGGTTGCATCAGTCATTTGCACCAGTCCAGTTCTTTACAATTCTTTACATCCTTTCACATGTCTGGTCTCTTCAGGTCACTCAAAGAATGACATCTGCATCTTTATTCACTTGTTACCATACTCTTCTCCTTCCACATTTTCCTCCCTACAGAGAAAGAGTCATATTCCTTGCTGAACCTCAGCTCTCATCTTTCCTCTTCCCAGGAGAAGTTTGGGGGTGATATAACCTGTCCTGGTTGATCCTCTTCTCCCTGGGATTACATATGCTTCCTAATGTGGACATCAGAACAATTTGAAACTCTACCTGAAGGAAAGAGGAGGACCATCAAAGGTAACCAGGCTATTCCCCTTTGACACTCATTTGCATATAGTCACATAATATATGGTACGTATACTGACATAGTGTTGGTATGATCATAGAGTGCCTGGAGACTCTGTAGTATGTATTTATAGAGCACAAATGAAAATTCAACCTCACCAGAGCATGGGCATTGCACCTATGACCATTAGAGCAAGCACAGTCCCCCTGAAGGATACACACACTCTCTCTGTCACTGTCTACAATAAATCCACTGGAAGTCTATCTTTAAACACACTCACTATTCACGACCTCCATTAGCATCAACTTAGTTCAAGGCACCACTCACACACACCTAGGCTCAGAGAAGTACTCTTCTGGGAGTACTGTTTCTATTCTGACCTGACATGACCCTTCTTCTCACAGCACTCATAGGAATTCTTTAAAAACAGACATCACATCTTGCCACTCCCCTATATTGAAGCATCTATCTTACATAAAAACTGCTGTTTGAAAATTTAACGCTGCTATTGCGGCTTCTGTAAATGTTTGCTTGCTTAAGTTATTAGGAAAGAAGACTACTCCCCATTCCAGAGAGGCCATAAAGCTTCCACAGATGAAGTTATCAGTACTGGCGCCAGGCCAAGCCTTTGGTTGAGGTCTCAAAGCCCCAGCACATAGGGCTCCTTAAGAACTTGCAAAGGGGACCGAAAACATCCCATATTTGGGAGACAAAGAAGGTAAAAACATATAAATAGGAAAAGTTCCTTCATATTGGGGCCCAGAATTTGAAATACAGTTTTTCTCTCAGTCCGTGCATAATAATAATAAAGTGTAACTCCATCTCTCTAAGCATTGCTTGGTTCTTCTCCAGTCTTCTGTATCAATATAATATCCCAGTGGCTTCATCAGAATGGCCAAGCCAGACCTCAGCCCACCTGACAAGGCCCCCAGGATGTGGCCTTTTCTCACCCAGGTCTCCTCTCAACACCTTGGAGAAGGTCCCTGACCACCACTTCATCCCCCCTAAGTCACTCTCTGATCCTTAATCTGTTGTATTTTTACAGCTCTTGGCTTTTTATTTCCCTTTATGCTTGATTCACTCAATAGTAGTTAAGAGTATCTGCCATAAGCCTTGTGGAGTTGTGTTCCAGTGTGTGAGGGAGACACTATGACTGAGAAGGGCTCTGAATGAGTGTAATATAGAGCAAGAGGTAACACGGCTGCAGTTTTAACAGTGAGGTCAGAAAGGTGGCTCTGAGAGAAGCCTTGGAGTAGAGAGCTGAGGGGGTTATGGAGTTCATCACATGGCTATCGGGAAGATCCCCCCAAAGCACCAGAAACACAAGTGCCAAAACCTTGGGGTACAGCAAGGCCTGTAGGTTCAAGAAACAGCATGGAGCAGAAGTTAAAGTTGGGTGAGTGGAGGCCACAGAGTGATGGGCATTGAGAGATGAGGGGTGAGTAGGGCTTCCGGCCCTCACTGGCTTTATTCCACCTGGAGCCACTGCAGGAGGTTGAATACAAGATGGGGTGGTCTGCTTTTTACTTTAAAAGCTAAAGCATCATTCTGCCCAGAGTGGAGAACAAACTAGATGCTGGGAGGAGTGAGGGATAGAGAAGGGTGAAGGCAGCGAGGCAAGTTAGGAGGCTGTTGGCCACAGTTGAGGGAGCAGGATGTGGCTAAGCCCCTGGTGGGAATGGTGGAGGACCTGAGTGTGGTCAGATTCCCGTTGTTTAGAAGATTGAGGTGGCAGAACACACTGGCAATTGGGTGCCCATCTTCTAGGGAAGGAGAAGAAACAAGGAGAATGCAGTTTGGGCATGAATCTTACTCTGGAACTGCTACTTACTAAATTGAGGACAACTTGGGGGAGGAGCAGTTTTGGGAATTAAAGCAAAGATTCAGGTTTGGGGTGCAAGAAACTTGAGGCTGCTGGTTGACACCCCACAGACCCCGTGAGTAGGCAGGGCTGTGATCAGGGCTGGAGGTGTGAGTGTTGGCATCACCAGGGTCTAAGGTGGGGGCCTAACAATGATGTTGGTATGATCTGTCTCACCAGAACTTAGCATCTTCACGGGAGAAGGGACTTCCTCAATCTTGTATACATTATACCCTCAACAGCAGTGGTGACTGGCACACAAATATTTGTTGAATCAATGAACAAACTAATATACAAAAAGCCTTACATGTATGCAAAACTCAAATATTATTTGACCCTATTCCAATTCTTTAAGTGTATTCTAAAGAATTAATTAATCAAATATTCAAATATTTATGTACAGATGCTCATCACAGCACTGTTATAATAACAAAATACAAAAGCCACCTTATTTTTTAGAGCATATATACAGTGGTACCTTGAGATACGAGTATACTTCATTCCGTAACCTTGAGGCATGGGAAACTATGAGACGCTCAAGTGCAGTAAACTGGTGGGTCGTGTGCAGCTGGCGATCTGCACGATTACTCCTATCTCAAATGTTGCTCTATTTCAAAGCAAAAATCGCTCGCTGGACGGCTCGTATCTCCAAAACCTCGTCTGTTAGATCACTCGTATCTCGAGGTACCACTGTGTCTGATATGATAGTCTTCAGGATAAACACAAAAATTATATACAGTATCTGATGATAGTCTTCAGGATAAACACAAAAATTATATACAGTATCTGATATAATAGTCTTCAGGATAAACACAAAAAAATTATATACAGTATCTGATATGATAGTCTTCAGGATAAACACAAAAATTATATACAGTGGTACCTCGAGATACGAGTGCCCTAACATATGAGGTTTTTGAGATACGAGCCGTCCAGTGAGCGATTTTTGCTTTGAAATACGAGCAACATTTGAGATAGGAGTAATCGTGCAGATCGCCAGCTGCACACGACTCACCAGTTTGCCGCACTTGAGCGTCTCATAGTTTCCCATGCCTCAAGGTAACGGAACGAATTAAACTTGTATCTCAAGGTACCACTGTAGTTGGAGCTTTTTGATAATAGGGCTACAATGTGACTTTTAAAATGTTCTTCCTATTGCTTATCCATATCCTTGATTATTTCATATATTAAAACATAATTTCAAAATCTTTTTAAAAATGTGAAACAAGCCTCGCTGCTATGGATGAGACCCTCTTCTTGGCAGGTCTGTATTTGGGGAACATATCCATATTTTGTTATCTTAGCCTCAAAGCCACTCTCCAACCTGACAACAATACAGTTTGCTCCATGGACAGACATGCTATATCAAGTGCACATTGAATGCCTGACCCTGGGCCTGGAGCAGTGGGGGCAGTGGATGCAAAGAGGGTCCATGCCTTCAAGGGAGACAGAAAGTCCTCCAATGACACTTCGGAGGGGCAGGCCCTTGAAAGAAAGGAAGAGATTGGATAAATGGAGTGAAGAGAGCCTGGCAGGTTGGAGGAATTCTTGAAAATAAGAGAAACGAAAGCAATGGGGATAACTCAGCAGTCCTAGAGCCTTGCCAGGGCCGTGCTGGCGGCAGGGCAGGCCAGCCTTGTCTGGGTCTCCGAGCCCAGCTCCTAATTGATTCTGCCTGTGCTACAAATGCAAAGGACTTGCCAATTAAGGCAGAGCTCACTGAAGCTTGCCGGCATCTCCGGTTACTTCTTCTTTCCATACATTTGTTGATAGTGACACCGAACAGAGGAGGACCACCCACAAACACCTTCAACTTCAGACAGCGGGAATGTCTAAACAAGCAGCCCCTGCTCTGCTTCAACTCCAGTTTGAAATCCCAGGTTATGGGGCTGGAGTTTGTTAAAGGGTTCCCACCAGGTCCCCTTTGCTCTAGGTGTGAGTAAGGAAGAGGTGCCTCCCCTAGTGGTCAGATAAGCTTTCACATCATAAGTGAAAGGCAAACCAGTTTAGTACAAGTTAAAATAAGAAGAAGAAAGATGGAATCCTAAAACTCCGTCTACCTACTCAAAATCCCTACAATAATTCAGGACCCTTTTCTGATTATTTAAATGTTCTCCTGACAGCATCTTATAAACAGGTAGGAAAAGAGCTAAAAAATTTGGGACAGATTCCAAGGTTGGCCTCACACAGGAACTTGTGTTTAGAAGGGTTCAACCTTTGGTTCAATGCTCTTCTGTTGCCATCTTGAAATTCTTAAGTTTTGAACCAAGGGCCTGAATTTTCATTTTGCACCAGGCCCCGCATATCTGTAGCCAGTCCTGATGGAGGCCTTGGTTTGGAATCTGGCATTGTTAGAAAACTGTCTCCACTTGGAGACTTTTTTTGCATCTCTACCTAAATGTCTACCCATGTTCACCAATGCCTGCTTTTACTTCTCAGTGCCCTTAATGACTAAAATAAGAACACAGAAATTCTCCCTTACTGGGAACTGCATATAGAGTCCTTCACAACTATTAGTTTGATTAACTGATGTCAAATAACAGGGGGAAAAATGGATTTAGAAGGCACCTCCTAACTGTGAAAACACTTATTATTTGAACTCCCACAGTGAGTCATACCATTAACTCAGGCTCCCAAAACTTGGATTCTCAGCAATAATGAGCGCTTAGAGGTTCATGCTCATGAACCTCGACATTCAAACAAGTCCAAGTAGGATGGCTAGCTTCTGTAGATGACTGGAGCACAAAATTTGGGGTATAGTAGACTCCAACAGTATCTAAAGGTAGGTTCCTGGGCTGACTGCAACAGAATTTCCTGGAAACTTGTTAAAACATCCTAGCTCCAGTAGGAGAGGTTCTGATCCAGTCTATTTTAGGTGGAATTGGGAATCTACACATTATTTTAATGTTACCCACGGATTCTTAGGCACAGCTGTCCAGTCTTGATCATGCTCCACCTCCATGACCAGAATGGAATTTAGAAAATATTCAAGTCAAAATACTTATAGTCAGATGTGATGAATCTCATCCAGCATGGTGTGCC
The DNA here is from genome assembly GCA_011751065.1 of Lasiurus cinereus. NCBI lineage: Eukaryota > Metazoa > Chordata > Mammalia > Chiroptera > Vespertilionidae > Lasiurus > Lasiurus cinereus. The sequence continues at coordinate 17,578,114 of JAAGEH010000020.1, forward strand.
TATGATGAAGATGAGGTGAGAGTGGCTCCTGGCTAGCTACTCTGGATCACACAATTCCAAGCGAAAGACATTGGGCACATGATCTGGGAATCACCGAAAAGAATAAAAATAACATTTAATTACCAGTGAAAATGAATCAGAAGTGAAGAAACCTACGAGCAGGGAGAACAAGCACAGCACCCATCCTGGGAGTGCGATGACAGGGAGAGCTCCAGAGGTTGGGTGCAGGCTGCATTAGGTAGCCTGCTCGGTCTCAGACCCACAGTTTCCACACAAGGCTCATTAGATGTACACTCAGCAAAGCTGTGGTATAGGAGGCTCATCTAGCCAGAGCAGAAGGGTAGCCCCAAACAAATACAGCAGAGACTCCATGATGAGCAGCTCCCTTGGTGGCTCACAACACAGTATATTACCTGACATTTCCAAAACCCATCCGAGGAAGAGCCCGACAGGCAGCCTCTGGCCCCTAGGGAAGGATCAGAAGAAATCAACTCCAAGCCAGGGCTCCCTGACTTGTGCTGGGTGCTCCCTCGGAGAACCCAGCGAAATGCTAAGTGAAGTCAATCCAACTCGATCCCAAGAAAGCTGCTAGACTTAAGACAGATCCTTGAAGTATTACTGACATAAGAAAATCTTCTCTCTAAAGATAAGAAAGAGGCAGCAATGCAGGAAAAATGCCTTCTGCTTCGTGCAGAGAAGGTATTTAATGAAGAAGAGATGGCTTCCAGGTTAAATGTAAGTAAACTAAGAAATAAGAAATCAGTTAACTGATAAATCTATGCAAGGTTGAAAGTCAGCCCAAGGTAGTGATCCAGCCCTATTTACCAACAGAGTGAACATGACAGAGTGAAGAAGTATTAGCTCACCTACTCTAGCTCTCAACCACCGATTTCTGGGCCCTTCCAGAAAGGTTTTACTGGAGCCCAATGTCAGTTCTTTTTTTTGATAATAGATTTATCCTCTAATTTTGTCCACAGTCCACACTAGGGATCAGCACCACACAGGCCTGTACCAATTTTTATAAAGTTTTATTGGCACATAGTCACATACCCACGTGTTTCTGTACTGCCCATAGCTGCTTTCATGCAACAGTGGCAAAGCTGAGTAGTTAGAGCAGAGTTAAAATATTTACTATCTGGTTCTAGACCCCTAATCTATACTCATACAGGGATTCACAAGGCACACTATACTAAAGTGAAGACAACAGACATTTTTAACTTATATTAATGGTTTTAACCCAGATTGTGCATTGATAAATATTCACTTATCTAGATAGTTCCCCCGTGGTTGCTTGACTGTTTTCACACAAGTGAATTTAATCAAATTAATATAAATACATAACGGAATATAAAGGAGAACATAATTGAGGATAGTTTCTGGAACACATCTCCCATGGCAACAGTCTTTAGTCATCATTTTGGTAACTTCCTCTCTACAAACCTACCGCACATGAATTAGAAGACATTTGCTTTATGAATCATTGGAGTCACTGTAAAGCAGCAGTATTCATGTAAGCCAATAGGGTGACATGGATTTAAAATATGGTTGTATCTCTTATCCTCAATAAGCAGAAATCAGGAAGGAAGCTTTCTGGAAATTAGCAGGAGGGTCATCCTCATCTCATGGGTTAGTGTTTACAGACCCGCACTAATTTTTTTTAAACATTTGTATTAATTCTAAGAATAGGAAATTGATATTAAATTATTATATTTCTGACTGCAAAAATACTTTGGGCTCAGTGTATAAACATTTGCTGTTCAACAGGTATAAAGTTTCAGCTCTGTGTGATGAGTAAGTTAAGTTCCAGAGACCTGCTATAGTTACCAGTACTGCATGGGACACACAACAATTTGTTAAATGCTATCTCATGTACAATGTTTATAGCACAATTTTTTTTAAAAAGAAAGTTATCAAATAAATTTCCTAAATCCATCCCCTCCCTCCCTGCTTCCCTACCTTTCTTCCTTTCTCCCTTCTTCCAACCCTCCCTCCTTCCTTTGATTCCTTTCTTCCTGTTATTCTGTCATGGTAATATGCATAAACCTACCTTGTTTCTGCTTCGAGCTGCATTATGCTAAGTTATACTGAATTTAGAAGAATTTTTTACATTTAAGTTGTTATCAATTTTTTTCTCTGTCAGTTACTTTTAATGTACTCACTACATTTTAAAAGCAATGCAATTCTAACTACCTGTTATTAGTTTTGAATTGAATACAAGTAAGTTAATGTTCTGCAAACTTTGTCTCCCTTGGTGGTTCATTTACTGGTGTGCAGAAGGGCTACGTTTTTTTGTGGGGGGAATCTAAATATGTTTTTATTAATTTGAGAGAGAGGAACATGAATGCATCGATGATCTGCTGCCTCCTGAAAACTCTGTACTGGGTATCAAGCCCCAAATCAGGAATTAAACCAGGGACTTCTTGGTCCATGAGATAAAGCTCAACCGCAGAGCTATACCAGCACCGCTTTCTGCCTACAGTTCACAACATGCCCGCACTCCCCTATCACTGGCACATGGTGCACTGGAGGCCCATGAAGCCAAGAAAGGAGGGGAGTTGTAGAAACCGAGGCTGTCTCTGTAACAAAGCTCAAGCTGGAAGAAGCAGTATTGAGGAAAATCCCACAACTCAGATGTGCACTTTGTTAATTCATGGATGTTCAGGAATCCCATGGGAAATGATCAAAACTGCCAGGAAGATGAGAGTTACATGGGTTTCTAAATGAATCCTAAACAGAGCCATACCACTCGGTGGATTGCAGAACAGCTCCATTATAAACCAGAGGGAACGCACATGGCTCTCCTTCCTCTCTGGCCTCAGAGAGACCACAGGAGGTTCACTTGGAGGGCTGATGAATGATTCAGAAGGTCTGAAGTAGATTAGGATGCCAGTTTACTGGTTTGAAGTCTATATTTGAGCTCCAGGCTCACCCAATTTGTCATGGTTTCTTTTTACTTAAAGAAAAATAACAAAAGTGAGTTATTTGGTACATAAAGCAGCAAAACAAAATTTTCTCCAGACAGTAAACAATACTTTTAAAAGCCAAAAACAAAAACTCAGAGCTTTAAACTCACTTGGTCAGGAATGATGTGTCATAGGCTATTTCAAGCAAAGTCACAGGAAATCTTCAAACCAGAACAAGTTATTTTGAATGAGGCCAGCAATTTTACATTGATCTTTTCTTTTACCCCAATGCTCATTGAGATTTTCTCACTCCTCTTTCACATTTTTAAATGATTTTAATTAAATACTGTTTTTTATAGTTGTTTTTTAAATACATATTTTTATTGATTTCAGAACAGAAAGGAGAGGGAGAGAGACAGAAACATCACTGAAGAAAGAGAATCATTGATTGGCTACCTCGTGCACATGCCCCCTACTGAGGATTGAGCCCGCAACCTGGGCATGTGCCCTTGACAGGTATCAAACCTGGGACCCTTCAGTCCACAGGCTGACACTCCATCCACTGAGCCAAAGTTAGGGCTTAAATAGTATTTTATTTCAAATTATCTAGTTCTGATTTTTTAGGCAGTCACCTGTATGTTGTAAAGCCAGAGTTAGCTATCATAGGACTAAAGGTGCGTGCCATAATCATCCCAGATATCATCTTCTAGAAGCCCTCTCATGCCCTTTCAATAACTAGAGGTAACATCACTGTGGTCACCAGGGAAATAGTCATAAGATGAAAAAAATATAGAAAAGAAAGACTCTCACATATTTAGCCATCATAAAAACTTACCATGATACAACATGAATATTTTAAGTGAAAGATGAATGTCCCTAACAGTTTGGCACAATGTAGTCAGAATTCTTGAATTCAGAGGGTGGATGGAAGACTGGCATCAGTGTGCACTGTGCCATTTCTACACAGGTTCATACAGAAGTCATCATCTTCTGTCCCCAGTTCACCAGAAACATGAGAAGGCTCCCAAGCTGCCATTTAAGGGATATAGCCTGAACTAGACAGACTAGTGAGGCTTGCCAAGCCTGGAATCAGATCATTTCACCCACAGTCTGATTCAGATTGTCCAAATTATATTAACACTAGAGGCCTGGTGAGCCTGGCCAGTGATTGGGGCTGGCTTGGGGGAAGGACAGTGGGAGGTCGGCCAGCTGCAGGAGGTTGGCTAGCCATGGGAGGTTGGCTGTGGGAGCACACTGACCATCAGAGGGCAGCTCCTGCATTGAGCGCCTGCTCCCTGGTGGTCAGTGCATGTCATAGCGACCAGTCGACCTACCGTTCAGTCAACCACTCCTATAATAGTCACTTAGGCTTTTATCTATATACTAGAGGCCCAGTCCCTCAGCCCAGCCTGCATCCTCCCCAATTTGGAACCCCTAGAGGGATGGTCAATTTGTATATCACCTCTTTAAGTAAAATAAATGGGAAAAGCAAAACTTCAATCTTGCCTCTGTTAGGTAAACCAACGTTAGTCTCTTACCCTCTATATTTTAACTGCAAAAGCCAAACTGTTTAAAAAAATAATTATTTAAAATTATTAATTTTTATCTTGGTTGTAAGAGTTAATTTAAAAATGGCATAATAGTTCTTTATAGAAACTGGAGAAAATAAAACTTAATGAAGAAGGTAATCATAGTAGTGATCACCTAAATGGGCAGTCAGACATCCCTTTCACAATCCAGGACTGCTGGCTTCCAACTTCTCACCTGCCTGCCTTCCTTATTGCCCCTAACTAATTCTGCCTGCCACCCTGATCACCTCCTAACCACTCCCCTGCCAGCGTGATTGATGCCTAACTACTTCCCTGCCAGCCTGTTAGCACCTAACTGCCCTACCCTGTGGGCCTGGTCACCCCTAACTGCCCTCTCCTTTAGGCCTGGTACCCCCCAACTGCTCTCCCCTGCAGGCCTGAGTCACCTCCAACTTCCATCCTCTGCTGGCCTGGTCACCCCTAACAGCTCTCCCCTGCAGGCTTGACCGTCCCCAACTGCCCTCCCCTGCAGGCCTAGTCCCTCCCAAATGCCCTTCCCCTTTTGGCCTAATCACCCACAATTACCCTCCCTTGCAGGCCTGGTCACTCCCAACTGCCCTCCCCTGCTGGCCATCTTGTGGTGGCCATCTTGTGTCTACATGGGGGCAGGATCTTTGACCACATGGCGGCAGCCATCTTGTGTGTTGGAGTGATGGTAAATCTGCATATTACTCTTTTATTAGCTAGGACTAGAGGCCCTGTGCATGAAATTCATGCACTGGAGGAGCCCCCTCAGCCCAGCCTGCACCCTCTCCAATCTGGGAACCATCAGGGGATGTCCAACTGCAGGTTTAGGCTCAATGCCGAGGATCGGGCCTAAACCAGCAGTCAGACATCCCTCTCACAATCCTGGACTACTGGCTCCCAATTGATCGCCTGCCTGCCTGATCACCCCTAACTGCCCACAATGGTCTGGTCACCCACAACTGCTCCCTCCCCTCGCTGGCCTGATTGCCCCTCACTGCACCCCCTGCCAGGATAATTGCTTCCAATTGCTCCCCCACTGATCAACTCCAACTATACCCTCTTGCCAGCCTGGTCATCTGTAATTGCCCCTGCCCTGCTGGCCTGGTTGCCTCATACTGCCCCACTGCCTATTTGGTCACCCCTCACAGCCCTTCCCTTCCTCGGCCTGGTTGCCCCATGCAGCCTGCTTGTTCTTTCATTTGGTTGTCCCTTAACTGGCCTGGTCACACCCAACTGCCCTCCCCTGCTGGCCTGGTCACTCCTAACTTCCCTCCCCTACAGGCCTGGTCTCCCCTAACTGTCCTCCCCTGCAGGCCTGGTCACCCCCAACTGCCCTCCCCTGATGGCCATCTTGTGGTAGCTATCTTGTGACCACATTGGGGTGGCCATCTTTTGTGAGGGTATGATGGTCAAGTTGTATATCACCTCTTTATTACATAGAATTCTAATAGGTGTGTAATGATTATCTCATTGTGGCTTTAATTTGTATTTCCTTAGCAGCTAATAATATTGAATATCTTTTCATGTACTTTCTTATTATCTTTTTCAGTAAAATATCTCTTCATGTCTTTTTTCCATTTTCTAATTGGATTTTAGAGTCATTTATATATTTTTTCAGAGTCATTTATATATTCTCTATGTACTTGTTCTTTATCAAATATATGGTTTGGGAGAAGATATTTGCAAATCACATACCTTTTCATCCTTTAAAACAGGGTCTTTCACATTACATAATTTTCTTCTAATTTTGATGAAATTCATTATGTCAATTTTTCCTTTCATGAATTGTGCATTTGGTGTCAAGACTAAGAACTCTTTGTCTAGCTATAGAGTCTAAATATTGTCTCCCACATATTTTTTTCAGACAGTGTCATGGTTTTATATTTCACATTTAAGTCTTTAACCTATTTGAATTATATTTTGATTAAATTGTGAGTCAAGATTAAGGTTGTTTTTTTCTTTAGTGTGTGTGTGTGTGTGTGTGTGTGTGTGCGCGCGCACTTATGAATGGTCAATTGCCATGGCAACATTTATTGAAAAGAATATCCTTCCTTTACTGAATTGTTTTTATACCTTTGTCAAAAATCAGTTGGGCATATTTATATGGGTATATTTCTAAGTTATCTCCTCTATTCCATTGATCTATATTCTACTCATTCATCAATACCACAGTCATAATTACTAGGCCTTAACATTGGATAGATTGATTCTTCCTATTTTGTCCTTCTTTTTCAAGATTGTCCACTTAGATTTGCATATATTGTTAGTATATAGAAATGTGATTGGTTTCTGTGCATTTATCTTGTATATGTGACTTTCCTGAATTCATTTATTAGTTCTATGAGGATTTTTTTGTTTGTTTTTTGGTTTTGCGTTTTTGGTACATTCACTGGAATTTTCTACATGTACAATCATGCCATCTGAAAATAAGAATAGTTTAATTTCTTGCTTTCTGACCTGTATGTCTTTATTTCTTTTCCTAATTTTATTGCAGGCTAGAACTTACACTATGTTAAATAAAAATTGTGAATATGGACATTGTTGCCTATTCTGATCTTAAGAGGAATATTAGTTGTAGGATTTTGTAGATGGTCATTATCAACTTAAGAAAGATACCTCTGTACTTGTTTTGCTGAAAGTTTTTTTATTTTTTAATTGTGAGTGTGTTCGATTTTTAAAAATGCCTTTATTGAGTTAATGGATGACACCATATGATTTTTCATCTTTAGCCTGTTGATACGGTGAATTACATGAATTGTTTGAATACTGATGATGAATCAGCCTTACATACCTGGACTAAAACCTTCTTGGTGATGGTATATAATTCTATACACACACACACACACACACACACACACACACACACACACTACTAGAGGCCTGATGCATGAAATTCATTCATGGGGCAGGGAGTCCCTCAGCCCGGCCTGCATCCTCTTCAATCTGGGACCCCGCGGGAGATGCCCTACTATGGGTTAGGCCTGATCCCTAAACGGAACTGCTGGCTCCTAACTACTCACCTGGCTGCCTGCCTGATTGGCCCTAACCACCTCTGTCTCCCTGCCTGATGCCCCTAACCATGCTCCCCTGCCGGCCTGATTGCTCAGACCTGCCTCTGCCTCAGCCCCGGCTTTGTGGCTTTCTTTGTCTGGAAGGATGTCTAGAGACATCCTGTCTATCTGGTCTAATTAGCATATTACCCTTTTATTAATATGGTTTGGATTTGATGTGCTAACACTTGTGGAGGACTCTTGCTGCACATTCATGCAGAATATTGGTCAGTTTTCTTCTGTACTTTGGTTTATAAGAGAACTACTCACCTTATAAAATAAGTTGGGGGGGGATTTCCCTCCTCTTCTTTTTTTTCTAGAAGAGATTCTGTAAAATTGGTGTTAATTCTTCTTTAAATGCTTGGTAGAATTATCCAGCAAAACAATCTGGAACTCACTTATTTTTTTTAACATTTTGGAACTTCAAATTATGAACTCTGTTTGTCTAATATTTATAGGACCATTTCATCTTGATTGGATTTTCATAGCTGTAGTTTTTGATTACTGGCCCATTCTTCTAAGTTCTCAAATTCATGAGTATAAAGTTGTTTTTAATGTCCTTGCATTGTTTTTAATAATTGCAGTATCTGTAGTGATATTCCCTGTTTCACTTTTGATATTGGTGATGTGTAACCTCTCTCCTTTTATCTTCACCCATCTTGCTAGAAGTTTATCAGTTTTATTGATTTAGTTTTGAAGAATGAGGTTTTGTTGCCATTGATTTTTCTCTACTGTTAACCTGATTCAATTTAATTGATTCTGCTTTTTATTATATTTTTCTTCCTGTTTGCTTTGGGTTTATTTTTCTTTCTTTTTCTAGTTTATTGTGTTAAACAATTAGATTATTAATTTGAGGCTTTCATCTTCCTTATGTAGGCCTTTAGTGCTACCAATTTCCCTCGGAAATCTGTAACAGCTTTCTCCCACACATTTTAGCTTTTCATGGATTATTTAGAAGCGTGCTCCATTTATAAGTGTTTGAATATTTTTCTGTCATCACTCTGTAAGAGATTTGTAGTTTGATCCCATTATTATCAGAAAAGTTACTCAGTATGATGTCAACTCTTTTAAAATTATTAAGGTTTGTATTATGACCCAGGATATGTTTTATCTTGGCTAATGTCCCATGGGTACTTGAAAAGAACATGCATGCTGCTATTGGCAAATAAAGTATTCTACAAATGTTATTCAGATCTTATTGATTAATAATTTTGTTTAGTTCTTCTCTATCCTTGCTGATTTCAGTTTAGTAATCTATCAATTAAAGACTGAAGTGTATAAGTCCCTACTATAATTGTAGGTTTTTCTTTTTTAAAATTTTTATTTATTTATTTTAGAGAGCGAGAGAAGAACATCGATTTGTTGTTCCACTTATTTATGTATTCATTGGCTGATTCTTATATGTGCCCTGAACTGGGATTGAATCTGCAATTTTGGCATATTGGGATGATGCTCTAACCCAGTGATCGGCAAACTCATTAGTCAACAGAGCCAAATATCAACAGTACAACAATTAAAATTTCTTTTGAGAACCAAATTTTATAAACTTAAACTTCCTCTAATGCCACTTCTTCAAAATAGACTCGCCCAGGGTGTGGTATTTTATGGAAGAGCCACACTCAAAGGGCCCAAGAGCCGCATGTGGCTCGCGAGCCACAGTTTGCTGACCACTGCTCTAACCAATTGAGCTACCTGACCAGTGCTAACTGTAGGTTTTTCTATTTCTATCCCAAGCTGTATTACTTTAAAAAAATTATTTTTCAATTACAGTTGACATAAAACATATATACCAGTAAATGTTTTGAGTTTTGAGTATGTAGCATAGTGATTGGACATTTACTGGTTTATATGTTACAAAGTAATTATGGCAATAAGTCTAGTACCCATCTGACAGCATACATATTATTACAATATTATTGATTATATTGCCTATTTTATATTCCCATGACTATTTTTATAATTGGCAATTTGTACTTCTTATTCCCTTTCACCTTTTTCATGCATTTGTTATCTCTATGAATCCAATATTTTGTTTTTTTAAAAATTGTTTTGTTTTTTAGATTTCACAGATGAGCAAAAGCATGCTTTATCTGTCTGACATATCACTTAGTGTAATATCCTCTAGGTCCATCCATATTGTCACATATCGCAAGATTACATTCTTTTTATGGCTGAATTATAATATTCCCTTGTATAGATGTACCACATCTTGTTTTCCATTCACCTATCAATGGACCCTTAGCCAATGAATGATACATGTATGAGGGGTTAAAATACAAAAAATATAATAAACTTATAAACTTAGCAACAACAAAAACAATCTGTTAAAAAATGGGCAAACAAACTGAGTACAACATTTCTTCAAAGAGGTCATACAGATAGCAATATACATATAAAAAGATGCTCAGTATCACTAATCAACAGCTCTGTTAATTTTTGTTATGTGTTTTAAAGCTACATAGTTTAGTCCAAACACCTTTAGAATAGTTATTTATGTCTGACTGGTAGGTTAATCTTTTTATCATTCCATATTTTCCCTCACTGTCTCTAATATTTTTTTTTTGTTCTGAAGATGATATTATCTGAAGTTAATATAGTCACCCTTATTAATGTTTGCATTGTATACTTTCTCCCATCCTTTTACAGTATGTACTTTCAACATACCCATGTCCTTGTGTCTCAGGTGAATTGGTTGGATCATTTTTTTTATCTACTTGGCCAATCTCTATCCTTTAAATGGTGTGTTTATGTTAAAGATAATTAGTTAAGGCTTAAGTTTGCCAATTTATGTCTTTTTCCTATTCATTTCCTCTGAATCTCATCTCTGTTCCTCTTTTCTAAATTCCTATGAGTTGCTTTATAAGAATACCCATCTTTACTGTTTTCTTTATAGTTGCTCTAGTTATTAAAAATATGTAACTTGTCCCAGTTTACCAGTATCAGCATGTATCAATCCCATTAAAATGTAGAAATTAGATTCCTTTACCCTCTATACTTTAAAAATGTAATTGTCTTAAGTATTCTCAATAAACATTGGGCACCATATTGGATGATACTATAATTTTTGCTTCAACATCAAATAAGATTTAAGAATCTCTTGAGAATTATGAAAGTCTATTATACTTACTCCTATTTTTATACATTCCAATATTCTTTCCTTTCTGCAGTTTCAATTCTTTATCTATTATTTCCTTTATGTGTGGAGAACTTCTCTAACCATTCTTTAAGTGCTGATTTGCTGATAACAAATTCTCATATTTTTCAGTCATCTGAGAATGTCTTCATTTCCCCTTCATTCATAAAATATATTTTCACTGAATATAGAATCCCGAGTTGACAGTTCTTTTCTTTCAGTACTTGAAGAATACTATGCCACTTCCTTCTGGTCTCCATGATTTCACGTGAGAAATTTACTGTCATTCAAAAGCTCACGTCTTTTCTCTCTGGTTGTTATCAAGTTCTTTCCCTTTGTCTAATTGTATTTAATTATTATGTGTCTTGCCATTGATTTACTTGGGTTTATCCTACTTGGAATTTGCTTAGCCTCTTGAATGTATATGTTTATGCTTTTTATTAATTTGGAGAAGTTTTCAGCAGATACATCTTCAAACATCTATCGAGTTCTAGTTGGTCTTCTGGGACTTTCATGACATGACTGCTTGCCCTTTTGTTATTATCCACATGTCCCTGGAACTCGGTTCATTCCAGTCCATTTTCTCTCTGATGTTCAGATTGGGTGATTTCTATTGATCTATCCTAATGTTCAATGATTTTACCTGCTGTTATCTCCATTCTACTGGTGAGCTGATCCAGTTAGCTTTTTATTTCCGTCCTATAATTCCCATTTAGTGCTTTTTTTTTTATCACTTCTATTTCTTTGCTGAGATTTTTTATTTTTTAGTTTGTTTGCTTCAAGAGAATTTCTAATTGCTCATTGAAGCAATGTGATAATTTCAACATGTGATTCATGTTAATATTAGCTTGTGTTGATTGTCTTTTCTCACACATATTGTGATTTTCCTAGTTCTTGGGTGACAAAGAATGTTTTATTGCATTCTGAGCATTTTGGACTATATATTATGAGACTTGGTCTTATTTCATTATTTTTCTTAGCATTTTGTCTCTCTGTTGAGTTGTAGCACAAAAATTATGTGGGTATCAGTAAGATAAAAAGTCAACTCTCTGTTTAGCCCCATTGAAGCTATGGAGAGTTGTTTAGAGTTGTACCATTGGTGTTTGGCTGAAATAGGAAAGATGTTGTCTCAAAGGTTTTCTTGGATATGCCACCGTTCTTCTGGTCGTTTAGCTTTTCTTGAAACTTGTGTGTGTGTGTCCGTGTGTGTATGTCCATTGCTGGTTCAGGTGGGAGTCATCTGGATTGCTCTATTTGGGTCATATGGAAATCAATATGGAAATCCAGGAAGCTTACCTCCATGTCTTTAGATTAGGTTATATACATGGATTTTTATTTGTAAGGGGGAGAGTCTAATTGAAATGTGGCTACTCCATATTGGCAGAACCAGAGTCTGGATTAATTATTATACAGTGGTATCTCAAGATACGAGTTTAATTCGTTCCGTAACCTTGAGGCTTGGGAAACTATGAGACGGTTAAGTCGCAGTAAACCGGTGGGTCGTGTGCAGCCGGCCGATCCGCGCGATTACTCCTATCTCAAATATTGCTCGTATTTCAAAGCAAAAATTGCTCGCTTGACGGCTCGTATCTCAAAAATCTCGTATGTTAGGGCACTTGTATCTCGAGGCACCACTGTATTCAAAACCATTCCTGTTTTTAATATGCATACAATCAAAGAGAATTCTAAATAAATTTTTAGCCCATCTTCCCTAACAAGTTTTTCAATTATAAGACTTTGTATCTCCAAATATCAAACTGGTCTGTTCATTGGGAAGTTACCTAAAGGAAGGCCTTAATCATTTGAAGCATCTTTTTAAAAATATATATTTCTACTGATTTCAGAAAGGAAAGGAGAGGGAGAGAGAGATAGAAACATCACTGATGAGAGAGAATCATTGATCAGCTGCCTCCTGTAAGACACACCTGGGCATGACCCCTCACTGTAAATCAAACAATGTCCTCCCAGTTCAGAGGTCAATGCTCAATAACTGAACATGCTGGTGGGGCTGAAGCGTCTTTTCTATTTAATGTCATAAGCACCATCACTGGACATCTATCTGAGGTTTGGAGATATTCGAATGCTGCTATATTGGGGAAGGGATGTGATCCAGACCCAGCAAAGAGCAAACAAAGGGCAAGTCCCTAGGAAAATTCGCTTGTAGGTTTATATCAGTTTTTCCTACCACAGTCTACAAAAAGGCCATAAACCAACATTTGCTAGATACACTTCTTCTTGGATCTACAATGTACCTGTTCCTCTCTCCTAAGAACAAAGCTTGCTATGGTATTTCTTCCTCTTCAAATTGAAGCTTGGATGTCAATTCTGGTATAATGTTTTCCTTCTCACTTGTGTTCTAAACCCTCTGTCTTTCACTACCGTAGATATGCTCAAACCAGGTGCTTCTACCACCTGTACCAGTGTCACTGCCATTTGGGCCAGGGGTCACCAAGCGCATGCACATTGCCTCACAGAGGCCTACCTTGGCCACCTCATGGGTCTGCTGTCCAGGGCAGGTGCATCATTTTATTGTATCTATCTGACAGTTACAACAAAACTGTGAGCAACAACAGCTCTGTGTCCCAAGAGGTATGAAATTGTTATCATCGCAACTACACCATTAGCCTAAATTGTTACCTGGCCCTGTAGTAGTACTCGTAGTGGCGGTGGTTGTACTGACTAATTTAAAGATTAATTAAAAAGGAAACAATATTTATTTTTATAGAAATCAATTCTGGGTGTTTTCCTAGAATGCTCCAACTGGAAGGTGAACTTCTACCTCATTTCTTAAGGTCCTTCTTTAACCTGTCTTCCTTTTATTCCATAATATTTAGGGAGCAGGCAATACTTGGAACAGCAGAGAGCAGACATCATCTCTATCCTTATAAAGTTTACCTTCTAATCTGGGAGACAAGTTATCCCAACAGCTACCTCAACACTTATTTAATCAATTATATTAAAAGCAATAATAATATACCAAGTGACTTAGATTTTCTTTAAATCTCAGCCACAGTCATATTTTTTAATGGTGTCAACCCAAGTGCCAAGCACAACAGAGGATGTGATTAGAGCAAGAGAAAGAGAAAACAAATTCAATTGTTTTGGCATTAGCAAGCACCTGAAATCAATGTAATCATTGTACTGCCATGATTTCATCCTGCCTCTTCCTAAATGTTCACACACAAGGTTCTGAGGCCCGCAATGAAAGAGCAGTGCATTTGATAAGTTTCTAAATGTTAAGAAATAATTATTACAAGTGATCGCCATGGGGGAGATGAGTGTGCCAGGTCCCCTGATGCACGCGCCCAGCCTCACCTCCTTGTTTGTTCTGTCGGCTTGTACCAACGTTCCATTCAGGCAAGGTTCCACGTAGTGAAGCTCCTCATTATACTGCAGAGGGAAGAAACAGCCAAGAGGAAACAAGTAAGCATTTAAAGGGCCCAATGTATTAATTTAAGGTCACACACACAAACAGAAAAGCAGCATGATCACAGGCTCAATTCGTTCACCTAAGGTGGCTTTTCCAATTGGTGCCCCTGGAGAAATCATGCTTATGTGCCAAAGATGGCCTTGATTCTTATCTAGTTTGAAGAAGAAACTTCTAGAGCATTTGTTGGTCTGGTAGTGTTCAGGGTGTACACAGTTAAATGATGATCCTTCAGGGGTAGCTCCAAACACCAGGACTCCCAGGGCATGACTGATAGCACACGGCCCATGTGGGATCTAAAAGCATCCCAGACTTGGGCGAATAGAACTCCAGCTCCTGCCTTTGGCTTCATGGAGCCAGGGAAGTATGTGTGGGTCACAGGTGTATGAGGCCAGAATAGAGAGGCCTTGATGTTCCCTGGGCACTCAGGGGGGCTGCGCAGGTGTTGGTCACAGCATTACTCATGCATAGTGATACCAGCTTCCATAAAGGCCAATGCCAGCTTTCCAATCATGCTTGATCCCAGAATACACAGAATAAGACCATTTTATTTTGTCCAAAGCTCACAACTAGGAAGTTGACATTTGAGTGTTCTTCTCTTCATTTCTCTTATCAAGCATGATCCTCTGCACTGTAGCTAGACTGGTCCTTCCAAACTATAAATTTGACTATGTCATCTCCCATCAACCCCATTCATAGCTCCCACTGCTCTTCAGATGAACCTGCCCAGGCCCTGGCATCTGTTGACCCTTCTAGCACCTTAACTCAGTTTTACTCCTCCATGAACTTAGCACAGCCCGCCCTAATTCCTTCACTCTGGCATCTACTGGCTGACTCTTGCTCACCTTCAGTTCAGCTTATTCCTGCCTCTTCTGGGAAGCAGCCTGGGGGACAGATGTGACCCCTCCTCTGGATCCTCCCAAATCTAGTTACCTGGTGCCTGGTTCCCTCACCATAAGGCGGAGCCACATTGCATAAATCCATGTTTGAATCTGTGTGTTCCCTGTGACACAGCAGGTGCCCAGGAACAATTCATTCAGTGAGAGTGTCAGGGTACTTCTACATGGACCAAAGGCCTAGCCCAGGGTCCCTGAGGGAAGGAAGCAGAACCATCTCACAGGCCCAGATCTCATGCAAAGTCTGGCTAAGGAGTTTGGACTTTAAACTTGAGGGCACAGAGGACCATGGAGGATTGTGAGCAGAGCTGTGAGGGAAATAAAGCGATGAGCTTGGGACAACTGCTCTGAACACACTGCAGAGTTGACTCAAGAGGACCAGACCTGCAGCCTCTGCTACAGCTATGGAGATTCATCGGGTGCTGAGGTGCTTCAAGCAAGTCGGAGTAGTGATACTACTAACACCTACATCATCTATACACAGACTAGACTTCATCCACACGACATTTCAGCCTCATGTGGTAAGCACGTCCAATTATTTTCCCTTCACAGATAGGGAAACTGGGGCAGAGCAAAGATGATCAACTTGCCCAAAGTCATATACATCAGGGGTAGAGTCCAGATTCGATGCCAGATAGTCTAACCTCACAGCCCCTGACCTCAGGACAACCACGGCCCCAGTGCCTCCTCTCTGATCCCCAACTCTCTATGTTTATCATCAGTCTAGCTTTGCTCCTTCTTTAAACTGTGTTCTTAGTCTAGACATACAAAAGCATTTGAAAAAGTACAGCTCCATGGTCTTCGAGCTTAGATCTATTCTGAGGAAGCATGGAGAGAAAAATATATTCATGCAGTTCTGAAATGTGCCATTGATAAATGGGAGTGTAACTTTTTATGATCAAACAGAATATCACCTCAGGATCCATAAAGAGTTCATAGTCCAACCTGAAGAAGAGCTTACTCAAAGTTTTCAGTACATATTGCACTGAAGAAAATAAAGCAGCCCTCCCCTCTGCCTCTACCCCTGCTGTTGACTGATTTGGTTTAGGATGATAATATGTCTATTCCTAACAGTCTGAACCAATCACAGCTATTCGGTCCCCTCTGCTAGATGCCTGCCTTCATAATCTGTCTTGCCACGAGGGTTGGTCAAGTGACCCATTTTCAGCCAATGAAAGTTGAAGGGGGTAGTTTTCTGGGCAGTTTCAATGAATTATTTTCTCCTTATGAAAGGGAAACTCACTTATATCCATGCCTTCTTTCTCACTTGGGATGTTTTTAAGCAGTTGCAAGTCATTTTGTAACCATGAGGGGACAAGATGAAAAGTGGAGAGCAAAGTTCAAGGGAGACAGAGTGGGAAGAGGTAGCCAGTGTGGGTCCCTGAGGACACCGCTGAGCCACTGCCACTGCTGTCCCTCAGGCTCTCCCCTGAGAATAGGAGGTACCTAGATGCTGCAGGAGTCTTCATTCAGTTTTCACACAGCCAAAAACTTTCCAACTCAATTTCCCAGGTTAATTTAAGCATTCCATCTGTGTTCTGCCTAATATACACTCTCACAGTTGATTCTTGTGGTGTACACTCTGAACTGGGCATCAGATACACATCTAGTTCCCACCTCTGCTGTGTATTCACTGTGTGGTCTTGGGAAAGTCACTAAACCTCTCTTATCCCAGATTCTTATGCATAAGAAGGTGCTAATTCATCTTCTGTTTATTCTCCAGGGGCCTCTGTGAGGATCCAATGAGGCAACAGATCTGAAACTGCTTTGCGAATGCAAAGGCCTGTGCCTGGGAGGGGCTGCAGAGAGGCCTTAAAAGAAGACCAAGAAGTTCTCACCCTCATCAGGGAGGAACATGTGCAGTAATCAAAACCATGCTCGCTGTCGCTGTGCGAGCAAGGGCCACAGTGGAGAAATCTGTGCTTCTGAACCCCTGCCAGTTTGTTAGTGGCATCATCGAAGCTTGCATTTGACTAATTTCCCTTGACTGCATCAGGATAAAACTACGCTGAGCAATCTGGTCTGTAGCACCAAAGGGAGCTGACTCAGCTGTGTGCAGGAACGGTGCACTCCAGGCAGTTGCACCAGGGGGCCCGCTGGCTGTGCAAGCTCACCAAGCTACCCCAGAGCTCCTTCCACCCCAGAGTTCCTCTGGGGGGACACCAAGGGTGTCCTGCCTGTGGAACCGCTTCCAAGCGCCTATCTGCTCTCTTTCACTTCCACATTTGTATGGATGTTCTCTACATTTCTACTCTCTGAAACAGTGATGTGCAATGGCCGTATTAATTCACTATTGCAGACCTGGGCACCTCAGGGCTATGAATGGTTCTCCTGCATCCTTACTTAAACAACCATAGAGCAGTAGTCTAAAGGTAAGGATGTAACTAACAATTTGGAGTCTGCTTCTGTCATTTGCTTTTTTGCCTTTCCACTGCCAGGATTGAACCTAAAAAGAAACTTGACCGATCCCATTCCCCACAAAGCTGTAAGTTGTTCCTCAAATTTCTAGGATATGGACAGAGTTTCTTAGGAGAACAAGAGGGGGACCAAGCAGCCATGGAGATGGTCCAGCCAGTCCACCAACCACACCATGAGGAGATGGACAAAGCACTTTCTCCCCTTAAAGAGCTCAAAAACAGCCATATAGACACAGGGCCTCAGGCACTGTTGGTTTCCTTCTCCCCTCCTCTCCTCTGGTTGGATCCCCTCCTCTCCTCTGATTGGATCACAGCCTCTGATTCGGAAAGGCTAGGGCAATAGGAACTAATGCAACTGAAGCAGACAGGTTGGATTCAAATCCTGGCTCTGCCACACACTAACTGAGAGCCTTTGTGTTTGTGTTGGAGAAATTGGGGATTGAGCTGAACCTCACCATGATCTTGTGGTAAAGATGAAATGAGATGACTCAGTAAAGACTCAACATAGAAGCTGGCATATAAGAAACAGAAAGAAAGCGTCTGGCACACATGCACAGAAAGAAAGAAACTACAGTTGTGAGTGTAATGTGTGTTCCATACACACAAAGACCATCATGTACCTTCCACCCCCTGCTAGCACTTGCTAAGCAGGAAGCAATGTGATGGCAGTGACCCACTCTGAGGAGCACCTCACATGCCTGACCTCCTCTGGAGAGCACAGACTCCACTATTGGAGAGAAGTGCTTCACCAGTAGGCACCTGTGACTGTCTAAATATCTAAGACAGAAATCACAGGTGAGTGACCACACACTATCCCTCTCTGTGCCACCCTCTAAACCCTTTCGGTGACTCAGGTCCCTGACAGAATGGGAGCCAATACAGTGCAACCAGCTCATTGCCCAATCCCCTTCCAGAAAGGCATTTGCTAGGAACCAACCCTTTGTTCCTGTGTTTGCTCAACGAATGTTAACTAAGCACCTGCTATGTGCCAGGGACATAAAATACTGGCTAAATTTCCCCATGATCATCACTGTGGAATGATCATGAACCACTTTATTTCCTGCTTTTATCAGTAAAAGAATATGCTTATTACCTCTGAAGATAATGTCTGCCTTCCTTTTCAGAATAAAATATGCTTATCTGTGATGCTGCAGTGATCTATCCAAAAACAAAAGTGGGCTTGAGATAAATCCCCGATCTCCTTCAGTCTTGGACTACATCCCACCAGTCTCTTCTCACAGCAACTGTGCCTCCCTCTCCTCTGTGCAATCACCACACCCTACCCTCTGACATATCACCGTTCTTTATCTTTCTGTTGCCCAATCTCTGTAAGCATTCCCAACATCTCCTGTTTTAAAGATACAGCCAACTCCTCAATGGGAATTTTAATGATGATCTCAAATAGTTTTAAGTTGCATTAAATAAACGGCCAGAACGTTTTGGAGACAAAGAACCAATGAATTGACTTGCCCACCAAGATTCACGCAGCTCCAGCACTGGTGTGTTATCATGTCCCACACTAATTTGTGTGGGTCACAGCTCAGGGGCCAGAAAGTGGAGGGCAGCTGACTGGGTTCTGGATGATACTGAGGATGCTGAATCCTGCTTCATTTTAGAAGCTGGACTTGATCAATGAAAGCAATGGAGCTTTAAGGCCCAAGAGGTCATCCGTTGCCTAAAAAGGAGAATGAGTGAAAACCTGGTAAGGTGGAGACTTTAAGGGATCCTCTCAACACCTTCCTGTGCAGCTGAGACCAATTCCATGTCCATTGTCTCCAGATGACATCCCAGTTCCGCACTGTGGCTAAGCACACTTTCTGAATCTGGGCTGACCCTCTCACTCCAGACATCCTTGCTCCCACCCACCTACTCCACCTCTTACAGTTACCCCAACCAAGCCTGCACCTCCTGGGATGGAAGAGGAGTTTCTATAACCTGTAGAAGTGCTTTCCTTCTCAGTGTTGCTTTCTCCTGCCCTGCCTCATTGCATATGCCTGGCTAATGTCTAACTCCTGTTCACTTAGTCATCACTTCGGCCAAGAAGCCATCACTGAGTTCACAGTTGATTGCTTGCCCCAGCTCTGCCTTTCCAGCTTCCCGTGCTGCCCTTCTCAAGACAGCACTGACCACACTACTGTGAGCACCTGCCCCCTTGTGGCTCCCACAAAACATCAGTATTTAAGGAATGAATAAATAATCAGAACAAAGAACAAGAGTCAAAGTTGTAGAGAAGTTTACTGATAGAAAAGAAGAACAAAGCCTATGAAAAAAGAGTTGACATTGAGACAAGAAAAGAAAAAGAGAGGAGAATCTCTATTTTAAAAAAAGAAAAACAGATAAATAAACAAGAAAGAAAGTATGTGGGGACATTTTGGAGAATCCAAAATTCCACAAAAACCCCACAGAATTAAAATGCTGGTATGCTCATATGACACAAGGAAACTGATGTGGAATTGTTGGAATTCCATTAAATATTTTTATGGTTTTATTGGTGCACTTTTGATTAAATAACCTTCAGAATGGAAATGTGTAGGGTTTATGTAAAGAAGGAGATGAGCCCATAGTATTTTCACCAACACAAGGAATCCGAGGGAGCTTTTGCATTACAAAAGCTTCCTGTATAATTTGAAACACGCCTGGACATAATTAGTAGAATAGAACAAATGAGCACTGAAAGAAAATACCATCCTCATACTTTTAATACGGAATCGATTACTTTAAAAAGCAAATCCACAGCAGGCAAAGCACTGGAGAGATGGTTTGAAAGAAAATTCTGCAAATTAAAACCAGGGCACAAAAAGTTCTGGGGTGAACTAACAAACGATGCTCTTCTCATAAACACGGGACTGTAAGAAGCATTTAAGCTGATTTAACAATATCAGCCAGTTAATGCTGTATTCATTTAATGCATGGCTTTAAAATCCTGTAAAATCATTTTTCAAATTTTAACATCGGACAAAACAGAATTATCACCCTCATTTCTATGATAATATTGTTCATTTAATGCATGGCTTGGAGTTTGACTTCAAAGTGAATCAGAAAAAGATGCCTTTTCTCTTGTCGGAAATATCTCTTCATGCACCAGTGGCTGGACCTTACATTTTAGCTTGGAATGCACAAAATCACTCTCACATTTCAACTGTCCTTTTATAATTCAATCATTTAGTTCATCAGTCTTAGGCAGATTCTGTAATACCCTGCCCATGAAAGCTAAAACCATTTGTAACGTCATCTTTTCATGTGTATTCTCTGGCAAGACCTGGATTGAAAGCTTTTCCATATAATACAGAAGATGCACTTAGCAATGAATTTAATGCAAACATGCAAAGATGCCCAGAACGGCCAAGGAAAGCTGTTTCTACCCTTTCAACCTCACTCCTCCTATCCCCACAATGGCCCTGAAAATCAAAGCATGGAGATGAGTTAGGTTTGTACAAACAAATGCCCACAATGTATGAGGGCTTCCAACACTGAACATAAAAACTTTCTCTCTAAAACATTGACATTCCTCCTCAAACATCTACCCGTCAAGCAAGAGAAAGCTGACAGTACAATGAAGGGTGAAATGATAATGTCCTCTCTTGTAAATGAAATCCAGTCCACAGAACAAGTGACTCAGATTGATTGTCAGGGTGTTCTCGAATTCTCGATGGAGTTTCAAACACTGACCCCCTTGCACTTACAAGAACCCACAGTGGGGGTCCCCTCTAGACAGAGGTAAGTGACTGTTGTAGACAGATGGGAGGAAAGCTTGCACCATATTAGTGCAGCAATTGTGTTATGATAGAAACAGGAGAAGGTGATGGAGAAAACACAACACAACCAAACAAAACAAACCACCCCCACAATTCGGCAGGCCAAATTGGTAAAATACACTTAGGGTTGGGAGAGACAATTCAAGAGAATGAAAATAAAGATTTTCCAATTAGTGCCAATCAAATATTAAAAACCCTCAAAATATTGGTGTTACCAACTGAATGTTTGTGTCCCCCCTTAAATCCCTATGTTGAAGCCCCAACCCTGATGTGGTGGCCTTTGGAGATGGGACCTTTGGAAAGTAACCGTTAGATGAAGTCATGGGGGTGGACCCTCATGAAGAAATCATGCCCTTATAAGAAAAGCCATGAGCGTGCTCGAGTGCGCTCGCTCGCTCTCTCTCTCTCTCTCTCTCTCTCTCTCTCTCTCTCTCTTTCCTTCCTCCCTGAGCAAATACAGAGAAAAAGCCATGTGAGCACACAGAGAGAAGGTGGCTGTCCACCAGAAAGGTAATCCTCACCAGAAACCAAACCCTGCTGGACCTTGATCTTAGACTTCCTAGTCTTTCGAACTGTGAGTAAATAAATTTCTGTGATTTAAGCCACTCAGTCTTATTTCTTTACCTAAGCTGGAGCTAATTAATACAGTTTCTAAGTGTGTAAACATTACACCCTACTTAGTATATTCCAGTAATACCTAACTTTGGGCATGTCCTTTGGTATAACAATTTCACATCTATATTTTACTTAATGGAAGCACAACCAACCCTGCAAGAATACATGCAGAAGTCCATTCACTGTAGAAAAGAGATCAGTAACAGCATACACCCAGCAAAGGGGATGGATTAAAAAGTTAATGTCAACTAAAGGTACCAGAATGCCCTGCTTTGCAAATACAATGGTACCTCGAGATACGAGTGCCCTAACATACGAGATTTTTGAGATACAAGCCATTGAGTGAGCGATTTTTTGCTTTGAAATACGAGCAACATTTGAGATAGGAGTAATCGCAGGGATCAGCCGGCTGCACACGACCCACCAGTTTACCGCAACTCGAGCGTCTCATAGTTTCCTACACCTCAGTCAGTGTGCTTGTTTACCTCATTGTTGAAGTATCTTTTTGCATTTACATAATTTATCACATTTCTTTTTATAACCATGGGTCCAAAGAAAGCAAGTGGAAAGGTCAGTTCTCAGAAGAGGATGATGTCTATTGAATTAAAGCATGAAATCATAGAAAAATATGAGCAAGGTGTGCGAGTGGCTGACTTTGCGAGGCAATACGGGCGTAGTACTTCCAACGAAATGCACTGTGCTTAAACAGAAGGAGTCGATAAAGGGTATAGCGCCAGCTAAGGGCTTTACAATAATTTCTAAGCTCCATAGCTCTCTCCATGAAAAGATGGAGAATCTACTGATAGTGTGGGTGATGGAAAAGCAGTTTAAAGGAGATACATTAACACAGGGCATCATATGCGAGAAGGCGCGAGCGATTTACGGTGATTTGCTGGAGCAGACCCCGAGCACTTCCATGGACAAAGCATCGAAAGACTCATTTAAAGCCAGTAGAGGCTGGTTTGATGACTTCAGGAAAAGGTCCGGCATTCACTCCATCGTCAGGCAGGGTGAGGCAGCAAGTTCGGATGTGAAGGCAGCTGAGGATTACCTCAAAACTTTTTCCGAACTGATAGAAGCCAAAGGATATATCCCCCAGCAAGTCTTCAACTGTGACGAGACAGGGCTTTTCTGGAAGAAGATGCCGAATAGGACTTATATAACAGCAGAGGAGAAGGCGATGCCAGGCCACAAACCCATGAAGGATAGGCTAACTCTCGCACTCTGCACCAATGCGAGTGGTGACTGCAAGATCAAGCCTCTGCTCGTATACCATTCGGAAAAAGCCAGAGTCTTTAAGTCACATAAGATTTTAAAAGATAAACTGCAAGTTATGTGGAGGGCAAACCCAAAGGCATGGGTCACCAGGCAGTTCTTTGTGGAGTGGGTAAACCTAGTTTTCGGCCCTTCTCTTAAGAAATATCTACAGGAAAACAACCTAATCATGCAAGCCCTCCTCGTCCTGGACAATGTTCCTGCTCACCCACCGAACCTCGAAGATGAACTCCTCGAAGAGTTCAAGTTTATAAAGTTTGTCTACCTACCTCCCAACACCACTCCTATCCTGCAGCCCATAGATCAGGAGGTGATTTCTAATTTTAAAAAGCTGTACATCAAGCACCTGTTCCGGCGCTGCTTTGAGGTGACAGAGAACACAAACCTCACCCTTTGAGAGTTCTGGAAGAACCACTTTAACATCGTGATATGCCTCAGGATTATTGATTAGGCCTGGCTAAGTGTTACAACAAGGACTTTGACCTCTGCATGGAAGAAGCTGTGGCCTGAGGCCGTAGCTGAAAGAATCTTTGAAGGATTTGAACCCTCCTGCCAGTAGAGGAGGAGATAGTGTCTCTGAGAAAATCCATGGGCCTGGAGGTGGATGAGAGAGACGTGAATGAGCTCCTCGAGGAGCACTCTCTGGAACTCACCAGGGAGGAGTTACAAGAGTTGCAGTCTCAGCAACATGCAGAGGTTCTCCAAGAAATTGGTTTCAAGGAGGAGCCAGAGGTGGAGGAGATCTCTACAAGTGAGATAAAGGAGATCTTAGGAATGTGGGAGAGGGTGTCACACTTCATGGAAAAGAAACACCCCGAAAAAGTTGCTACTGGTCGTGCATCCGAGCTGTTCAATCAAACTTGCCTCACCCATTTCAGAAACATTCTGAAAGGAAGAGGCAAACCTCTTTGGACACGTTTTTTTTTTGAAATCGGCCAAAAATGCAAAGGCCAGTAGCAATTAAGTTCAGTGAAGATTAGTTAAGTTACATTCAGTTTAGTGATAAAGTGTAGCATTAAGAGTGTAAGGAGTAGGTAAATATACTTTATAAAACCATTTTATTCCTTTACATTCTCTTTTATTATGTTTTTATACAATATTTGTCATTTATAAATACATTTTTCTTATTCAAAAACACATAACAAGAACAACTGGGGTGGCATTTTGGGGGCTGGAATGGATTAACGGCATTTCAATTGATTTCAAAGGGGAAATTTGCTTTGAGATATGAGCAACTTGATATAAGAGCAAGGTTACGGAACGAATTAAACTCGTATCTCGAGGTACCACTGTACACATGATTACAATATGAGTTATAAAGGCAAGTTGCTCAATAGTCTGTAAAATGTGATTTTATTTTTGTAGAAAAGTTATGTATGTATGTTCATGTATGCAGAAAATTTTGAAAGAATATGTGCCAAGTGAAAAGGGAATGGGAACGTTTCTGAATTATTTAAAAAGTTTACACATATTGTCTATATTAAAATAAATCAATATGGAAAGGTTATTGTTAAGTAGGATTCATTTTGTGATCTCAGGCTTTTAACATAAATCCACTAACATATTTAGTCCATTCTTTTATCTTTTAGGGAAGCAGAGTTCGTGATTTTATTGTAGATACTTCATGTAAAAATGTTCGGAGTATCTTTCTAGTTACTGAAATAATTATGTAAATAGTCCTAATGCTGATCATTTATGTTGAAAACTAACAAAGAGATCTGTAGAGCGGGTTAATGGGATTTCTAATAGATTTCTTTACATAAAGGGGCTATTTGGGGTAAAAAGTAAATTTTTTACTTAAGTATTCTGTAATAACTGGCATGTCTACTTTTAATTATCTTAATCACCCTCTCTTCATTATTGAGTTGACACTGTGTATATATCTTAATGAATTTACAGAGATTATTTCAATCGATTGGTTTTGTTAATAGAACAATAAATTCTGACTGATAAGAATTCAGGATGTAATTAGTTAGCTCTTCTTATTATGCAAATTTCTGATACTTCTGTAATGAGTAATTAAAGATTAATAGGAAAGATAGTCCCAAATTAGCTGCTTCTTATCTGTAAATGCTTCAGGATGTGTGGGGATCAGGCTTCATTTGCATATTCTCAATGACTGGTAGCTAGACAACTACTGTCTGAAAGTCTCCTGGGGAAAACCCCTTCCCCTGGCCATGGAGTTTCACAGGAAGGTGGCTGAACCCTCAACTCCATCCTCTTCTCTTCTGCTCAGGAGGTGGGAGTTAAAGCCAGACTGTTTCTGAATCCTCACTGTGCCCCTTTCTCTGGCTACATGATCTTAAGCCAGTCATTTCCATCTACTTTGTCTCCATGCCACCTAGCACAGAGCTGGGAGAGGATCCAATGAGGTAGTCCACACAGGACATTTAGCAGGGGTTTGCACACAGTGGGTACTCTGTGGAAGGCAGCTGCTGGTATTATTCATTCCATAAATATTTAAACTCCTGCTATTTCCCACGCACTTTCATGGAATCTATGAGTCTCTTACTTTTCCCTTTCTTCTTCAGGGCTTTGTAAAATCTGAACTCTAAATCGTGAGGCCCTGTAGGTGTGTCTTTTGCGCAGAGTCCCATCACAAGCACACTCAGTCAAGCAATCATCTTCACAAGTCCAAGGTCACTTAAACACCATGCCCTCTGCCAAATCAAAGCGGGTGTCACACAGAAGGCTGCCAGAAGTAGAGCCCCTTAATGACACATCTGCAAAGGGGTTCAGGGGAGCCCAGTAGACCACAGCAACAGCATGATACACAGCTCTTCTAATAGCACCTTTCCACTGACCGTGCCTCCTGTGCACTAGCCCAGGAAATAAAGGAGCACCCTGTGGGCCATGTGATTATATCAGCTTCACAGCTGGCAGGCTGTTTGCCCCCAGATGCACAACTGTATGCGGCAGAACCGATTCAAAACTAAATCCCAACTCCAAAGCCCAAGCTCTGTCCCCCTCACCATGCTGCCTCCCTGCCTGGCCTCCATTTCCCAGATAGAGGTGATGAGGCACAGCCCAGGTGGTCCTTCACAGGAGCATCTGGTTAAGCTCTCCAGGAGAAGGACCAGGCTCACTGTGGCTATCCTCTTTGGAGAGAGTGACAGGGACATAAGAGATCTGACCAGAATCACCCCAGAGAACTGGGGAGGAGAGGAAGCACCTGGAGATGGAGATGTGCAGCTGAATCAGTTCTTGCCAGAGGGGATGGCCCTGCCAGGCTTGACTCCTGCATTTCCCACTTCCCAGTGCTGTGCCCTCACCCCACTTACTGACACTCTCAATCCAAGCAGCTATGTCTGAGAAACTGCCCAAACCACCAGGACCACCTAGAGTTGCTGTGAGCAACAAAGAGAATGCAAATATGAAGAGTAGAGTAAATGGTATACAGCAGGCATTTAATACGTGCCAATTTGGTTTCTGAAGATGAGATAAAGTGTTCTATGAGTGAGTCTATGACGGCTTTTTCCTCATTTTATCATCATGATTATGATCACTATCGCTGTCATCAGAGGAATCCAGCTTAAAGTAAATTTCCACAGGAGAAAATCTTGCAGTTTAAGGAAAACCTTGCCAGGTCTAATTCTGCAGAGGCTGGCAACCCAGGAAAGCCAAACGTGGTGTTACCCTTCCAGATGGCAGCAGCTGTCTGCGTGGTTAGGGAAGAAACTGCTCACCAGCATCCCAGTCTCCCTGAGCCCCTCCAACTTCACCACTCACTGAGCTCACAGGGACTCACCAGTCCTCATTCTGGGCATCTAACGCTCTACACACAAAAGCAATAAGGCTGTGAACTGTTGCTACTAAAAGATCAAAGGGACCCAAAGTGCACAGAAAGCACAAAACAGCCGCACTCACAGCGATAATGTTGAAGAAGTCATCATCCCCCAGTGTGTCCAGAATAGACGAGACTGTCTGCTTGGCAATGGTCAGGCGGAGACCCTTCATGCTGCCGCTGACATCAACTAAGATGACCACATCCTTCGGAGAAGTCGCTGCCTGGATGTACCTAGGTCAGAGGAACAGACAGAAAAACTGAATCTTCATTCTCTCTGCAAGTTTTCCTTTTAAAAACTAACTGAGAGGTTTGACCATTTCCTACCATTTTCGGTTCCTGCAGTCAAAGGCAATGACTCCATTCTCATCTGGTTCCCATTTAATCCCTAGAAGAAAAATGGAGTTATAAGAAACCCAGAAACTTCAAATATTTATTCATAGCACTTCAAGGCCGCTCTGCTTTGCTGACTGAGTGAACAGGGTGAAAAATCACATGAGAAGACCAACCCTGGAGCTCATCACGTGCTCCGTCGCCCACTCTGGGAGGGTGCTGCAGGGCCATCACAGGACGACAAACAGCCTGAGTGCACATGCGCCAAGGCCCTCTGGAGGTGGCGACACCTTGAATAAAGTGCTGTCCATTGAGGAAAGACGGGGCTGCAGCCCTTCATGGCTAATGATGAAATTAGCCAAGGTTGTTTCTCACTGTCCCTCAAATTGCTGGAGCTGGGGAATCATTCACAGATCTCTGAGCAGAGGTGGGCGCATCCTTGGACCTGGGTAAGTTATGTCCATAGTATGGGAGGTAGCAAGCATTTGATATGTTTCTATCTCAGAATATACACATATCTGTTCTTTCCTGACTCCTGTTTTTAAAATCAGGAATTCTGGCCTGGCCTTAAAATAAAATAAAATGGCCCTAATTGTGCGGTACAATGAAGTGTGAATTTCAAGCTTGGAGGCTTGGAGAGCTTTCCTCAGGTATTAAATGTGATCCAATACCTTTCGCTTCATGGTTTGCAGATAGCTGACATTCTCTGTTTACAACTTAGTTTTTAAGAATAAAACTTTTTTAAAAAGTTTTTGCTGCCTAAAATTAAGATAGAAAATCATTGTTTTCAACTCTCAGTAGTGCTCAGAGATGAAGGATTTGAAACACAGACTTTGGAGTTAAGAACACTAGAAAAATTATTTTCTATGAGAAAATCGTGACTCAGATTGTAGCATTGAGAGTCTCCTTTCCAATTCATAATGACCAGCCTTCCGGACCACACTGGGGTCGTAGGCATGTGCTTAAGATAATGCCCCCAAGTGATTGCACAGATAACTCTGAGATGGCAGTTTGTAATCCAATGAGTCATTTTGCTTTGTCTTCCTTGTACCTACATTTCCCATCTGCAAATGTGCCAAATTTAATGAGTTCCCTCTAAGAAATCAGAAAAAAGTATGAGAAGCCACTGCCAATGGAAGGCCATTAGGTAATGAAGATAAAATGAAGCTGACATGCTATTGTACACTAAAGGACAAGAATGCAATTTGTTTTAAAAACATCTGACACACTGCTTTGTACGGAGCCAAGTGCAGCTAGATTCATACAGTCTTGACACATAGGCAATTACATCCTTGGTGAGGCAAGGTAATGTTCCACACAGAATTGGTCTGAGTCCAATATAAAGAGAATTTATCTTTCAATGTGTTGACTCATGGTAGGCGGTCAGTGGGTGTTTCTGGAGTTGAATTGTGTGTAGTGTTCTTCGATGGCGAGCTTGTCTGCCATCTACCCTCCCCATCACTGTGCTCTACCAGAATGAGAACATGGTCAGTTCTCTCCTCCTGCCCAGCATTTAGGCCTGGGCCTGGGGGATGGGCATTGATGCCACTGAATGCTCTCCTTTGGACTGAGATCATTTCTCTACAGGTGGGATTATCACTCCTCCCAGTCACTTTGACGAGTGAAGGGCAGACAGCAATGACTAAAAAAGACGGGCCCAGCCCCTCCTACCCTTTGAAAGCCTCACATCTAGCAGAAAAGCAGACACTAGGTATGAAATCACAAGAATCAGAGATGTCAGGAAGGACAATACCTGAGGTTATGCCAGTATATAAAGGTGGCTCTAACAGAAAAAAGAACCTGAGGCTGTGTTAGTGAATAATGGTGGCTCTAATCCTGAAGATGAAGACTCTTCAAGCTGAGAACAGAATGATGGCATTAGGGCTGTTGTAACAAAGGCCTACAACTGGGCGGCTTGACAGAAGTGTATGCTCTCGTAGAGATGGAAGACAGATGTGCAACATTGAGGGCCATGCCCCCTCTGAAGGCTCTAGAGAAGAGTCCTTCCTTGCCCCTTACCTTCTGGTGGCCTCAGCCATCCTTGGTGTTCCCTGACTTAGAGATGCATCTCTTTCTCATCTTCCCATGGCTGACTTCCCCCTGTGTCCCTGTGTCTTCTCCTCTTATAAGGACACCAGTCACCTTGGATGTAGGTCCCACCCAAATGCAGTATGATCTAATCCCAACTTACCTAATTACATCTAAGAGACCCTACTTTCAAGTAAGGTTACATCCTGGGGCTCCAAGTGGGCATTCATTTGTGGTAGAGACACTATTAAACCCACTAATGGGTTAGACTCGTAAAACCTAAGCGAGGAGTGGCCACAGAGTGAAGAAGAATACCTCAGGTAGAGAGAGCAATGTTTGCAAAGGTCGTGAGGCTGAGAAGAGCACGTCAAGTTCAAGGACATGAAGGAACACTGGTGTGGCTGTGCCCAGTACACAGATGTTTAGGCAGAGAAAAGAGCCTGGCAGCAGGAGGAACCTGAGGCTCAGGCTCTCAGAGTCAGGACATCAGTGTACACTGAGTGAGGATGCAGGCAGTCCTAGGCACCGCTGCCCTGGGTGTAACAACAAAAGTCAATCTGATCTCCAAGTCCAGACTGGATGGGTTCTGGGGGATCAACTTACTCAAAACTGACCTTTGGCCGAGACCGGTTTGGCTCAGTGGATAGAGCGTTGGCTTTCGGACTGAAAGGTCCCAGGTTCGATTCAGGTAGGGGGCATGTACCTTGCTTGCGGGCACATCTCCACTGTGGGGCGTGCAGGAGGCGGCTGATCGATGTCTCTCTCTCATCGATGTTTCTGACTTTCTATCTCTCTCCCTTTCTCTCTGTAAAAAATCAATAAAATATATTAAAAAGAAAACCTGACCTTTGGATCAAAACCTTCCTTTCACAGCAGGGAATCCAACGCTCTCAGAGTTCAATAGCTTTCCCTGAGATTTCTAGTTAGGATGAGAACTTGATGTCCAGGCATTTTCATAGGGTGTCCCATGAGAAGTTCTCCAGGACATTAGCATGAATTAAGTGAATAAAAATAAACCTGGTTTCCATGCCATGGAGGGACATCTGAGGGCCTTTAACCTGCTTCTGCATATCCTGAATCTCCAGGAGGAGAACAGCAGGGGCAGCACTCACCAAACTAATTTGACCACTGAGCCCCTTCTCCCCCAAACAGTCTCACAACAAAATGTTTTAGGGAAGAAACTCTCTCCCCAAGGACATATCAACTTTTTAGTATATAAATTTTTGCACAGGTAGATATTTTGAAAATATTCAAGTAACTTCAAATCCCAGAGATAATAATAGTTGGTTCATTTGACATGCAGGGAATTTTGTGATGCAAGGAATTGTCTGTTAATCAAGAACTACCCCCATGAGCCACATAACTTCCGGAAGTGCCACAGGCCTTTGGGGACCCACCCAGGCTGGATGGGGCATGAATCTCCAGAGAGGAGGAAGGATGCAATTCAGCAGACTTAGTTGTTTCTCCCTGGGCCTCTCGGCTTCATTAGCAGCACCAGTGATTGCCAAGCTGCCTTCCTCAGCTTTCAGAGGACAGTCTCCAGAACATTAAGCACATCCCTCAGGTGAGACTCAAAAGAATGTAAAAATTTCTACTCCAATGCTCAAATCTGACTGAATTTAAAATATTGTACAACATTCATATACCCCATAGTTGGTCCCCGGGAGTCATTAAAGCTAATATTAGAGTGAAATTAATTTCATCTAAAACAACATATGACTTCACATTCTCCTTCAGCACATGCAAACGAATAGCAGGGCCAAGAGAGCAGAGCTTCATCCAGCCTCGTCTGAAAGTTGAGCCACATGCTGCCAATATAATTTCATGTGACAGAAAGGCTTATGACAGTCCAACAGCACTAAGAACTACAACAAAGAGCACAGTCCAAATATCTTTGTGGCCTCTTGACTTATTTCTGCCCTCTACCTCAACGAAGGGTATCTTTGCCTATTGTTTTTCTTCTCTCCTTAATGCCAAGCCCTTTCCCCGAAACTTCCCTGGAGCTGCTAATGACATCCAAGTCATCTCCACAACCCACCACCTGACAAACACTATCACATTGCAACCTGGGATTTCTCTTCCCTGTTTGAGAGTAAAAGCCCAGAAAGATGAGGCAAGAAAGGAAGAAAAATCAAGAGGTAGCAAATGTTGGTTTATCCCTAACTGGGTAAGTTCTGCCCAATTCCTTCCTCGATATTTTTCACTCAGTCCTAAATCTTAAGTTTAAATGAATATCTCCCAAAGCAACTTTAGATCTAAGATAGCTGGTCTATAATGAAATGCTAGCTTAACATGATTGAGCTGTAATCGAGTTTGGAATGTCTTCTAAGACAATCCTCCAATATCAACCACACTTCACTTACTGCTAATCCTTGGTGAGGAAGATGGGCAAGAGAATAAACACAAAATAATGCTGTGCAGGGAACCTATTCTTTTTTAATTTTTTTATTGATTAAGGCTTTACATATGTGTCTTTATTCCCCTCAACTTGCCCCCCCACTCATGCCCTCACCCCCCTGTTGTCTGTGTCCATTGCTTAGGCTCATATGCATGTATGCAAGTCCTTTAGTTGATCTCTCCCCCTTATCCCCACCCTTCCCTATTTTCCCTCTGAGGTTTAATGGTCCGATCGATGCTTCTCTGTCTCTGGATCTGTTTTTGTTCATCAGTTTATGTTGTTCATTATATTCCATAAATCAGTGAGATCATGTGATATTTATCCTTCTCTTTACCCTACTTTTGACATGTTACTAGCCAACAGCTTGCAGAGGGCTCTGCAGTTATCCAAACTTGTAGAGAGCTCCTTAGTTAGCCATCTGTCCCTCTCCTCACAGCTTTACTGTGAACCAGCTTTCACCTTTGTGTAGCCCAGAAATCATGACAAAGACCAGAAAATCAGTTCCTTTTTTTGATCATGGAGCCTCCCTACTGGAACAAGCTCCTGAGATGAGGCTCTGGATGAGGAGGGTATGACACTGGAGAAGGAACTGAGCTTCTTATCATCGTGCATGCATTTAATTGTTGTCTGTATCTGATTAGCTATTGATCTGTCTATGACAGATAGTTCTCTCTCTCTCTCTCTCTCTCTCTCTCTCTATATATATATATATATATATATATATATATATATTATTGGACAGCTACAAATGACTGTAAGTTAGCAATATCATTGTGGATAAAGGGAAGAATTAACCAGAACACAGAGGATGGATCAGCACTGGAGGCCTCACCCAGGTAGAAACTGGGACACACACAGGATTGTAAAAGCATGAACTGACAAGGATCTCAGGATAGACTCACTGTGCATGTACAACTCTACCTCCTGGGAGGTGATGAGTTTGGAGAACCCTTTTAACAATAACACGGTGGTCATGAGGCATCATGAGGTAAACTACCAATAGAAGGGGCACCCAGTGTCCCGGACTTGATGCATATTAGGATAGAAAAGACAGAGACTTAGGGGGTCTTGGAGAAGAGGGAGCAATGGCGGATGGGGTGTGAGGCAGAAGGGGGTCATGGCTCTACACTGTATTTATGCCCATTTCCTTCTCGGTCACTCAGTCTCTTAGACAGAAGCCAGTGACCAGCTTCCCAGAGAGGGAGCAGCTCCATTATACCTGGGGAAGGAAGGCTGCTAATACCAGTGTGATGAGAGATGGTAGATGTGCTGGACTTTGATCCACTGAGCAATATATCCACTTAACAAATACATGCCGAATGCCTACAATGTGATATTTTTGGTGCTGGTGACAAGTGATGGACAAAACAAATGGCTCTGTCCCCCTGGGGCAGGTATCCCAGTAAAGGAGATAGGAATTGAAAGCCTGTAGGTCAGAGTTCAAATTCTATAGGGTAACAACCACCATGAGAGCCAACAAAAAAAAGAGGTGGTTGAAGCATTAATACCATTACCAACTCCCTTTGACCCTGTCGGTATGTCGTGGGTTAGTCAGTTCATCTCTTGGCCTCTCATTTGCACAATAGGCATTGCAGGAGCTCCAGCTCAGAGGATTGTGTGAGGGTTAAAGCAAGCAATGTGCATATGAGCAGCCAGCAGAGAGCTCAACAAACAGTGGCCACCATAGCTATCATCAGCACGAGTGTTACATTCGCAGCACTCCCAAAGCTCTCAGGGATGAAACTGAAGTAAACAGAGCTTCAGGAGCCCTGGGTAAACAATCCTATAGAGCCCAGAAGCCCTTTAACATTAGTTTGTTATTGTTGTTGTTTAGAAGAGCTTATCTGAAGTTCCCTGTTCAGTGAGACCCTTCTGTAATGTAGACACTAAAAGGCAATGCCAATAGTACATTGAAAACTGGACATCAGATTATACAAGTCTTTTTCTACAGTTATACTGTTCAACACAGTAGCTACTATTTCATTTTACACTTAAATTAATTAAAAGTAAAAAATTCAAATCTTAGTAACTCAGTATCACTAGACACATTTCAAGTTCTCAGCAACTATCTGTGGTCAGTGGCTACCACATTAGACACTAGATATAGAGCATTTGGGTGGTCACAGACAGTTCTTTCAGACAGCAAGACAGAACTGTTGCCACCTGCCCATACAAATAAGGGGAACTTGTGGAGGCCTATGTGAAGTCATGCAGAAGTGGGTAAAATCGTCACAGCTATGCTGCTAGGCTAATGCTGACTAAAATTCTCCTTCCAGAAAGAATTTCCTTCTACCTCCAGAGATGGGATTGGTGCTCCTTTTCTGTGATCCCCCAGCACTATTTCCCCCACCTTAGCATGAAACACACTGTACCACAATGACCTGTTCATCTCTCTCTCCATGGTGGTCACTATCCCTTCATTTAGGTCCTCACTCCAGGAAAGGCACAATATCCTCAACAATCCCCATGGTTTCAATTGACTGGCCTTATCCACTATCCAGTGTCCCTTGCTTCCTTGTGTGCACATGACCCAGATCAGGCTAATCCTTGGACTTTCACCCAAGCTATTGAGATAGAGGCTGTCTCTTCCCAGGACCATAACTGAAGAATGACCCTGAAACCCTCAACTATGTTCTCCATTGAGACGAGATCATCTGCCAGGGAAAGAAGCCCAGAACAGAGGAAGGTAGAGGTGAAGAATGAAAGCAAATAGACAAAATCCAAATAGTATTGCTGATTTCTGGAATCCAGCTGCGCCTCAAAATTGCACAACCCTTGGGTTTTGAGTTATATTAGCCAATAAATGTGCCCCTTGCTGGAGCTAGTCATAATTGGGTTTCTGTCCCTTTTAATCAAAATCCCTGATGAATGCATGACCCAACAAGAGGGGCCTGCACAGGGGCAGAGGTTTTTTCTGTCCAACTCCACATTTTACCCTCAGGGCCTCCCACAGAGCTCAGAACAAAGCAAGAATGCAAGATATACTTTTGTAAGAATACAGAAATATCGCTTCTGCTTAAGAACATGCATGCTGATAACTGGTTTGTAGTATACTTCTCTATGCATGGAAAGATGCATCCTGAAAAGAAAAACATCATAGCAAAAAATGCTCCTGGATCCTTTTTCCAATAATCATGTTATGTGCTCTCTGTTCAGAACTCAGCATTAAGTGACTTTGTGACATTTATCAGGCAATGAAATTCCTTTGGGGAACTGTGTCCTATGTCTACATTAACATAGAAAAGATGCAGAAATTTTACAAAGTCAAAATTCTGCTACAAATGTCATAAAAGAACTATTTCTGAGTCAACTGCTCTGACTAATGAAAATCTTGTATGTTATTAGTCTCACCTATTATATAAACTCTCTATTTTATTGTAGACTAAATGTTTGAGTCAACCACTCTCCCCCATTCATATGTTGAAGCCCTAACTCTCTCTGTATGTGATGGTATTGTGAGGTAGAGCTTTTGGAAAGTAATTAAGTTTAAATGAAGCTTTGAGGGCGGGGCTCCATGATGGGATTAGTGGCCTTTTAGGAAAAGTAGGAAACACCAGAGCTTCTTCTCTCTACCATGGGAGGACTCAGGGAGAAGGTGGCCATCTGCAAGCCAGAAAGAAGGCTCTCACCAAGAACTGAGTGCTGATACCCTGATCTTGGCCTTCCCAGCCTCCATACCTCTGTTTCAACCTTTCAGTCTATGAAATTTTGGTATGGTAGCCAAATATTATTCATACACCTTTATTTTCAAATTTTCTCATGACCATAGTTTGAGGGCTTCCTGCTGGTGGAGACAACAGATGACCTCTGGTGTTTTCTTATTTGCTCCACTTCAGCCAAATGCCCCATGGCAAGATGATGAGATGTCCTTGTGGCTTCCTCAATGAATCAGTCACCCACCCTGCTCTCATTACAGCGACATCTGTGTGAAATTTACTCTCTGTTGAGTGTTTCAAAGCAGACTGCAACTTGGTGATACTGGAACTTTAACAGACCACTGTTTATTATAGCGTTATCTTTAATAAGATACTTATTGTTTAAATTCCTGTGAGCTGCAGGAGGAACATGCATGCCCTGTTGAACACAGCTCTTGGGAAATGGTGAGTAATCTGGCAATGCAGACATTGGCAGGCAAGTCTCAGGGGACAGATGCTATGTGCAAGGCAAATAGCTCCTTAGGGCGGAGGCTGGCAGTCTCTGTGCCTCGGAGTGGGAAGACATCAGGTGCCTAGTCTTACTTAATGAAAACATAAAAGACTCCACTTAATTGCTCCAAGATTATGCAGGGTGTTTTTTCCCTTCTTTTAGGTTGAGCTTGTTAATTTGTACAGCTGTGTTGCTGGCACAATTGCAGCCTCGAGTCCTGTTTTCACAACTTGTAAGCAAAATTAAAACTTCCCTTTTTAATTAAAATTCAAACCAAGCTAGAGTTAAATTGCTATTGCAAAGTAGAGGCCTGGGAAGGCTCCCAAATGAACACCTGCTTCACCGCAAGATGGCCAGACTCTGACAAACATACTTACTAGAAGGTGCTGCTGGGGGTCCCTAAGGATAGGTGCCCAACATCCGGGGTGCTTTGGCCATTTTAGTCCTTTTTTCCAAGGGCAACTGGCACCAAAGGGGGAAAACTCAGGTTCAAATTTTCCATTTCCTACACCTTTCAGTCATAATTTATCTCCTCCAATGATGACTTGTTCCTTTCCCCGATTATAACAATAATAACAATAAAAGCAAACTCTCATGAGAAAGTTTAAATATGGTATGTGTCACACCACTAGTCCCCACTTGGGGCAGCTCTATGAATGACTGTATTGAGAAAGATGCCTGGTGCAAGTGCACAAGGGGTTGCAGATGCCACATGGCCATTCCTGTCCTGCACCTGACAATAGATTTAATAGCTTTTTAATTGGCATATAGTTGGCATGCAATATTATATTAGTTTCTCGGGTGCAACACAGTGATTGGACATTTAAAGACCTTACAAATGATCACCATGGTAATAAACAAATGTCACCAAATAGTTATTACAACACTACTGACTGTGTTCCCTGTGCTGTACAGTACATCCCCATGACTTATTTATTTTATAACTGGAATGCTGTTCCTCTTAATCCCCTTCACTTATGTTCCCCATGCCCCCACCTCCCTCCCCTCCTACAACCATCAATTTTTTCTCTGTATCCATGAGTCAGTTTCTGTTTGTTTTGTCTGTTCCTCTGTTTTGCTTTTTAGAACATTTCATTTTCTTCGAAAGGAAGGAGGAAGAGTTTTAACCGTGAATCCTAAAGGAACATATCACATGTCCCTCTGTCTGAATCATAACCCTCCATGAAGGATACTCACCTGGATACTGCCGGAAAAAGCCCTTTGCACTTCCAAAGTACTGCCATATGAGAGACGGGTCACGGTCAAAGTTATCCACAAAAACTTTGTTTAGGGATTCAGACCAATAAACACCATTGACAATTGCTGGGTCTGCAGGGGGGAGAGGGGGAGATGAGAGAGAGAGAGAGAGAGAGAGAGAGAGAGAGAGAGAGAGAGAGAGGTGTTACAAACCAACATGAGATAAAACCTGGCTGGCATTGCATAGCTGGCAGTGATTAGCATGAGGTTACCTTGCAAAAAATCGAGAAGACAGTTACAGCCCCTGGAAACTCCATACATCAGGGTGTCCCCATCCTGCCCGAGCCCTCCCAGCAGACTGGGAGCCCTCTGGATAGCTCCTTACCTGAAAGGAACATCCCTTTATATGTAACTTTCAATCTCGCATAGGCCACAGTTCTCAAGGGAGCAAACAGAGACCTTCTTAGCAATTTTTACACTTTCCCCTCTCCTGAGTCCGAATTCAGCTTAACAATAGGAAGAACCTGTGTGTGCTTTTTTCTCACTGCAGTTACCTCAGCCAACACAGTCTCGTTCAAAGTCTCTCCATCTCAGTCTTAGAAGTTTGCTTTTCTAAAAAAATAGTAAACCAGAACTGTGCAAGTAAATCTCTCCACTTGTTTGTTCAGCAGAATGAGTGCAGGAGGGAAAGCACCACCTCACTGTGCTTTTCTGCTGGACTCCTTTGAGCAGCATGTGGCAGAAACTCCAAAGACATATGAAGTGGTGAAGAGATGGTTAGTAGGCTAGATGGGTGATTAAAATGAAGATTACAGGCAGTTGTCTACTCTCTGACCAGCTATCCCAGGAGCAAATCCCTCTTCCTCACCCTGAGCCACCCAAAGATAAGCCCTAGCCCTCTGTCCACATATAAGAATTAAGGGCAAGGACGAGGGAGAATTGGCAAGATTTCTCGAATACCGGTGGAAGAGGGTAGAGCAGCGAGGCTGTCATGACTGTCCACTTTTTGTTCTTTTTAATCTCTGAAGCTCCTATTTCAAAATGATACCACATTAAACAATATTCTGTTCTATCTGGGGAAATAATTGTCCAGTCCCAGTATGATGAGAGTAAGACTAAAAAGAGGGTGAGCATATTAATAAATAGGGAAAAGAGGAGGAGAAGAAACCTTTGAGTTCTTCCTGTGGAACTGGCACAGTGCTATTTTATCTCCTACCACCCGACCTCAGTCCTCCAAGACAGGCTTACTCGTTACTCTGCAGGCTACACAAGTAGAAATTGAACAAAGAAGGTTAGGTTCCTCCTAAAGGTACCCCGCTAGGAAGTGACAAAACCTCTAATCAGTGTTTTCCTTATTTGTAAAATGGAGTTAATAGTGCCCACCATCAAAGGCTGCTTGGAAGGTTAAAATAATTGACACAAAAAGGAATAGTGGCCAAGGACATTCCCAAAGCCATCAATGGAGGTATTCACTGGCCTGGAGTCCCACACCCTCTCCAGATCTCCCTGTTGGGACTCCAAGCCACAGCAATCACATGGTGGCATCCTTATTCCAAATCCTCATCCTCACACACAGCTGAGGGGATAAGGAGAGATTGGGTCACTCCAGTCCTCAACCTCATGGTAAGATAATGAGATAAATCATGTCGGAAATATTCATACAAATTAGATACACTGACTTGCTTACTATATTGCATCCCACATCCAACACCCTCCTCTACATAGTCTGCCTTCTGCCAACTGGCTGCTCCCAAGATGTTCATCTGGAGAGGACCCAGCAGAGCCCACAATGGCTCCTGACCCAGTGGGCATGCATAGAGTCTTGACTTATTGTTTTACTGCTGGCTGCCTTATTTTTTCAGATCACTTACTAGGACTCAATAGGCAATTTGGATTCTGACTCTCATACTAACTCTAGTGAACAATAATAACCACATCACAGACCAGAAGAGTGAAAATTACCAATTCAATCTTTTACAGCAAGTAATTTCAAGAAAGACTTGATCTTTACAATCCTGGAAAATGGAGCCCTTTATCGTTCCTGTCCAAGCTTGACAAAAATTATTCTGACTCACTCTTTGCTACAAAAGCACCTTAAATTAATCCTCAAAGATGCAAAGACAATAATGACACTGAAAAAAAATCTATGGTTCTTGCCTCCTCCATCAATGGCCTCAATTATGTCAGTGTCATATAAAAACCTTTCACAATTAGAAGCAAAAATTCCAATTCACTAGCTAACTGTCTCAACATGTTAAGGAGTCAAACAGTTTCCAGTCAGAGGATTCTTTTTTCTTGGGAGTGGTTTCTTTGGGGGTGGGAAGAGTTGGTCCTTGCCCTCAGGCGGTCCTGAAAACCTAAGATTACCACCTGGGGAAGGGTGAGTGCGTTCAGAAATGGTAGTGGTCTGAAGATTGCTTTTGCCCACTTCATTTGGACCTCAGATCTTGCTATAAAATTATGCCTCCTCAAGAAAAGGGGGCCTCAATTTTCCTAGGGTGTGGTAAACAGGAGAAGCAGAACCACTAAAGGGTATGATCTAGTTAAAATGGAGACTGCTGCACACACGTATTTCATCAAATATCTCAAATAACATTTCCTCTGGCCTGTAAAATAATCAGTGTATTGATTTCACAAGCTTGCTTAGCAAGCAAATGAATAGAAGAAAAAAGTCTTGAATTGCTGTCCACCGTTAGAAGATAGAAGAGAAGAACAGGAAAATGATGTCATTATCAAGTGGGGCATTCTTCTAAGTATTTGGGCTTTAAAAAGACTTCAGTTAAAAATGGTTTTCCCAGCTCATTGCCAGAAAGCAGAAGTGAAGGAGCCCAAAGGGCCATGTACCCCTGTACCCAGGACCCCAGCCTTTTCAGCACTGACTGAGGAGGAGGTAGACATTACACCGGGGTGTGGACAACTCCCCAGCCTGATGTTTCCTCTGTGCTTGCTGAGCAGATTTGCTTTCTTAAGGTCACTTGTAAAAATGTCAGCATCTTCCTTAGTGGCAGGCTTACTGTGTTTTGTTTCAAAATTTGTTTAAAAGCCCCCTTTGCTTCATTTAGGATGTTTCAAGAGTCAGAGCTTAATTTGAGCTTTAGCTTTCACTTCCACCCTTAATCTTCTTAAAGGTTTAATGTACACTATTCACTTCCTGTGGCTGCTGTAACAAAGCACCACAGACTAATTGGTTCAAAACAGAAATTTATTCTGGAGGTCAGAACACCAAATTCATGGTGTTGGCAGAATTGGATCCTCCCCAGGTCCTGAGGAAGAGTGTGTCCATGCCTTTCTGCTAGCTCCTGGAGGGCCCCAGCAACCCTTGATGCTTCCTGCCTTATAGATGCATCACTCCAACTCCTGCCCCCTCCCCTCTATATGGCCTGCCCCTCTATATACCTTTGTCTAATTCCCTCCCTTTTCTTTGAAGAAACCAACCATTGGATTCAGGGTCCACCTTCAATTCAAGATGATCTCCTCTCAAAATCTTTGATTTAATTACATCTGCAAAGATCCTATTTCCAAAATAGTTCACATCTACAGGACATACAGGAGGCCGATGCTCAACCCAGTATAGGTTCTCTCTTATTATTCTACAATATACCCATATTCCATAATTTGTGTGTATTCCTTTTTAAATCTAGCTTAATAAATGAAGGCTTTTTACCCTACAAAGGATGTTTAAAGGCCTTCTTCCTTTTATTCTTTATGGGGACAATTCAGATTTTTATGTCTGTGTTATAATTTTATGAGCTTCCTGACTTATGTAAATGGGTCCAACCTGTAATGTACAAAGTTGGGTTAAAATATTTTCCTTAACATCTAGTGTATGTGTCAATGCTCAGCCTTCCGTGCTCAATATAGCGAATGCCACATAATACAGTCATTTTATCCAATGTTCCTGTTCAATCCACATCAACTTATTATTCAGGTTGGTCAATACAAAGTCCAGTAATAGCGGTTCTTCTATCTCCTGAGAGATTAAATCCCTTCCGATGCCAGTCAGAAATTCATCAGATGTTCAGCTTTTAGTAATATAAATGACGAGCAGATGTTTAGAAAGTGAGAATCCCACACCATCTCTGTGATCAATTTGCAATTGGTATCTGAAAAGCATCTCACACATCTCAGATCTATCTTTGTAATGTGTCATATAACCATCAAAAATCACCTTTGCAGCTCTAGCTGGTTTGGCTTAGTGGATGGAGCATCAGCCTGCAGACTGAAGGGTCCCAGGTTTGGTTCTGGTCAAGGGCACATGCCTGGGTTACAGGCTTGATCCCCAGTGGAAGTCATGCAAGAGGCAGCCAATCGGTGATTCTCTCTCATCAATGATGTTTCTATTTCTTTCTCTCTTCCTTTTTGAAATCAATAAAAATATATTTTTAAAAATTCACCTTCGCAGTTTCCTTCTTTTATTTTCCCACAAATAACTGCTCTTCCCCATAGTTGGCATTGGTACAGGAGGGTCACCTGATGTTACACATGGCTAATGTTCTCTCCACACACTCCCTTCTACCTGCAGTCACACAACTTTTCATTCCAGTTCTTTATCTTTGAAGGAATAGCCCCTCTGATCATCATCTTTCAGTCACCAGTCCTATCCTCCTGAGTCCTATCGGAGATGGTCAGCCCTTTGGGTCAAGCAAATCAATGGATATAAGCACTAAACACAGCCACTAGCACATAAAAAATGCTCCCCAAAGGGTGGCTGTTATTTACTGTGCATTAGTAAATGAATAGATAAGAAAAGCTCCCAATTTTTGTCCCTCAGGCAGGACCCTCCCAACAGTGGGTGTCCTTGTTCCCTACACCAGGTATTCCTGGGGAGCACCCTCCCTACAGCGGGTGATCCTGGGCAGCAGCTTCACAGAGCTGCGAACCAGTCTGAAACTCAGGCTTTGGAGCTGGAGTTTAGGGTTTGAGTCTCACTGAACACTTGTTAGATAATAGCTCTGCACTGTGACAACTACCCTGAGCTGGCATCCTCACCTGTAGGAGAGAGAACTGGCCCTCCCTCAAAGGCATGTAAGGTGTGAGGCGTCCTAACGCTCAGAGGGTACTTCATTGGTCTAATGCAATTCTATATGAGCCCCAACCTGGAGGCAGCTCAGCAGTTCTAAGACTATCCAGATGGGGTTCTCCTAATCTCATCCACCCTTCCTCAAATTATCAGGGCAAGGCCGTGTCCATGAATCTTTCATTCATTTGATCCATCAAGGAACATGG
The DNA here is from genome assembly GCA_011751065.1 of Lasiurus cinereus. Taxonomy (NCBI): domain Eukaryota; kingdom Metazoa; phylum Chordata; class Mammalia; order Chiroptera; family Vespertilionidae; genus Lasiurus; species Lasiurus cinereus. The sequence continues at coordinate 17,620,253 of JAAGEH010000020.1, forward strand.
AAGCATCTACTCTAACAGGCATTCAGCTCTGAACCAACAGACTGTGAAGCTGACATTTCAGTCTGAGGAGGGAAGACAATGGACAAATAAAGGAAAATTCCAAGTAGAAATGGGTGTCACAAAGGCAACAAAAATGAATTGTAAGCTACCTGTATGGAAAGACAAAAGAGAAGTGATTCAAAATGGATGGTCAAAGGTGATCACTTTGAGGAGAACTGGAATGCTAGGTAGGCATCAGCCCCAAAATACAGTGGCCAAGAAGAGCTTTCAGGTGGAGGGAGCAGCACTTCCAAAAGCCCTGAGCAGGGAAGAAACCAGTGTTTTAAGAAACAGCACATCAGAGTGTGTCGCTGGGGCTGGGGGAGAGGTGCAAAATGGGCTGGGGAGCGGGCAGGCCACAGTGAGCATGGGTTTTCTGCAAAGCATACCTTCCTAAGAGACCTGACGTATGCTCCACCAGTGCCAAGGCCCCTCACATTTTTACTCACCTTCCTCTATTCAACTCCCCTTTCTTCTGAACTCTACAATGAGCATAGCCTGCTTCCTCTTTCCAGGACACCCCTTCAAGCAACCAGGATCTTCATGGAGTTTCCTCTCTAGACCTCCAAGTCATTGATACACATTCCATTTTTCCCTTCAATATTAATATTAGTGAATTAATAGTACTGGGTTGATTTAAAATTACCATTTTCTGCCACAGAAGATGGGTCCATTTCTAGAGAATCTGAGAATTTGAGAGATTATAGGCTAATATAAAACTACTATTACTCAGAAACCATTGTTTGAAGGGAAAGGACAGAGTTCAAGTTCAACTAGGGTTTGAAGTGTGGCCTTTGTTAAAAAAAGGCATTTACTGCCTTGAACAAGGCTGGACTAAGGACTTGGGCTTTTCTAAGATCTTGGAAAGTGTATGTCTCCTGAATTTGAACTCACACCCAGCCAGGGGAGAGGGCTTGAGCCACGCAGGAGTTGTCCTCAGCACTGCCATGTTGGATCAAATTCAAGAGAATGGCTGGATAGTTTTCATGTCTCCGATTTCAGCAAGTAAATGACATCTCCTATTCATTCTAAATAGATCATAAATTAAATAATGAATAGTTTCTATGCTAATTATTAAGTACTTATATGTATTGGAAAATAACCCTTAATGTGTATTGAATTATAAAGTAGGTTTATTTGCCAAACATTTACCATTCCTCTAAACTCAGTGATGTGCTAGATATTAAATTCAGGTTTCACATTTAATTTACAAAGCTGGAGCCAATTTCTGGCAGCCTTGGGGCAGGAGGGATGAGGAGAACACATGGTCCAATGCTGAACCTCTCTAGATGAAGTTGGGAAGCAAAGTGAATGGCAAACAGGCACCCCTACCAGCCTGGCAAATCTAGAGAGTGCTCTGGACTCTCAGTGTGCTAGGCCTTAGAGATCATTCCCAGGTCATAACAATGACTAAATTCTTCTGTTTGTTTGCCTTTTGCCTTTTGAACTTTAAAAAATACTCCTCCCTTAACATACTATACATCTTCTTCCTGGTCACTCTCTTTTCTCCCAGAATAAACGATTCCCCAGTCTTAAGAAGAAGAAAAGTATATAATAGAAATGACAACAATGATGACGGTAATGATAGCAACAGAGATTGTCATTTTTGGAACTTTTACAATGTGCCAAAAAATATGCAGGACCCTTTCTAGGTAGGTACAAACAACTCTCACTAGTCCCACTTTACAGATGAGAAAACTGATCTTGGAGCACTGAAATCCATTGCCTGAGAACACCACCTTTCCGAGGTAGAGATGAGTTAAATTCCTTGTCCAAGCTAGTAAATGGAAGAAGACTTGAGGGAAGGCCTCTCAGAGAGAAGTGGGGGAAGGGGAATGGAGTGGCCAGAAATGTACAGTCTGGACACCAGGGAACAGGTGGCTCATAACAGGCTGAATGGCCCCAGCTGTCAACAAATAAAGTGGGAGGTTGCTGGAGAGGGGGACTGGGATTAAGCAGTCTTAGGGCTCTGACATATTCAGCTCTGCATCTGACGCTGGGGACAGTGAGTTGAAGGGGACATGATGGGTGAAGACAAAGCAATGCTGGGGATGAGAGCCCTTCTGCAAGAGCCTTTTATGCATCCACCTCATCATCTCTGTGCAAAGCTACCAGTGAGGCTATTCTGTCAACACAGACATTTAGACTTGGGGTCTCGAGTGAAGATGAGCACTATCAAGGGGATTCTGACTCTAAAACGGCATTTGATAAATTGCAATTAAGGTAGTACTCACTATTGTAAAACATCCCCTGTGAAATGTGATATTGTGGCACTCACCGAGTCTCCCCGGAGGCCTACAATATAAAGCTGAAGAGGCAGAACCTACCTTCTTCCTGAGGGTTTGCTCTGGTTGGAAAGGGAATAGACTCCTCTCAGACAGGTTTAGAGATGGAGTGAGCACAGTCACCCTCTTCCCACTAGCATGTATTATGGCACCAACCTTTCCTGGCCCTCACAAAGGTTCCCTGCAACTCGGTGTCCTTCTCTTAAATCTGCTCTAAATACCATGGCCTGACCACCTACCCTGCCCCAGACACAGCGGTACTTTCTGCCACCCCATCATGTAGACTACCCATCATTGCCTGGTGCTTCAGGCCACTGGGATGATCCAGCCCAAGATCCCTTTCAAATCTGCTTGTCCTCCAACACCCAACTACATACACCCTGGTCAATCTCACTGAGGCTTTTTTCTTTATTTCTTCTAATGATTATATTTATAGTAGTTGTTACTACTACAATTGGACAACCTGCTGAGGGGTATAAATCATTGCCTGGCCATTGTGGTTCAGTAGTTGAGTGTCAATCTAAGAACAAAGAAATCACGGTTTGATTCTGGGTCAGAGCACATACCCGGGTTATTGATCCTCAGTAGGGGGTGTGCAGGAAGCAGCCAATGATTCTCTTTCATCATTGATTTTTTTTTAATCTCTCTCTCTTTCCTCTCTGAAATCAATAAAGATATGTTTTATCTCTAAACCTGTCTGAGAGGAGTCTATTCCCTTTCCAACCAGAGCAAACCCTCAGGAAGAAGGTAGGTTCTGCCTCTTCAGCTTTATATTGTAGGCCTCCGGGGAGACTCGGTGAGTGCCACAATATCACATTTCACAGGGGATGTTTTACAATAGTGAGTACTACCTCTTCTTTCCTCTCTGAAATCAATAAAGATATGTTTTATAAAACTCAACACCAAACAAACAAACAATCTAATTAAAAAGTGAGCGGAGGACCTGAAAACACACTTCTTCCAAGAAGCATATGAAAAGGCAATAGATATATGAAAAGATGTTTAACCTCACTGGTAATTATGGAAATGCAAATAAAAACTAGAATAAGATGTCACTTACACCTGTTAGAATGGCCATTATCAACAAAACTAGCAATCACAAGTGTTGGAGAGGTTGTGGAAAAAAGAGAACCCTAATTCACTGCTGGGGGAAATGTAGACTGGTACAGCTATTATGGAAGCAGTCTGGCGATTCCTCAAAAAAATTAATAGAGCTACCATATGACCCAGCAATCCGTCTCCTGGTTATATACCTGAAAAACTCGAAATCATGTATTTGCAAAGGTATATGCAACCCTATGTTCACTGAAGCATTATTCATGGTAGCCAAGACATGGAAATCACCAAAGTGCCCTGTGATAGAGGAATGGATAAAGAAGATGTGGTATATACTAGTATACACAATGAACACTACTCAGCCATAAGAAAGGACGAAATAGTGCCATTTGCACAATGTGGATGGTCTCTGAGAACATTATGCTAAGTGAAATAAGTCAGGCAGAAAGAGTTAAGAACCATACCATTTCACTCATATGTGGAATATAAAATTGAAATTAATGAACACAAATAGCCAGAGGGAAGAGGACAGGGGCAGAAGGGAGCCCCAATATATGGTGATAGGAGAAGATTTGACTTTGGGTGGCGGGCATGCAGTGCAACATGCAGTTCTTACGACATAGAAATCCACATCTGAAACCTATATTTTCATGTTGACTAATGTCACCACAACCAATTTAATAAATATTTTCAAATAAGTATTTTATATGTATATGTGACACGATGTATATATATACTGAGTGGCCAGATTATTATGATATCTGAACAGATCATAATCTGGCCACTCAGTGTATATCCTATATAATAAAAGGCCAATATGCAAATTGTCCTCTCAACCAGGAGTTCGACCGGCAGGCTGGCTGGCCAACCGCCCATGTCCCATTCCCCTGGCTAGGCTGGCCAGACCCCGCCCATGCACGAATTCATGCACCAGAACTCTAATACACACACACACACAATATATATATATGCCAGATAATTATGCATCAGAGATCATAATAATCTGGCCACTCAGTGTATATAAAGGGTATAAACTGTGTCACATTTTCTAATATCCCAGGAGCACTTAGCCCCTGTTTTGGGTGTAGTGTGCATTTATTAATTCGTTCATAAAATATTTGCTGAGTGTTTACTATATTTCCAGGCACTGAGATAGGAGTTGGGAATAAATCTTTGGGCATAGCCACACATGGAGTTTAACCCTATGGAATGTATAGTCCCTGGGGAAAGCGAGCTCCCTTGCTTGGTGCTTCTATGTGCCCACACAGTGCCAGTGGCCCTACATTCCTCATTCTCTACCATGCTCATGGCTACTGGGAAGGCCCATACTGTCTCAAGGGTGAGGGAACCAAGGTTCAGTGAGGGAAGGCCACACAGGCAGTGAGAAACTAGGCCATCCTTTCACCTAAGATACTGGTCGGAGGAGACCTGGGCACTTTCCCTCAAAATACAGCAAAATGCACTCCTACCCATTCAGTCAACAGCACCTAAAAATATCTAGGGCCTTGAAGCTGTGCTCTATGGTCCACAGGGGGCCCCACCAAGAAGCAATTCTGGATAAAACAGATGTTATGACAAGCCACAATCAAGAACAACCCAGTCAGAGAACCTGTGAGAAGCCATTCCCAATATTCAGACAATCTTCTCTCATTTCAACCTTTCAAAAGAGAGAAAGAAATTTAAACCGCCCTTCCTTCCATCTTCCGGACAGGCTTGGCTCCCAGGAAAATATGATTTTGCGAGCCTGCCATCTGTGCCGATGCTATCAGCTTCTTATTGATATTTAATATAAACACAGCCCCGAGGCCAGCAGGTACTTTGACAGGGTCTGAAATATAATTGCCAGGGAACTGTACAAATGTGTGTAGCAATTAAGGAGCTGTCAAGGATATTGCTGGTGGGAAGACACAGAGCTATGGGTTGGACAAGGCAGCAGGCACCGGCTGGGAAGCTGAGTGAGCCAGGGCTGCAAAGAGGGACTGGGCAGCAGGCCTGAACATCACTGCTGCTGGGGGTCCAAACATTGCACATAGCCAGGTGATACATGGATTATGGACACTCAGAAGGGGAAATGGACCAAGTTTAACTGCTGTTTACTTTCAACATTCACAGGCCAAGAGAGAGCCGACCCTCCTACCTCTGTGACATTTATATTGCAGAGACCATATACAGCCTTGAGCCTGGGTCTACAGAGTGGCCCAGGTGGGGGGACATGAGGGCCAGATGGAATGGGAAGGGGGCCCCATTTTTGAGAGCTGTCACAAAATTGAATTGTGGATGAGAAAGACAGGGTGGATGGGAAAGAAAGGGGAATTCTGAGCAGGGAAGAAGGAAAAACATGCCCACTGATGGCAAAGACCCCACAGAAAGGAGACTGAGGTTGAGCCTTGAGTAGGAAGCAGAATGCTGTAGTGCCATTTGCCAGTGCAGGTCCTCCCCACACCTACACTGTGATTGACTTTACAGGCAACACTGGAGGTGGGGACAGAGACCTCACAGTGCTGGGAATAGAAACACATCTCCCTTCTTTTCTTCCACTGAGATGTCCAGGAGCCTTGGTTTTTGTGCCTGGAAGAAGTGAATGAGGAAGAGAGTGATGCCTTAATGAATGGCCTAGCTGTGCCTTCATTGGTCAACTGGAATGCTGCTACCTGGGCTACAAATAGCTGCTAGTAGGGTAGTAGAATAGAGAAATCTTGGTTTTTTCTTTACTGAAAAGGAAAGAATGGGTGGAAAGAGACTTATGCCCCACCCTCACCACTTCTAAAGACATACACACCCACAACCCAGCATAGGTAAGTGCTTCCAGGTAGCACACAAAGAAACTTTTAAGTCTTTAGGAATTACATAGTTCATTATGTTAGAGAAATTTTAACCAACACACTGAACCTATGGGCATTCAGATTATTGTGCAGAATGAGGCTACATTTATTTAGATAAAAATAAAGAGGGAATTAATTTAAAGAAAAGCATTAAGTAATTATACAGGTGTTGAGCAGAAAGAGATGAAGTCGTATGTGTGGCCCATGAATGACAGGTTGGGGATGCAGCTCCAATGGCTCAAAGCAGCAGTTTATGGTCTCCTCCCAGGCTCCCTCCCAGGGAACTCACACACAAACATTAGCACTGTTTAGGCCTGTGTGGGGGGTGGCAGGTGACACATGAACACAGTCCTTGTATAAAGACAATCCTCTATTTTTTCCTGCTCAGAAGCTGACAAAATCCTAAAGCCACTCAGCCCCAAGGATATAAAAATGTGGATGTGCTCACAGACTAAAGGCATCAAGCTCTACACCCCTAGTTAGGCCTGAGAGCAGAAGTCAGGAGTAGAACTGTAAGAGTGCAGAAAGGTGCTCTAAAAAGCAGGCATGTTCTCTGCCAGTAAAGGCAGGGAAGACCTGCCCTCTCACAGGCCATCAGGGAGCAAACCAAACTCCTGCCTACGTGGCTTTGATGGATATAGCACATGGGGACAGGGTTCACATGGCTAGAATACTAGAAGTTGCTTTTGATGCCCAATTTCATGTGAATATCTACAGATCATAATTCTCCCTGGATTTTATCACTGGAAGTTCAAATTCCCAAAGAGCATGATGCACACTAGGATTAATGCCAACTTCCAATAATATTGGCCAAGAATTATTAACAAGGCAGCTCCAGACATCTTTCCACCAGACTTTACTCAACCTACAAATTCTTTTGTCAACTCTTTCTTTGGCTTGTTAAGCAATAGTAGTTGGAACAAACTAATTGAGACCAAATGATTGAGTTTATGGACCTTCAGTAGCTGGTGCATCCTAATTCCTGAGTGGCAGGGACCCATGATTAAAGATACCTCCTCTTATCCCAAAATGGTTCATGAAAAATCAAAGTACATAGGTTCACTTCTATAAAGTGATTTATAAGTAGGATGCCCATATAATTTATCAACCAAACTGGGTACAGAGGGGGCTTTTCATTACAATATATATGGACTACCACTGTAAAGTGGGTCTGTCTTCAGCAAACCAAAATAGATGGGTACCCCATTTCATAAAGCATAGAATTGTTTGACTATGTATGCATATGTGTATCTCTGACATGATCATGATCATGCAGTTGGTTGATTAATCAAAATGAAGTAGATATAGCAAAAACTCATTTTTAAAATAATACATCAAATGCTTTCTTTTAACACTTAGTTAATCATTGCCTGTAATACCATGGCCTTTTGAGTATTGTATGCAGTCAACTAGCTATGAGCATTCAACATGCCCTAGACCCCAGCCTAAGTGTTTCACTGATGGAGAAGAAACGAAGGACATTAATTAATCCACTATATTGCTTAACTTGAGGTTACTTAAGAGTTTCTACTATAATTATGTCAGTACAGCCTCTACTTCTTCAAGTTGGCCATCTGTCCACTTGAAGGAAACAAACCCCCTACTCAAGAAATACTCTGCCACAGAACTCAGAAGATAAGGAGTAGGAATGGCTTAAAGGGCAGACTGACCCAGAGATTAGCAATGGTTCCACCAAGGACCTGGCTTCCAACTTTCTTTCTACTTTGCATCCTCCTGAGTTGGCTCCATCCTGAGACCCTTCCTGTCATACACCCTGGCCTTTCAATCTATAGCCCTTGCCCCAGCATCTGTAGCCTATCCCTGTATAGCACCAGGAAATTGCTGCAGCACTCACAGCCAGCCATATTTCCTCCACCCTTCTCCTGGGTAGGATGTAAAATCTTCCAATGTTTCCATACTTTCCATGGGTTCTGACCATTGTAGACCAATCTCTGAATTTATCCACACAGAAGTGGGATGAGGCATGCTGAGCAATTGCTTAAACTTGTTAAGTCGTGGGTCTGAGTGCAAGCCCACTAGCCATGAAAGATGGGGTCCTAAAAGAAATTCAGGGTACCATAAGGGGGGAGAGAAGGTATGGACACCAAACCATAAACATCTCTCAGTTCCCAATATAGTCACAGACACCCAAAGAGTCATCTCACAGGCCACAAAGCCCAAGTGACTCGACTTCCTTAAGCACTAATTCAGTTAAAGAATTTAAATCTTGCAGAACCATAGCCCAAGTGAAGCATTTCATAACATACTATGGTATAAGAAATATGTTAAGCATTCTAAAATTTCAGGACAGATAGAAGGAACTTTGTCAAGGAAAGTTTAATGCAAAAGACAGATCACTGTGGATGAAAGGAAAAATCAAAGAAGAAAAAAAGAAGTGCTTCATGGGAAATAATGCTTCCAGACTTTCTGATAATGCTACAAATAATAATGAATAATAAAATGCCATTTCTACTAAAGTAAAGCCAAACAGGCCATACATATTTAATAGGAACTGCACCAAGAAAGAAGCTGAATGCTACAAAAATGATGTGTGACAAGGACAGGCCTTCAGAGATGGAAGTTGATCTCCAAAAACCTTCAAGGACAGAGTTCCTTCCAAATTTTAGCTGGCATTGTTTAAATAAGAGAATGCTTTTAAGTCAAGGTTTGAGAAATCTTTCCTTAAAAAATTTTGTAATCCAAATGCTATTTTCATATTTTAGAAATAAATTTATTTAGAAAGAGCTAGCAATAAAGATGGTAAAAATTTTATATTGATGATGATGGTCTGATTTGTTTGGAACATATTTTAAACTGCCAGAGGTATAGAATAAATTAAACCTCCAATAACATTTTAGAGTTCTAACACATTTGATGACTAATTTTATTACAGTGGCTAACTAGAAATAAGACAAGCCATCTTTGCAGCTCATATCCAATTAAGCTTTTTTATTTAATCTGCCATGATTTCACTTTTTGGTCTGCTTAATTATTATTAAATAGCTTGGTTCTACTTTGTATGTGAATTAAAGGACATGTAAATTTAAAGTTGCTGAAATTATGATAGCATTTACATGATTAGAATATAATGAGATGTTTGTAAGAACTGAAAGCTATATTACTGATGGAATGTCCCAAAGCTAGGACCATCCATGATGCCAGGCCAAACCCACAAGGTCTAAATAAAGAAGGCTGGCGTGGTCACTGAGAGGTCAGGAGATAGAAAGACTCAATAAAAAATACAAAATATGTGAAGAAAAGATAATAAGCTCATTTAAAAACAACAGCCCATAATAAAGGGCAGAAATATTTAAGAGAGAACTTATTACTTAAAACGGAGATTTGATTAATTTTTAATTGTTCAATATTTGTTCTCAAAGACATATTATGTATTTGCCATGTATTTATGGGTATCTCATCTCCTACCATTGAATGAGACATGAACACAGTTCATTGCATTTGGGATCAGAATAAATCCATACCAGCAAGGCCAATACAATCCTCTTGATTAATGAAAATTCTATTTCAAAAGAAAAAGAAAGGTGGAGGAAAGGACAAGAAAAACTGGGCCTTTTCGTTTTTGAAAGTAGCTGACTATGGAGCAATGAGGGGTACCAAAAAAAGTCAGTAACCTTCTGGGTTCTTAACTTTCTCCAGACATCATCTTTAAAGCAAAAGGGGAAAGTACAAATGCTTAAAAATCTCCCCAAAACTATTACCAACAACAATATGGAAATATATAACAGATGCACAAATTCATCTTGGGATGAATATATTAAGGACCCACAATTACAAATTCTAAAATCTATTTAATTGTGCCAAGGAAGAAACACAAGAAAGACCATTTGATAAACAAAATGCAGACAGTATTTTTTTTTTAATATATTATGTTTTGAGCCAAGAATGAATCCTCAGTTGGATGCTTCAGAGACTGACTAGACCACCAGACAGATGGTGCTGTTACACTGGCCACCTCTGAAACAGCAACAGAGCTCCAACCTTAGCCTACATGATAAGAGAGCGGGATAACAGAGGTATTCTGTGTGAGCTTCCACCTGGGGCTTTTTATCTTAAACCAAGCATAGAGCCCTATGTGGGGGGAAGAGAGTGGAAATCACGCTCTAAAAATAGTTTTATTCTTTACCTTAGAAAATAATTTCTCATTTAGTTAACAAAGATATCCTCAATATTTGAAAAAAAAAATTAAATGCTCAGAAAGAAAATGAAAGTCCCTCTCATCCTTTCAATAACTATGCTAACATCTTGATGTGAAACTCTCCCCCCTTGTCTGTCTGTGGTAAGACATTTTGTTTTTATTAAAATGAAGTTGTGCTGTGTGCACTCCTTTACACCTAGACCCTCACTTTGTATTCCATTTGTCAATTTCCCAGGCAAGGGCACCTCCCTCACCTGTAACAGCAGTGGAGCATGCATGTCCAGTGTGGAGAAGCAAGAAGCCTGTTTTCATGGGTGGAATTTTTAGTACATGGAGTACTTGGAAGAATTTGTTTGAAAATAAATTTAACTTCTTCCCAAGTGTAAAGAGAGAAATGTTGGTGAACTGAGAAATGATGCCTGTGTCGTTACTATAGAAATGAACTGAAGGCAGCTCGCCATTCTTTTTTTTTTAATATATATTTTATTGATTTTTTACAGAGAGGAAGGGAGAGGAATAGAGAGCTAGAAACGTCGATGAGAGAGAGACATCAATCAGCTGCGTCCTGCACACCTCCTACTGGAGATGTGCCTGCAACCAAGGTACATGCCCTTGACCGGAATCGAACCTGGGACCCTTCAGTCCGCAGGTTGACGCTCTATCCACTGAGCCAAACCAGTTTCAGCATCGCCATTCTTATTATGTCCAAAATAATGCCTCTGAGCTCTTGCTCACCCATCTTTCTCCTATAAAACCAACAGTATCACTGTTTTAAATTTCCATTATGAAATACTCCCAAACATTAAAACAGTTGCAAAATTTGTAAGAAAAACAATTCCCATATACCCTTCACCTAGCTTCCCCAAATGTTAACCTGCTACTGAACCACCACAGTCCAATAGTCAAAACCACACTACCACTGATAACTAGCACCTAATCTACAGGTCTCATTAAAGTTTCATTAACTAGTCCACCAATGTCCTTAGTCTGGGCCTCATTCAGGGTCATACATTTCATTAGCTATGCTGTCATTTCCGTCTCCTTGAATTCAGGACAGTTCCTCAGTCTTTCTCTGTCTCTCAGGATCCTGGTGCCCCCTTCCTAAATAGTCTTGGGAGGTTGACTTGAGATACTTGTCTAACAGGGCCCAGAAGAGCCCTGGCTCATGTGTACATTCCTGTTGCTGCTATTACAAACTGCAACTAACTGGGTGGCTTTAAGCAATAGAATTCTCTTCATTCATAGTTTCTGAGCCAGGAATCTGAAATCAATGTGTGTGTAGGGCTGGCTCTGTCTGGAGGTTCAGAATGAGAAACTGGCCCATGTCCTTCTTCTACCTCCTGGTGGTTGCTGGCAATCCTTGGCATTCCTGGGCTCCTCTATGCATAACTGCAACTCTACTTCTATGTGCAGGACCTTCCTCTCTCTGTGTCTCTGTGTGACTTCCTCTCTCTCTAGAGAGAGAGAGAAACAGAAACATCAATGATGAGAATAAATAATTGATTGGTTGCCTCCTGCATGCCCCCTACTAGGAATTGAGCCTGCAACCTGGGCATGTACCTGACTAGGAATCAAACCATGACCTACTGGTTCATAGATCGATGCTCAACCAATAAGCCACCAGGGCTGCGCCTTCTTCTCTTTTTCTCAGGCCACTTGTCATTGGATTTAGGGCCTACCCTAAAATCTGGTATAATCTCATCTTGAGGTCCTTAATGAATTACATCGGCAAAAACTCTATTTCCAAATAAGGCCACCACCTGAGATACTAAATGAGTATGAATTTTTGAGGGAAACATTATTCAACCACTACAATGTCCTTCAATTTATTTCTTTAAATGGATATTTTTGGCCAATAATATAGATTATTGTTATGAGTCCTGATATACAATTTCTCACATTAACTTAATATGAAACAGCAGGGGCAGGTAAAAAGGACCATTTTATGTCTTAGAATGGCATCGAACAAACTCAAAACACCCACTGTAGGGGAAGATGATGGCAAATTAAATTGAGTTTTACATTTGGTATTTCAATTATAGATATGACTCGGCAGCAGCTCCACAGTTCCCTGCTGTTTCTCACTCTGGGTGAAAATGTACTATCATCAGTCTGCTACGAGAAAAGAAACATAAACACTTTGGTCCAGGAAGGCATCAGGGGTTTTATACTGCTTCTGAATTAGATGCTCTTGTAAGAGATCATTATTTCCAAGAACTGCCAAGACATTCACTCTGCCTCGCAGGCCCAGGGAAAAGGACAACTGCCACTTGTTCAATAGCCCGCTGCCACCTGATTAGAGAATGAGGTTTGCTTTGCAGGATTAGTTCTCTGCAGAAATCCACCAGTGGGGAGACAGCAGCTCATCTGCAAACTGGGCCTGTGGTGACTTCACTGCGACCCCCATATTTCCAAGCTGAACAGTGGTCCATCTCTCCAGCACAGCCCCTGAGCCTGCTCCCCACTGGTTTTCACACCTGGGCCTGAGATGCCCAGCCACAGACTGGAAAATTCTTAGATTGCTACCAACACATCTCATCGGCTCCAAGGTTAAATATTTTTCTTCCTTAGGAATTTCCTTAACCAGGTGGAGGAGACCCCTCTTGGTCACAATTTCTGAGATGCCTGCCCCACCCTCCACACTACCAATTTTGAAAAGATAAAGCTTTAGAAAGCCCACACACACTTAATCTTGCACCATCATACATGTGTTGATTGGGATTGGGATTTTTGGTCCAAGAAGTCTAAGCAGAGGAAGGCAAAGAGACTCAAGTGTCCAGATGGAAACAGGTGAACACTGTACAAAGGCCCTGGGAGCAAAGAAAAGCATTTAATATGCACACCTATCTCACATACACACTCAAACTACAACAGACTTTCCATAATATTGATGGTCCTGGAAAAGGTCCATACACTGTTCACTAGGTTTTATTTGAATAAGAATCAACACAGGAAAAAAGAAAAGTTGGCTCAATTTAAAAAACACACCTCCTAAACATAAGGAGACTGGCCACGTGTGCAGCACTTTGTTTGCCTGACTAAGCCTGTTCTGTGTTTGGGCTCACTTACTCCTCTATAACATAGGTCCTCTGTGCACATTTACCAGTATGGACACTGGGGCACTAGAGAGTGTAATTGACACAAGGAGACACCTTTGCAGGGAGCAGAACCTGAACAGTCAACAGGTACTGAGTGAGCACTCAGGATGTGCCAGGACATCCATGGATAGTAACACATTTGATTCTCAAAACAACTCTAGGCGGAGTACTGACATAATCCCCATTTTACAGATTGGAAAGCTGAGTTTATGCTTCTGAGCGCATGTTCAGGGTCTCCCGGTAGCTCTTCTTGAACACATCTATGGACAAAAACCAAGGCAAAAAGAGAACAAGCAAACACTGGGGTCCCATTTCCAAAAGTTCTAACTAAAAACCAATTCCCAGACACAGCATGTTGAACCCTTTGGGTCCCGGTGAGCAAATGCAGTTTCAGCCTTGAGAGGTGGCCTCAGATTCCCACATGCAGTCCCAGAAGGAAGACCCTGGGAACCCTGAGCATCTTGGTGGGATGCTCAGGGGAAAGGAAACAGAGCAGCGCGGGATGACAGCGCATCTCTCAGACACCGGCCTCATCTGTCAGGAGGAGACAGTCTTCCCTGGAGGGAGCAGCGAGGAACAGCAGAAACTTGGCCTCCTCTCTCCCTGCTCCCCTGGACCCTCAGATCCCTTTTGCAAGGTCAGAGGGGCATCATAGCTCCACTCTGGAGTTTGCCATCACCACAAGCATGCTCGCTCTCCTTATCATGGAGGGGCCTCCTTTACTGAGAGGACTTAAAGGCAAGCGAAGGAAGGGGAAGAAAGAGAAAAAAGAAAACTGCCAAGTGTCCTAGATGTAGTGTGGTGGTATTGGATTCACAGATGGCTGAGTTGTGAGTGTCCACCACACCACCTAACTTGCCAAATACGTGCCGGAGGGCAGCCCACAGTGAGGACTGCAACATTGCAGCTGGGCCTTTGATCATCTGGAAGGCCAGGGAGGTGAAGTGACCTGTCCAATGCCAGTTCTCAGCAGGTCTAAGACCGAAGCCCAGGTCACCCCCAAATTCTACTTCCCAGGTGGACAAAGGGTGGTTACATAGCTTTGGGAGAAGGGGCATGCCTGGCTGGGATTATAGTACATGAGGAGGGCATGGCCCAGTCCTGAGCTTGGCCATAGAGAAGGCGTGGGTGCCCTTCACCACAGACCTCTGCACCAACAGGGTCATCACCACAGGTACTGACCCAGGCCAGAAAAAGAGTCCGAGGTGCTGCCTCCCAGCTCAGCTTCCTTGCCCCTGCCATCAGCAGCCGTCATGCCTGCCATGTGCTCCCTGTCACAGTCTGCTCCAGTGCGGCCTCACCGTGGGAAGCAGGGGCCTGGCATCAAACCGCCCAAGTTGACTGGCAAGTGCCCTTGAAGCTGTTCCTACCTGTGTGACCCCGCCTGAATCCCTGCAATACAGGGATACTGGGTCCTCTTCCCATAGCGACCATGAGGACCTGGGCAACCTCAGGAAGGGTGCTCAGCAGAGGCCTGCCTCCCCACACATGCCTGCTGCTCTACTCTCCCACCTCTGAGCTGGGCTGCAGGAATGACTCTGCTCCCTGTGGGAATGACTGCCACGCATTTATCCTCCTAGTGGAAGAGGCTGCTGAGGGCAGAGCCAGTTGTCTGGGATAGGGCTGCAGAGAAGACACAGGGGAAGCGAAGTGGAGATGGGTCAAGTTTGGCTGCTTGGCACGCGCTAGCATCTTCCCCAGGAAGAGTCAGTCAAGGCTTGCTCCCAGGGCAGCCCTTGTCCGGCTGTGTGACCTCGGCCTCCGGTGGGCAGAGCACGTCCTTGGGAGCCTGGCCCCTGTGAGTTGTTGCTATTACTAACAGATGTGCTGCCCCATCAGAGCTGAGACTCAGCCCAGGAGCCAGGCCTCCCTGTTCACAGGACACCGGCAGATTCTCCAGAAGCCTCTTTGCTTCTTGTGACTGTGTACTTTGGACGGTGCTCTGAGATTCCAGAACCCAGGGAGCCCATGGACCCCTTGGCTGAGTGCTTACAACCAATGACCAAGAAACCCCTGTCTCATTGTGAGTTAGGCATTCCTGGGTGTTTACTTGTTTATTTCCCTTTTCCCTATGTGGCTGGTAACTCCATGAGTCAGAGAGCCACGGTGATGAGACTTCCAGTGCACACAGAGACTGCAGCTCCGCACTGTCTGGCTCAGGCACATAGACAAAGGAGGGCGGAGCCGAGGCCTGGCTTGCTCAAGGAGCCACTTATAGATGTGGCAAGTGCATTGCTAACCTAGACACAGACGGAGGCCACAGTGCCAGTCAGTTCCCTGTGGTTCTTGGCCCACACAACCGAAGGAATGACAGCAAACAAAAGGGGCCGGGTGTGACCCCTGTCGGAGCCAAATCTAGATGGCAGCTAAGCAGTGTTCTAGCCTGCAGCTCTATTTGGAGGGGCAGGCAGAGCCCCCATCCTCGTCCTCATCGGAACCCAGGAGGAGCTGGGAGCTGCCTCAGGATGGTCTGACAATAAAGGGCCACCAACCCTCTCCTTCCTGGAAGATCCCCAGGCATCTGACCAGGACTCAGCTTCGCTGTGGCTCAAGTCCTTGCCTAAGCCATTAATTTGGACACGGGGCAAAGTTCCCAGAGCTCCAGTGAATGGCACATGGTAAGTATTCAATAAATGGTTCTTGTGCTGTGGTTCCGTTAGCTCCCTCATTTCTCAGAGAGCAGGGTGGAGGGCAAAGTGACCCCCCAAGGTCACACAGCATGGCAATGAGGAAGTGAAGATTCAACCACCACCCTCAAGTACCCAAGCCACTTCTTTCCCACCACGTGCTGGGCCTCTGCGCCGGGAGCCAGAACATCAGGTTCCAAGATCTCTCACATGGCCAGTTCATGACTTCTTCACAGGTGCTTGTCCACACAGGTGCATCTGTCTCTCCAGGTCACTGTGCTGTCTGCCCCTCCCTCACTCCATCTCTCTCTGCCTTATTTTGTCCATAAGATGAGGATAATAATACTTAACTGCTACAGTTGGAAGAAGATGATTGCTATTATCAAGTCATGCCATTTATTGGACATTTATTAATACAGATCAGGCTCTTCGGGAGCTAGTACTATGTCTCTCTCACCACGGCATGGTGGTGATGGCCCCACTGCACAGGTGAGTGAGGTTAAGTAGCATAGCCAGCGTCACAGGTGCTGGGCACTCATGAGCACTCAATACAGAGCTCCCACCACCTACCCTCAACCAGCTCACAGAGCAGCAGGCATGTGAGCAAAGAGACTGAAATGACAGGGCAACACACTGCTCATCACTGGTCTGTTGACAGGCTGGGATCTGGAGGAGTTTCAATCAGCGCAGTTTAGATGATTCCTAGTGGGTGACTCCAAACTGACCTGGAGATTATCCTGCTCGCTCTCTGGACCTCTCAATTCATGCACACATGGAGAGTGGCCCAGTCCAACCAAATTAACTTCTAAATACTCACACAGAGTCTTTAAAAAGAAGTGTGCACTGCAGAAATCCAGAAAGCACAGAAAGGGACAGAGAAGCTACTTAAAGCCATCCCAGTCTGATGAGCAGGCTAACCCTGGGAAATGCCCAAGCCCACTGCATGCAACAGTACCCTCAGTGCACACAAATGCCCACATCAGCTTGGTGACCTTTACTAGGATTAGAGGGAGGGGTTGAAAACTGGGTGTTTTAATAACTTTTTTTCTACTCAAGGGCCGTTCAGGTGGAAAGCCACCATTATGAGATGTAATACATACAGCTCAGCTGCAGACGCTCCCGTGTAAATAGCTCTGAGCAGTGATATCTCCAAGAGATTCTCTGGAAGTTGAAACTTCTAATTTTCCAACAAATAACCTTTTAGTCCCTTTCATTTGGCCATTCTACCTGCTGGCCACTTCATCAGTTCTCTAGACAAGAATACATTCAGAGCTGACACTGACAAATTGCCCTGGTCTGTGAGCAAAGGTCTGCTCAAACCAGGCATTACTCAGCATCCTGACAGGTGACCTGTTCACCCGCTTCTATTCTTAGCAGGTCAGTGAGGCCTGAGATGAATCCTGGCTGAGACAGTTCACCAGATCATACATCCTATATTCTCTCCACAAACACTCAGCAGCTCAAAATGGTATCTCTATAATTATCCATAACTAGAGGCCCTTGGCCTTGCTTGCAGGGATCAGACCAAAACTGGCTATCTGACATCCCCTGAGGGGTCCCAGATTGCAAGAGGATGGTTCTCAGGAGATATTCAGGAATTGGGCTCCCCTTTCTCTGGTTCCAGGTGTGTTACCTGTCACCTGAGAACCGCAGTTGCCAAGTCACCACAGCTTGGCTGCTTCTGTATTGAGAGTCTGCCCCCTGGTGATCAGTGCATGTCATAACTACCGGTCAGAGTGTCTGTCCCCTGGTGGTCATTGTGCATCATAGCTACTGGTCAAATGGTCAGACAGTCACTTAGGCTTTTATATATATAGACTAGAGGCCTGGTGCACAAAATTTGTGCATGGGGGTTGGAGGGGAGAAGGTGTCCTTCAGCCTAGCCTGCTCCCTCTCCCATCTGAGACCCCTTAAGGGATGTCCACTGCCCATTTAGTCCCGATCCTAAATGGGCAGTCAGACATCCCTCTTACAATCAAGAACTGCTGACTCCCAACTGCTCACCTGCCTGCCTTCCTGATTGCCCCTAACCACTTCTGCCTGCCAGCCTGATTACACCCTAACCACTCCCCTGCCAGCCTGATTTATGTCTAACTGCTCCCCTGTCAGCCTGTTTGCCCCTAACTGCCCTCCCCTGTGGACCTGGGTTCCCCCAACTGCCTTTCCCTGCAGGCTTGATCACCCCCAATTGCCCTCCCTTGCAGGCCTGGTCCTTTCCAACTGCCCTCTCCTACTGGCCTGATTGCCTACAACTGCCCTCCCTTGCAGGCCTGGTCCCTGCCAACTGCCCTCCCCTGCTGGCCATCTTGTATCCACATGGGGGCAGGATCTTTTGACCTCATGGGGGCAGTCATCTTGTGTGTTGGAGTGATGGTAAATTTGCATATTACTCTTTTATTAGATAGGATAGGTCCTGGTGCATGGGTGGGAGCCAGCTGATTTGCCCTGAACAGTGTACTGGATCAGGGTGGGTGTTCCCTTGGGGCATGGGGTGCCTGGTCAAGAAGCCTGTGGTGGTTTTTAGGCTGGCCACACCCCCCAGCAACCCAAGCAGAGGCCCTGGTATCTGGGATTTATTTATCTTCTACAATTGAAATTTTGTAGCCTAGAGTGGAGGCAAGCTTTCTGCTTGCACAGCCATTGAAACTTGGTTGCCTTAAGTGGAGGCCTGCCCACCAGGATGTGCAGAAAGCTTGGCTTCCTCCATTGCCTGGGGCAACCCAAGCTTCCCTCCTGCTCTCTCTGTGGCAGTAGCCATCTTGATTGGGTTAATTTGCATATTTGCTCTGACTGGCTGGTGGGCATGGCTTGTGGGTGTAGCGGAGGTATGGCCAATTTGCATATTACTCTTTTATTATATAGGAAGGGTGTGGAGCTGCTAATACTATTTCCCCAACAACAGCCATGATCAGAAATGTCAAGCAAGGAAGGCAGCAGCAGCCTACAACAAAGGAGGCACCAAGGCCAGTGAATAAAACAGAAGTTACATCTTAACTTTTAATCCTCAGAAAGCTCAAACTTGAAACATTCACACTGTTATAATGAAAAAAACATATTATGTTTTGTGGAATAGAATTTTAAAGTTCCAAATCAAGAAAAGAACAGAAAATGAGCATTATAACACAGGCAGGAAACTAAATATTTGTTTGTCCACTTAAGTCTTTCTTAGAACTTAATTCAATCACTATTTGAAAGCAGCAATTCTCACATTTTAAATTGCACCTGAGTCAATTGGAGGAGTTCTAAATCACAGATTCTCTGCCTTTCTGAGACCAGGGCCTGAGAAATACTGTTCCTGACTTTGGAATTGCAGCAGAGACAAACCATAGCCCTGCCCCCTGAGGCTTACCTTCTATCAGAGTGATAACAATTAAGCATAAAACAATTTCTTTAGTGGCAAAATGATCATTCCTACCATGAAAAAAATGAAGTAAAAAAAGAACTGGGGATAAGGGAGGAAGAAGGGGTCATTTTTTAAAAGAAGATGGTCAGACAAGGCATTTCTGAGGAGGTGACCTTCAAACAGTGAATAAAAAAGAAGTCACATCTTAATGATGTCTGAATAGAGGGGAAGCCACACAAAAACCAGAGGGAAAGGCATTCCAGGCAAAAAGGGCACCTCACGGGAAGAACTCCATGAGCTTGGAATGCCACAGCACAGCAAGGCCAACTTCAACAGAGCAGAAGGAATTGGGAAGGGATGAGGTCTGAGTCAGTGGAAGGGCAGGTCATATTGAAAAAAAACAAACATTATCAATGGGAAAATGATGTAAGCTGATTCATGTTATACAAATAACCCCTTGACTATCACAAGGTGTGGAGACTACAATTGAAGCGAGAAGACCAGTCAGTGAGGAGGAAAATAGAGATGGCAGCTTGGACCACCAGCTTCAGTGGTCACTAGCAGACCTGGCAGGGAGGGTGGGAATGGAAGGCATCCTGCAGGGGAGGGAGGCAACACATTCCCTGTGGGTATGTGTGCAAGAATGTGGGGGGCAGGGGGTGTAACCTCCAGAATGACCATTGTTTTGCCTTGATTGTATTGGGGGTGGGGGACAGCAGCTGGAGATAAAATATTTTTTGGTAATATTCTCAAGCCTACCAAAAAACTGCAAAACTAAAAACAGCATGAAGACCACCTATCTACCTTTCTAGATTCTTCCACTTTCAACACTTTATCCCATCTGTTGCACACTCTCTACTCAAACACAAACAAACACACACACACACACACACACACACACACACACACACACACACACACAGACTTTTCCATTCCTAGCCACTTGAGAACAAGACATCCACACCATAGACCTCCCCCCAAAATTCCTCAGAACCACAATGTCTCAAGCTGTACATCCAGTTGTACCTGTGCAGCTTCTTTCCAGTAGTCATGACACTGAGCTCAACAGAAAACACACCAGCCCAAAACACACCAGCTAGCTTGAAGCCAGCACACCCAGACAGTGCAAGAGAGGCAGGAGCCCTGCATGAGCTGTGTGAAAGCTGGAAGAGAACTGGAAGAATTTGGGAGGCTTTCAGGAATCTGGCAGAGCCCCCGATGAGGCTTTGGTGGCCTTGAAAGTGGACAGGATTTAGTCTGACATGACTGGGTTAGGGACAGTCTGTACAGACCATGACAATAAAATGGGTCTGGAATACACAGTGACAGACAGAAGGCCACCCTGTGCTGGCAGGAACTGGAAGGCAGGTGTAGAAATGAGGTCACAGAGGCAGGTGGGCATATAAGAGAGAAAGGCATTGACAGTCGTCCAAGGACAAGGACAAGCTGCAACAGGGGGGAGCTCTGGGTCTGCTGGTCTCAGGCCTGACCACCTGCAGAGGGGTTTTAGCTTTTGAACAGGAAACTTGACCTGACTCTTTCAGTGACAAATTGACCAAATTTCCTTTTCTTGCCAATGTTGTAAATGTCTAATATTATCTCCTCTGCCTCAGAGTTCTCTTGTCAGGGTCCCACCCAAGCAATTCAAGTTTTTCAGTGACCAATCCTTCTGCCTTCTGCCCTTGAGCGATGAGATCTGACACTCCCCACTTGGACTTCACAGAAATGCCTCCACTTGGCTTCTCTTGTAGGCTGTTCTCTGCCAGGCCCAGAGATGTGCTTCCTCACTGCATTGGGTCAATGCTGGCAAGATCAGAAGTTCTGCATGCACAAAGTGGGGAGTGGGAGAGTCTTCTGAGTGTATAGAGGCAGCCCAAAACAAGACTGAAATGAGAAGAACCACTGCCATTTTTTTTGATCAAATAAGGCTTTTTAATTTGTCATTTAAAGGGAGTTATGACATCCTTCCATCATACACCCCTATCCAAGAAGCAATTGGGCCAAGAGTACCTATAACTAGGAAGCCCTGAAACTCCCAACCAGAGTGTATCCTCCATGGGTGTCAGAGGAGATAATCTATAGCCAGCAGGTATGTAAACATTCTGTTCTGGAAGGTACTGGATGCAGGAATCAGAATCGGATCAATGGATAGAGCATGTCATCTGTTCCCACAGCCAACACAGCACAATCTTTCAAGTGTCCATTTCCTACAAAGGAT
This sequence comes from Lasiurus cinereus, assembly GCA_011751065.1. Taxonomy (NCBI): domain Eukaryota; kingdom Metazoa; phylum Chordata; class Mammalia; order Chiroptera; family Vespertilionidae; genus Lasiurus; species Lasiurus cinereus. The sequence continues at coordinate 17,641,897 of JAAGEH010000020.1, forward strand.
TTCACAATCAGGCAATACTGCATATGGTTGAGTATATAAAAAAGCTGTGGGACCCTGGGCAAGTTACTTGATGTCTCTGAACTCCATCCTTCATCTATAAAATTATGATATAAAAAACAGAGTTGAACTTCATAGAATTGCTGTGAAGATTACATTTAAAACACTTAGCTTAGAGCATCATATGTTCTTCAAAAATGTTACTATTGCACCAGTTGAATTCAACTTTCCTATCCTACTTTAAAGACACACTAATATAATCAGTTACAAGAATACAGTCCATTTTTCCCTTTAAGCTAAAAATTTACCCATCCGAACAATAATAAGAGTTTTATTATTACACTAGAGGCCTGGTGCACAGGTAAGGTCCCTAGGCCTGGTTGGCGATCAGGGTCGATTTGTGAGGTGACTGGCGGGGCTATTGGGGAACCCTGCTGGTACCTGCTGTGGCTGGCCTAGTGCTGCCTGCTCTCTGGCTCTACCCCCAACCACCACCACTGTGGGCTCGGGGAAGCTCCTGTGTTGAGCGTTTGTACCCTGTTGGTAAGTGCATGTCATAGCAACCAGTCATTCTGCCGTTCAGTCTATTTGCTTATTAGGCTTTTATTATATAGGATGATATGTGGTTATATTATGTGTTAATAATATTATATGCTTTACTGTGCTACTCACTTAACCCTCACTACAATATTTTGGTGTAGGAACCATTCTCATCCCTATTTTATAAATCAAGAAACTAATCTAGCCATAGCCAGTTTGGCTTGGTGAATAGAGCATTGGCCCATGAACTGAAGGGTCCCGGACCCATTCTGGTTAAGGGCACATACCTTGGTTGCAGGTTCCCTGGCCCTGGTTGGGGTGCATGCAGGAAGCAATCAATCAATGTGTCTTTCTTAAATAGATGTTTCTCTCTGTCTCTCCCTTCCACTCTCTCTAAAAATGGAAAAAGATCCTTGAATAAGGATTAACAATAACAATTAAATAAACTAACAGGTAAGTGACAGTGGGCCCAAGGGCTATGATGCACATCCAAATCCATGCTCCAACTCATTTGCACTGATAGCTTTCATCCCGCTGTACACTCCAACCTCTTGGGGTTTTCCAAGCCCTACCCACGCCTCAGACTCTGCCTTCCCAGAGGGTGTTCAGGCAGCACCCAAGAGCTTCCACTTTTACCACCAGAGATGAGAAGCTCCTCAGACTTGCTCTGCAGTGAAACTGGCAAAACTATTTCTAAAACAATCACTTGAAGTTTCTAGAAATGGTCCTAAGGACACAATGCAAGTAAAGAAACATTTATTCAATCGATTTTACTAAATGTCAGTCAGAAAAGCAGGAGTCTATTGTATTTGAACCAAGAACTGCTCCCTTCCTCTCCCTTCCCAGCTCAATCAGACAGAAACTTCGCTCTGGACTAGTACAGCCAAGAACTCAGGCTCTCTCCCCACACTGGCAGCTGCAGGGCATTCATCCCAGAGAGCGAAGACATTGGCATTTTTCATCCTGCCACCAGCTACCTGTCACATGAAATCATTAGTTACCATGGACATGTACATCAAAACCACAATGAAATTTCCCGCCTGGATGGTGTGGCTCAGTGTTTGAGTGTAGACCTAGGAACCAGGAGGTCATGGCTTGATTCCCAGCCAGGGCACATGCCCGGGTTGCAGGCTCCATCCCCAGTGTGGGGCGTGCAAGAGGCAGTCGATTAATGATTTTCTCTCACCACTGATATTTCTATCTCTCCCTCTCTCTCTCTGAAATCAATAAAAGTATATTTTACAAAAGAAGTAAATATTATTTCTCACAAACAAGGGTTATATGGTAAAAAAAAGAAAGAAAAATAAAATAACTATTAGCAAGAATGTAAATAAATCAGAACCTTCACACATTTCTGGTGTGAATGGAGAATGGTACAACCAGTTCAGAAAAAAATTTGGCCACTCCTCAAATGGTTAAACATAGAATTGCCATATGATCCAACAGTTTTACTCCTAGGTACATACTCGATAAAAATACATGTCCATGCAAAAACTGGTGTATGAATATTCATAGCAATAATAATAGTAAAAAGGTAAAAACAGACTAAATGTCCATTAACTGACGAATGGATAAGCAATCTGTAGTGTATTTCTACAATGGAATAAATACTGATGTATGCTACAATGTTAATGAAACTTTAAAAAATATGCTAAGTAAAATAAGCCAGTTATGGAAACGCACATATTATAAGGTCAAATTTATATGAAATGTCCAGAGAAAACAATTCCATAGAGACAGAAAGTAGACTCATGACTGCTTAGGGCTGGGAGGGATTGGGGAGATAGGTGGGTAATCCCTATAGGTTGCAGGGTTTCTTTCTGGGATGATGAAGATGTTCTAACATTGACCATGATGATGCTTGCACATATCTGTGAATATATGAAAAATCACGAAATGGTACATTTAGTAGAAACTGTATGTGAATTATACCCCCATAAAGCTGTTTTCTCTTTTTCAAAAAAAAAAAAGAAGAAGAAAAAGAAGCTTGGAGTGATTTTTATCATCAAGTGGACAGAGATAAGAACCATCACCCCATCCTCTGGTCTCTGGAATCTTCCCAGGTTCTCTCTGGACAGTATTTCTGGTTCCTGCACCTTCATGATGCCGGCTGGGGACTGAGTCAGTGCTGCTTTTTGTGAACTGTTGTGCTTGGGCCAAACACATGACAAATGAGCTGTGTGAAGGTCCTGCCTCTGCTGCTTCCAGGACCAAACCCTGAGGCCAGTCCTCTGGCTTCTGGGCCCAGAAACCAACCTCTCAGCTCTCAGGATGAAGAGGTGCCTCTGATGAACAGCCATCTCTTCTCCAGAGCCTCGTGTGATCCATGTGAGAGAAGCTGGGAAACTGCATGGAGACACGTGTGAACTATCAGCTGCTGCACGGGTAATGGACTTCAGCCCTCCCGAACATGTATGCGGAGAGTGACTCAACCATCAGGAATTTTACCTGTTACTTTCGTGAAACCAGCCTCCTCTCAAGTCGCCATTTCAACAGCCAAAGTATGGCACCCCTGGACCTAGAGTTTTCATTGTTAACGCACACACATTGTGCGCACACTCCTCGCTTCTCTTCTTGAACTGCAATACCCTGGCCCCAGGTGTCCTCCCAGACACACCCCAGAGGCTTTGCCTTAAGCCATTCAGTACCAGCAGATGGTTGTACTTCTCACCAACCAAGTCAGCACTCACTCCCCATTTAAACTCAGGTCTTGGCATGTTTGACTTAGATTTCTGTCAGTTGAGCTAATGTGAACCACATCCCTCCAGAGACAACATTCTCTGCAACAGTTTCTCCATACTTGGCCATCCTTTGGGCAGAAATGCAGGCCACAGGCTTGCGAATGGAGGATAAAGCCCTTCTGGCACAACCTGAAAGTACATTATGTGTCTCCCATGACTAAGCTATTGATTGAGAAGAGGGGCAGCTCACAATGGGAAGAACAGCTGAGCTTTGCTGTCATACAGTCTGAAAAGTGGGGAAGGTCAGAGCAGACTCCCACTGTACTGTTCAAAGGTCTGACTTCACCGTGAATTCACCCTGGTGTGGGTCTGCTCGTCTCTAGATTCTAATTCTATGAACAGGGCTACTCATGCCTTCCGAAGGCTGGAAAATAGGAGGGAAAAGAGAGTGAGATCCTAAGGATGGAGGGGAGTGCTCACAGGATGGCATCTGGGCAGAAGGCCGGCTCTTCCTGGGCAAAGTTACTATCAACACCAGGAGTTGGACCTGCATCTCACAAAGGGTCCCTGAGGAGCTTCTTTAGGGTAAACCCTGGGTGTGGAAGAGCCGACCTTCACACAGACTAGCTGCAGAGGTGCCCGCATTCCACTTCCCACCACCTATCAGCCTGCTGGCCCCCACACGAGGAAGGCTCCTTAGTTCTCTACCTCATCCCCTATGTCTATTTTTAGCTCTAGGTGAATGTTAAGGCCTCACATTAGCTGGTAAATGTCAATTTCAAATATGTTATGTGACTCTGAATCTGAAGGATGAGGATGGCTTTTCCTGTATAAGTAAAAGAGTACCCACCAACCCTGCCTCCTTTTTATCAACTCCAGTGAGACTTGGGAAGGAAAACAGGGTGAGTGACAAAGGGATTTCATATCTCGACAGTTGAAACAACTTCTAGTCATATTTTCTCCCATGGACTCCTTAGAATGAGCTACAGGGGAAAAGAAATCTGAAATTCTAGACTGAAATGTGTCAGGATAAGAAGAGAGCATTTCCGCTGTCAGATTATCAATAACACTGGCCACAAAAATAACCCATCAGGTGAAGGAGGCTGAGGGAGCCTGGAGCAAACTTTCTCCCTCCCCTCCCCCTCTTCCCTTTCATTTCCCTCTCCTCTTATCCCTCTTACCCTTCTTCTCACTCTGGTCCCCCCACCCACTCTTCTCCATGCTCCCAGATGCTCTCTGGTCCCACACCATGGGGACAAAGGCCTTGTAGAAGTACAATGATTGGCAGAGGTTTGAGAACTCATGAGGTCAACATCCAGCATATGGAGGAGCAGGAGTGAACCCCAGGCCCATGCTCAGAACCACCAGACACACAAGAGCCCTGCATTGGCTCTGCATTTGCCCCAGAGAGAGTCTCCGCCCCGTCCACCCATTTTCTAACAAAGAAGTCCCTGAGACCAGGTCACTCTCTGAAGAGAATCCATCCAGCAGTTCTGGGAGCTCACTGCCTTTCTTTAGTAGAACACCAGAAGATCCACCTACACAATGAAGTCTCCAGGGATACAGAGCACTTCTAACTGGGGTGCAGGTGGCTGTCCTAGTCCTCTCTGCTAAAATTCTCAGGGCCACCCTGGACTCCATCCTCAACTGAGTGGAGTCCTGGCCCAGTAGTTCTGGGAAAGTCCAGAAGCCCCTGAGGTCTCATCCCGAGGGTACAGGGTGGAGCAGGAAGTCAAGGCAGCAGGAACACTGGGCCAAACTAGGCAGCCACAGGGAGCATTCCGAGAGACAAGGTGAGGCTCTCGGGATGCCCTAAGAGAAGATTTAGAGAACTCGGGGGTGCAGAAGAGAGGGACATTTACTCACTGGGGAGATCGCTGCCAATGAGCCAGTCAGACTGGCGCCAAGGAGCACAGTGCCTTTACACCTGGGCAGCAACACTCAGGGTCTTCAAGCCGTATAGCAGGTGCCAATCCATCACAATGGGCAGAAATGGCAGCTCTGCAGCAGGCTCCACTGGGACGTCAGCCCTTCAGCTTCAGGGAGAGACTGGGTGGACAAGGGGCACTGCCAGGGGCCTGGGAGCAGTGGCTAGCGACCAACCGCATATGTTGCTCCAATAATAAGCCACACCCAGCTACACTGAGGCTTCTGGGCTGGAGGCCAGACTGGCTGCAGGATGGTGGTGAGAACTAGCCATGGCGACACTGAGAGGGCTATGAGCAGGCTGACCATGAAATCCTTTCCTCAGTGTCAGTGAGGAGCAGCAGGCACTGCTCCCAGGCCTTCTCTTGGGAGACAGCTGCATGAGTAAGACAGCTGACTGACTTTTCAGAGGGCTGGACCTGGATTCACACTTGGACAGGTAACTTAACCTCCCTAAGACTCAGTCTTCCCATCTGTGAGTGGGTGAGCACCAGCAATGACAGTGCTTTCTGGGTCTATTAATATGTCAGAGTCTGTATGTGTATCTCCCTCTGTCTCTGTCTCTCTGTGTATGTGTCCGTTTTTCTCTCTGTGTCTCTCCCTGTCTCTCTCCTTTTCTCTCTCCTCTCTCTCTCTTTCATCCAATCCTTAAAAAATGCCCTGCACTGAGGGGAGTAGTTATTCTCCTGAAGCTGAGTGGTTCTGTATCTTGTCTGAAATCACACCACAGCTGAATGGTGGAGCCCAGATACTAACCCAGGCCGATTGTCTTGGGAGCCCATCCATGGCCCCACCAACCAGCAGACGGCACTACTTCCTGACCCTATCAGAGCTGCAGGCATCCAGGGAGACCGTGGAGCTGGGCCATCTGGCAGCATCTGCCTGCCAGCTCAGCATGGCAACAACCCAGTGGCCCTCCGTTATCCTGGGGAGACAAGTGTATCTTAGTAGACCTTATGCTGATACCTGCTGGTATTGTCACAGAAAAAGAGTGAACGGAAGGAAGCTTCTATCTGAGTTAAATCAGTGTTTCTTACACATAAAACTGAGGACTCTAGTCAGTTGTTAGTGCTCTACCTTTTATCCATTACTGTGGCCCCAAATTGTACTTAAAAAGCCAGTGCCTTTTGGGCACAAAGGTACTGTCCCTCAGTCATTGGCTAGACTCTGCTTACAAAATGGAGGGAGGAGCTAGGACAAAAAAAGAAAATAGCTTTTGTCCCTTCAATACACCTGCTTCAGATCCTCTTTGAAAGAAGGGAGTAAACTGGCAGATAAGAAAAGAATACAAGGCTGTAAAGTGATCCCTTTGAGACAAGCAGATTCTCTGGCAGGAGATACTGGGAGAAGGGATGGGGAAGGAGCCTGAGGCCCATGTGGGCAGTCCACTGGAGAAAACCAAGGAAATCGGAACAGACACTATAAGAACCTGTTCTTGAAATCCAAAAGGACCTTCTGGAAAGGCTGTAAAAGCTGAAAGAGCACTGAGCTGGGACAGTCTTTAAAGTCTGCTTTGTGCAGAAGCAAACCAACCCCACACGCATGTCTGAAGGCCTTGACCTGGTCTGCTCTTTTCTTGGGGCTCCTCTGCTGCCTGAGAAACCTCCCTATGCTCTCCCTAATGCTAATCCATCACCAGCACCTCAATTGGTCCTGAGCCTGCACCCCAACAGAGAGCCCCTCACCACCTCTTCATCTGGGTTATCGAAAGACTTGGTCCTGCAACTTCCCTCCTCCACCCTGCCTTTAACAGCAGGGAAACCCCACAGGCAAACCCACCCCAGAAAGTCTGTGAAAAACAAGGATGGTCCGCCTCCCTCCACCCGGCACTGAGCCTTGAGTCAAGCAGACCCCAGTGAGGATGTGCCCTTCCAGACTCCACTGTGAAGCTCTGCTTCCAAGCTCTGGTGAGAAACCACAGATTTGGAGTTAGAAGACTTTTTCCTCTGAGTCCCTCCATGTAGACTTTGGTGCCTTCAGTTTCTCTGAGATGTGGGTTAATTCACCTGCCAGAAGATGAAGTCACAATGTGTTGCCTCTACCTTCCTGGAGGTATGACCCACATGTGACCTGGCAGCGGCTGTTGAGGTAGAGACCACTCAAGAATTGTTCTACCCACTGAAGGGAGAGGGGAAAAGGAATCCAATCAGAAATGTAGAAAATCACTATCCCACTTCCGAACAGTGGAGAAATGACAGATGCTGGCCCTTGGAGATTATAAGATGGAGCTGCCATGCTGCTCAGAGAAGGATGTCTCTAAAGATAGATAAGGAAACCACAGCAATTTTTACTAGAAACCCACCCAAAGTAAGGGAGGCATGGGTTTTAGGCTCCCACAGCATTCACCAGCAGGCATCTGAGGAACTGAGGGCACTAAGCAGAGAACACAGCTGAGAGTGGGTGCCCTGTCCCCAAGATCTACCTGTGCATCCTTCAGGTGGTGAAGATGCATCCTCTGATCCCAACCCCCGTGAAGCATGTCACCATGCAGGCCAGGCTTGAAGAGGGGCCTGTAACAGGCGGTCAAGCCACAGGGACCAACTGGGACCCATCCTTGTTGCTCAACCCTGGGCCTTTGTCAGGCATTTCCCTCCCCTCTAGAGGGTCCCTGAGGCCCAGGAACAGCTGCTTCAAAAAGCCATCATGCCCGGACCCTGAGACAATGCCAATGAGAACACTAGCAAGGCGCACGGCCAACTGCCTTTGGCTTGAGACCAGCAAACCTTGCTTCTAATCCCATTTCCAGTCTGACCTGGAAGCACTGATCTATATTATTCCAAGCGTAGAAGAGTCCTCATATTTGAGGAAGGGCATACCTATGTCTGTGACACCTGCCCACAGGTGACTGAAATATTATGGAATCATAACATTTAGAGGGAACCATTTGTACCTCCCCAGGCCACATCACTTGGATGAAAATAACTAGTGCCACCTAAGGGCACAGTATGACACCAAAGGCAATCTTCAGCAGAGTCAGTGTCGGCACATAAACAACTTACGCCATGGTCCTTTGCCTCAAACAAGAGTGTGTCAGCCATGCCCACCACAAGCTGAAAGGACCATCAACTGGAAAGCCATTAGCAACTAACACACAGCTGTGTTGCCTTTTATCGAATAGCTGTGTACCTGAAAAATACTTGTAGATGAGCAGCTTTTGTAAATCAAGTACTTTTGTTCTTTGGTTTTTAACTACTAAAAAAAAAAAAAACAGCACTTATCCATGAGAATACACTTACACTGAACTGAGGGTCAAACATAAAACTTAAGTACTTTAATTTCCTGCGTATTTCTAGAGAAACATCCTGCATATACACCACTTATGAATACCCTTCAAACATGTGCAATGTCCTATGTGCTTTCCTCGGCATCTTGGTCCTTTATTGGTGAACATCTGAACCTCTCCACCTGAGCCCTCGGAGCTCCATCTCACTTAGGTCTCCCAGGAAATGTCCGTGCCCTTTGAGATGCTAATGCTGTTTCTTGAGAGAGAAAGCCATAATCAGGCAGGTTTGGGCAAACTGACTCATACAATGCAATGGCTTTCTCTGGGGTACAGACGTATTCCTTGAATATCCAGTGTGTACAGTGGATCCAAAGTGGCAGATTTCACATAGCATCTCCCTCCCTCATTTCATCCCAAAACATTCTTTCAATTGGTGCACTGTGATCTCTCTGCTTGCAATAGCCCCCTCCCCTCACCTGGCTCCAGTCCTTGGTTATTATTTCCCACCACCCTTCAGATGGCAGCCAAGCTCATCTTCCTCAAGAATGTGTCCTCTGGCCATGGCCACCCCCACCCCTAGTTGGCCCCTGGCCCAGACTGAGCTGTTCTGGGCACAGCCTGGCCAGACCACAGCCCCCTCCTTCACAGCCTTTCCTCTGGGTGCACGGAGTGCTCACTGTGTGTTCACTTCCCCTCTGTCTCCCCACTGGCCTGTGAGCTCCAGGAGGACATGGCAGTGTCTTCCCATTCATCACACCTTCTTATGCTAGAGTCTAAAGTCAGCACATGGGAGATGTTTTGTGAAAATCTATTAAATCAACATATGATGGTGGTGTTGAACCCAGCTCAGTGCCTGTCACACCAGTCATTATGGTGGAGGAATTCACTTCTAAACACGCCGACACTAGGGAGGCAGAGAACTGTTTTCCACAGCAAATCATCATTCTCTTGCCTGGTACGCATTCCTGTCTGGCAGGTTTGTAGGATTAAATTTGGAACCCTCTCACCTTCGACAAAAATATCCCCAACGTGTGAGCAGCTGGTACCCACTGACATTCTGATGCAGTTTGCTTTATATTTTTTTAAAAAATATTTTCTGCAATAGCATTTATTTTGCTCAGGGGAAGAGATTGGGAGTGTTTATATTTAAAAAAAAAAGACTAGTTTTCATTTATGATGGATTTTTACATGCTGAGAAAATAGCACAATTTGACAAAAACAGGACCTTCCATTTGCCACACGAGCAAAGTGTGTGTAAATAGGCATGACACAGCTACGTGAGCACTCGAGCACAGCCACAGGGTGGTGGATATGGGGGCACATAAGACACAGTAGAAAGAGGCAGTATGTCCCTGGGATTTTGAAATCAAAGTGCAGGGGGTCATATGCTGACTGGCCCATTTCACTAGCTGAGTCATCCTGAGCAAGTCTCTAAGGCTCGGTTTCCTCATCAGCAAAATGGGAATAACAATTACTCCCAGTTCACTGACTTGTGGGTAGGATTATACTGTCTCAGATCATGCTTGTGCCTCTACCTAATAAATACCACATCCATGTTATCCAAAGGAAGAACACTGATGAGGAAGACATCCATGGGTTCATGCACAGGGGAGAGCTTCTGAAATGAGCAGCCGTATGGCCCAGCAGTAGGACCTCAACACAAGGAGGCCCCCAGGTTGGAGCATGAGGAGCAAAGGGAAGGTGGGTGAGCATCCACATTCGGCTACTGCAGAAGGCACCCATCAATCAGCTTCTGACACCCGAAAGCAAGTCTGGCTCCACACTGTTTTCTGTGCATTGAATGTCCAGTGGTAAAAGGATTTACAACATACAGGAGGAAAAATAATGTTACCTGGTTCAGGGTCACACACACTCCCAGATATAGGTCAGCCACTGAGGGTATTCATTATCATCACTAACAGAAGTGATGTTTAGTAGGCATTTACCACATACAAGCCATAGTGCTAGAGGCTGAACACAGTGTGCTGTTTCATTTAATCCTCACAAACTTCCATGAGGTCGGTGCTATCATAATGTCTGCTTTACAAATGAGCAGGCAGCAGAACCTTTGTGGCAGCAAAGGTCAGCACTGAGACAACGCATATATCATTGGACCACACACCCTTGAACGAGTCCCATAGCTGACCTGGTGCAACCCAGGGAGGGGGCAGAGGAGGCCTGGGGCCACCTGCAGGATAATCTGTTCACCTCCATGGAGGACCAGCCCCATATTCTCAGCAAAGCTGCCCCTTTCTCATTCTCAGGGCTCTGTGGCATCTCATGGCAGAGGGAGTCAGTCTGGGCACAGAGGTTCTAGTGCTATTTGCCCAGGTTGCCCACACACTGCTGTGATTTCCAAGTGCGGAAGAAGGCCCATCCTTCAACTTCCCCATCACAGCATAGATCCAAAGCAATTGCTACCTGGACTGCTTTCTAAGTCATTATGTACATACTGTAAATCACCTACACATTCTGGTTCTCTACTATTAATGTGACAAATGTACATTTCACAAATGTAGACGCACCAGGAAAACGAACAATACACACAAACCCCTGTTAGCAATGGTTCCAGCTCTCACATTGCCCCTCACTGCCCTGGCCCCTCCTTGTAGAATTTCCTGGCCTACATTCAGCTCCTATCCAATTGCAAGCCTCCATAATGATTTCTATTATTCTGGAAAAATAGGAAGATATTAAAATATAAACAAATTAAGAGAACTTGATGGCAGTATAACCTCATTAAGAATACATCTAAAACTATTGTCTTCAAGAGCAAGCACACACACAAATATCAAATTCAAATAGAAGTAGAATTGACAGACTAACAAGAAGAAATAAATAATGATCCATTTGTGATGACCTGTAGTAATATGGGAATCAGATAGTAATGTAACAACGTAGGATTCTGGACCTGATGTAGGATTAATGTGGTGATACAGTAATGGAGGATCCAGATAGTGATGCAGTAATATGGACTGAGGTGGTGATGCAGTGATGTGGGATTCAGGTGATATTATAGTAGTGCAGCTTCAAGGTAGAAATGTAGTAATATGAAATTCAGTTCAACAAATATTGGTGGAAGCATTTTTTTATTCCAGCCTTCTGCTAGGTCCCCCAGGGGATAAGAAAATAATAGCCTCTGTCTCCAAAGAAAACAATCTCAGTTAATTCCAGGGAAAGTGAAGCCACTGCACTGTGGGGACATCCATGAGAGGGCAGGTGGCTGTTCTGAAGAGGAGGGCTGAGACCACAATGAGGAACAAGGTATCTGTGGTGGAGCTGGGCTCTCAAAAAAGGGGAAGTCTGATTAGGGCAGCAGGGAGAGCAGGCTGGGTTGGAGGAAGGAGCCCAAGGGAAGGCCATCGAGACTTGGAGTCCTGGGATGGTGTATAAAGGGGAGGAGATGGCTGGCCTGTGGAAGAGGGCAGTGAACTGGCATCATTTGTGAGAGTGTTAACACCTCATCCTACAAACAATGCTGATGGGAGGGTAAATTTCGGGCAGGGTCAGGTCAGGAACGCACTGGAGAGTTGAGAGATGGAAACTGGTTTGGCTTAAAGAGATGATGTGTGTCAATCAAGTGCCTCCATGTGCCAGGCGCTGTGCTGGGTGTTCAAAATAACACTTCACACCTTATAGATGGGGAAACTGAGGCTCAGAGAGTGGGATGTTTTTCTCTGTTCTGCCAGGCTGGTACTCATAGAACTGAGACCCATGCCCAGGCCAGCTACACTTCAAGGACTCGCTGATGCTTCTGGAAAACAGACCCGATGGAGATGATGGGCACTGCAGGGGTCAGGCCTGAGTGAATGCGCTAGTCAACACCTCAGTGCTTCCCAGAGGCTCGGAGGAGCAACTTCTTCCCACTCAAGTGCAAGGGAGCCATTCACGGAAGTCATGCATTTGAGGTTTACCCCACTTTATGTCCGGACCCAACTCTAGATCACTAGCTGTGCAAGGTTTGTCTTTCACAGCAGCTGCTGCCTATAACACATGGGGTAATGGTAAATCAGATGCTGCAGCTAAGGGGCTAAGTACAGAGCATGGCTCTTGGTAAGCATTCAACTCATTGATTCATTGATTCATTGATTGATCCATCCATCCATCCACTCATCCATCCATCCATCCATCCATTCATTCAATCATTCATTCAACAAATGCACCTTCTCGGTTAAACACAAGCCCAAGGATAGGGCTAAGGGGCTATGTAGCATCCTCCTTCCACCAGCACTCCTGAAGAATTATGGACACAAGCCTGTGCATGGACACATACACCTCTATGCAGACCTGTGCTGGGCTCCTGCGCGTGCACACCCAACACAGTATGAAGGCCTGGCAAAAAGCAGCTTGAACTCAGCTGCTCAAACTGTGACTTGTTAAGCAAAGATAGTTATTCTGTGACACAAAAATCTAATTTTCAAATTGCAAGAGAAAAATATTTACTATTTGGGATGACAACTGTGGAGTCCCTTCAGTGATCTCACCTGGTCCTGCTGTCCTCACATTGGTGGACCGGGGCTGGGAAAGTTTTCCTGGCCCAGATGAGGCCTGCAAGTGCTGGAGGGCCCTGTGCTGGGAGAGTCCCTAGCATCTTCCTCTAGGGCAAGAGTAGAGTGTCAGGCCTGCTCCCCATTTATGGCCATAGCATCATCAGGTTCAGTGAGTAAAGGGAGACGGATGTGAAAGCATGATTCAAGCCACCTCTAAATAGTCCAGTTCAGCATTCCAGGAGAAACACACCATTCAGAGCCCAAATATCTCTCTTTCTCTCTTCCCTTCCCTTCTCTTCCCTTCCCTTCCCTTCCTCTCTCTCTCTCTCTCTCTCTCTCTCTCTCTCTCTCTCTCTCTCTCTCTCTCTCTCTCTCGTACACACACCCCCACACACACACGAACAGGCAAGAGGAAGAAAAAGAAACTTAAACACAGCATTTTAAAAGGTCCATGAGCCTTCTTACACGTCAAACAACTCTTAGAAAACATTTTAATGATTTCCGTGTAAACGAATCAGAAACATATGGATTAAATTCCCCTTAAAATATACACATGTAATTAAGGGGAAAAGTGCTTGGCAAAATCAAACCCAACATTTGAAAAATAGGTTGAGACATCTGACAAATCCACAAAGAGCCATCCCCACGGCAGCGTGCTCTGCTCCCACCCGGGCCCAAGTCCCTCTCACTCCAGCTAGCTCTGCTCCCACAGGGCCCGAGTCCACCTCCCAGCAGCTAGTTCTGTTCCCACAGGGCTCGAGTTCACCTCATGGACCGCTGCTCTTGCCTGGGCTTTCAAAGAACCTACTGGACTGTAATAGACAGACCAATTCCTCACTCTGCGATAGTGACCCTTTCCCTAACTCTGTTTTCATTTTCAGAGGCTGGGCCTCCACACACAGCCCAGGCTTGTCTGACTAGATTCCCTGACAAGAAGATAAAGGGTTGGCCTAGGCTGAATCCTGCAATTCACACCTAGCTTATGCCTGCAGGGCAGGCCACCTGTCTCCATGCCCTCCTTTACTGCTGGAAGTGGGGGAATCAAGACAGAGTTTTATTTCAGGTGCCTTGTCTTCATACATACAAAAACAAAGTGTTTTAATTTGCACTCTTCTCTCCTTCACTTACCTCGAAATAAATAATTATTGAGCCCCTGCTATGGGTTAAGTACCATGCTGGGGCTGAGAAATCATGAGAAAACAAAACAGATAAGGTCCCCTGCCTTCAGGAAGCTAAAATTCTTGATGGAGGTTGCTCTCTGGGGCCCAAGCGTGAGAACCCTCACCTTTGTCATGTAACGGGCCAGGTACCATTCCTCTTCACTGGGTTTTCTCATTCTGTGTCCTGGACTCTTTCCCTCCCTTCTGTCCTCTCCTTCAGTGTGGGTGGGAACAGCGCACACTTGTTCCAGCATGCATCTTTCGCCAATCAGATTGTACCAGTTCCCAACGCTTCCATGATTTTCTGATGGCTCTACCTGGCACATGGCCAGCCCTCCCGGGCCCCTTAGTTACCTTTCTGACTCCCATAGAGGGGCGGCCACTCCTGCTGCTGCCACTGGGAGCCAGCCCACCCTTACCCCCTCTGCAGCCTCCTAGATACTCCACTTCCTCACTCTCAGTCTCTGCCCTACACTCTCCCACCTGGATACCAACTCATAGTTTAGTCTTTCTGTTGGACACACTTCACTACCAATGCCTCGCTGCCTGCCTAACTCCTTTCTTCATCTCAGGGAGGCCTGTCATTAAATCCCAGTGCTGCACTTTGCCTTTGCAACTCCTGTCACACTGATCATACCTTGCTCAGTACCTGTCTTCCCCACTGCTCAGGGCAGGGCCCATGTCTGTCCTAGTCATGGATGGATCTCTAGAGCTTGGCACAGAAAATGTTTGATGAATGAATGAAGGATGGAAGGCATGCACGAAGGAACAGATGAGGTATTGTACTGAGACAACATTTAGTTTGTTTTCCCTGCTCTCTCCCCCTTTCTCTCCCAGGCAGGTAGTCAGAGCCTCTGCAGTTCTTGCTCCCAGGATGTTTGCAGGGTTGACATGTGCTAGCTGCACAAGTCAGAAGCTCTCCCAGCGAGTGTGGGAATCTCAACTCAGTGCAGGGAGCCATGGTGGGCAAACAGGAGAAGACAGAGGGCAGCCAGAAGGACATGACACTGGAGATGGATCTGCAGTCTCACTAGAGCAGAGCCTGTCCCCATCCCCTAGCAGTACCCAGGAAAGTTTATGCTTCAGAAGGAAGGCAGGCAATGGACCTGCAGTGGTGAAACCCAAGGCCTGAGGTCTCAGCCTGTGCAAAAACTCTCAGTCCCCACGGTGACCAAGCGGATCCTGAGGGACCAGGTTCCTATTCTCTTGGACCTCAGGTCCAGAGAGGCAGCCGAGTAAGTGGGACTTGTTACCAGAAAATCTGGCACAGCGCTTCCCTCACACAGCAGCTCCCAAGCAAGTTTCAAACCACTCTGCTGTGCATCCCCAGGGTCCAAACTGCGCATGGGAAAGCATGACCCAGCATTGGTTTCCTTTGTGGGGAGTAAGATTCCTAACCCAGGAGCATCACGGCCAGGGATCAAGTGCTGAGGATGTGGGTTGAGTACATGTCATCAATAACTGGATCAGAGCTGGAGAATCCTCTAAACATAAAATACATATCTGCAGCTTGAAAAGAAAAAAGACAGTATGGAGCTGGTTTGAATTAGGTAGAATGGAAACAGGAATTTTTGTGAAGCCCCTCCCCTGGGCAGCTCCTCGCTGTCTAGCAGACTAGACAAGGGATAGAACCTGACTGACCCCACTGCCTGGGACCAGTGAGTCTGGGTGAGGACGGTAGGCAGACCCACTCAGCGCTGCTGACAATGACTTTAAACATCATCACCTACCTCCACAGCTCAAGTGAACTGCCTGTTTTTTAGATTCGCCTGATGAGGCTCAGAGCCACCACCACAGTCCCTGGGATCAGTGGCAGTGCTGGTCCTTCATGTGCTGTTGCCACCAAAAGGTACAATTATGCTTTTAAAAGCTTACAGTGCAATTAAATCTCTCTCCATAATGGTGCTAATGGCTCCAGCAACCTTGAAGCAGCTGTCATATTTTAAAAGATTGTTCTGAATGGTTTTATGTCTGAAATTGCTCTGTAAAATCTTGTTAATTTTTCATCTTCAACTGAGTATGTATTTAATGCTGAGAGGATGGCTTTCTTCCAGCTACAATGCACAAAAGGGGCCTTCCTTCCTCACTGACAAGACCACCCTAGAGGACTCAACCCTACCAGAGACGTGAGCTCAGCTCCTAAGGCTGCAGTGCTCAGGAATCTGCCCTCTAAGGAACAGTCCAAACTGAAGATTAGGTCACGTGGGCCAGTCCAGAGCCCAGTAGAGGTGGTTCAGACTGACATCACTTTCTTCAGAAGGGAGGGAGAAAATGGCAAATGTGTGGCTGCCACATGAGCAAGTGACAGGGCCCCCTCCTTGGCACTCCCACTGCCCCTGGCTTTCCATAAAGGTGACCACTAACTAATTGTCTCATTACCTGTTTGTTCCCCAAGTAAAGTGCAAACCCCTCAGGAGAGGGCCTATGTCTGCTTCACCGTGAGGTTCCCAAAAAACATGGGAATAATTCATGAATGGAGTCTTGCCTCCACTGAGGATTAAGGACGGGTAACAGGTAAACAAGCAAAGGAAGACAGGTATCCAGCCACAAAGCACAGGCACAAGAAGCATGCTTCAGAGACAGTAAGGAAGAGGTTCTTTAATCACTGACCAGCCTTTATAAACAGGGACCTAGAACAATTTAGAAATGCAACTCATGGTCATGTTATTTCCCAACAGTAGTGATGGCAGCTAGATGACTGAGCACTTTCCTGGGCTGCACCCACACGTTTTACAATGGCCCTCTGAGGGAGCTGGCATCCTCATCCTGAGGCTCAGGATCCAGCGAGGGGAGGAGCAGGAATCAAACCCCACCGCCTTCTCTGGACCACTGGGCTCTTGTAGGTGACATGGAGTTGAGTGGGTGATGGCTCCTGGCCCCTGATACTTTTGAAACCTCAATGGCAGGCAAAGGGCAGAATTTTACTTTGAAGATGCCATCACCTTCTGAAGTGTTATTCATACCCTCTGTCAAGTCCTCACAGCCATCTCCTAAGATAGACACGGTTATTATCCACATTCTATGGAAGAGGAAACTAAGGTCTCAGGAGATAAGGTGGTGCCCTCAAATTCACAGCCATTCAGAGGTGAAATCCGGGGTTTAACCAGAGTCCATCTGCTTCCAGAGCCCAGTCTTTGGCCAGGATAATCCCAACTCCAATGGGCATATAGGAATTTGGGGAAAATAACCCTAGACCCTATGTGAAGGCTGGATTTGAGGGCCGCAGACCTGAAAACAGGGAGCCGGTGAGGTCCCTGCTGCTTTGTACTCTAAGAAAGGCCACAAACTATTCTGTTGCAAACACCACCACTCCACCCCCACCCCGGTGTTCCTTGAACACTTAACTACCATTATAAGGAATAGAGGAAGGAGAGAGACAGACTACACAAGTCAGGGGATGACCTCCTAAAAGTCGAATCCGGCCATTGTTTTTCGGAGGTGAATGTTTTACTGAAACACAGCAATATCAACTGACTTACCTGTTGCCTGCGGCTGTGTTTATGCCAGAACAGCAGAGTTGAGTAGTTGTGAGCAGGCTAGATGGCCCTCAAAGCCAGAGATATTTACTATTGGACCCTTTACAGAAGCAAGTTTGCCAACCTGGACTGGCTGTCAGAGAGATCCTGCAAACAGCATGGGGAAGTAGCAAGCCGGAGTCTCAAGGCAGATCAAGCACACATTGCACCTATCCAGGCTGACATACCCGGAGTATAATTGTGGTTTTCAAAATAACATAATGTCCCAAATCGGCCAGCCCTGTACTTTCACCACCTCATCTCAACCCCTGAAAGGAGCGCCCTGCAACTTACCTTTGTTGTACATGTTCGTTGGCACCTGGACGTCACTGAGACTGATGTTCACAGGCAGATTATTGAAATGGTCATTTGGGGCCAAGATGAATTCCTTCCCCAGCTCCAAAAAGTTCCCGTCTTTGTCCCTTTCATTGATCAGCACGGCATTGAAGTATTCATACTGAAAGAGAAGGCCAGGAAATGTTACATGTGGCTCAGGCAGGGGGCTGTGGTAACAGGCAGACCTGGGCTTAAGCTGCAGGCCATCCTCACACTGTGGATCCTACCCTGGTCATGTGGTCCCTTTTAGTCTTTCATATCCTCTATGGCAGCTTTCAGAGGGGTGTGAAAGTAGTATATAAATATTTCTCAATGTCATATAATATTCTTAGGGGAAAATGAAAGGAGGTACACAGGACTTCCTTTTGTGTATATAGGGAAAACTGCCCTAAAACCATTTTAATTTTCAAAAATTTGAAGACAGACCCTGTCCTTATATAGCCTGTTTCAGTTGAAGGATCCTGGAGAGAATAAAAAAAATAACAAGTAAACAGATAATATGTCAGACAGTCATACTTGCTAAAGAAAAATAATAAAGCAGGGCAAGAAGAACACAGCAAGGAAGGGCTGTGCTTTTATATACAAGGCTCAGAGAGGTCTCACTGCTCCAGGGACTCACACACACAAGATGAATGAAGGGAGGAAGGGAGCTGTGTAGGCAACAGCACCAACAGAGGGGACAGCAGAGCAAAGGCCCTCAAGATGCAAGTGTGTTTTAAAAATGGCTGCATCATCATATCATCATCGTCATCATCATCATCATGGAATCTATGTATATAAAAAGCTAATATGCAAAGTGTCCCCTCGGGAGTTCGACTGGGAGACCAGGAGTTATATCACTCGCTATGACATGAGCTGACCACCAGGGGGTGGCACAGAATGAAGGAAGGCCCTGGATGGCAGCCAGCAGCAGGGAAGAGAGGCCCCAGCCAGCAGCCTGAAGGAAAGCCGTGGCCAGCAACCAGAAGACCCCAATTGTCCCTGATCACCAGCCAGGCCTAGGGACCCTACCTGTGCATAAATTTCATGCACCAGGGCTATAGTATATACACTGAGTGACCAGGTTATTATGATTTCTGAATACATAATAATCTGGCCACTCAGTGTATATTTATATAATAAAAGGCTAATATGCACACTGTCCCCTTGACCAGGAGTTCAACTAGCAGGCAGGCCAGCCAACCGGCCATATCCCCTCTCCCTGGCCAGGCTGGCTGGACTCTACCTATGCACAAATTCATGCACTAGGCCTCTAATATATACTGAGTGGCCAGATTATTATGCATTCAGTGATCACAATAATCTGCTCACTCAGTGTATATAGAATGCTTATATTATTCTAAGTGCTTTTTAATGGGTTAATTCTCCTTTCATGTGTTGATGTTACTAACAACTCAATGAAAAAAATCTTATGAGCATTCACACTTCACAAATGAGGAAACTGAGGTATAGAGAATTCAGGTGCCCTATCAAAGATTAATGTGCAGCTGATAAACAGAGTCAGGGTTCACACACAGCAGTCTATTTCCACAAGATTGCAAGATGGCAGATCACAGTGTAGTGGGAATAATCAGATTGGGGATTTAAAACAACTGTGATTAATATACTTAGGACACTAATGGAAAAAAATAAGAAACAGATAAGAACAAGTGGATAATGTAAGCAGAGAGATGAATATTCTAAGAAAGAATCAAAAGGAAACCCTAGTAACCAAAAACTCTGTAACAGAATGAAGAATGCCTCTGCTGGCTCATCAGCCGACTGAACACAGCTGAGGATATAATCAATGAACATAAAAATAGCTCAATAGAAACTCCCAAACTGAAAAGCAAAGAAAAAATGGAGAGAAAGAAAAGAAAAAGAATATTCAAGAACTATGGGACAATTACAAAAAGTGGAACATGTATAATAGGAATACCAGAAGGAAGAAAAAGTAAGAAACAGAAGAAATTTTTGACATAATAATGGATGAAAATTTTCTAAAATTATGATAAACACCAAACCACAGATCCAAAAAACTCAGAGAGCACCAAACATCTAACTTAAAAAAAAAAAAAAAACTACATCTAGTCATATCATAGTCAAACAGCAAAAATGTGAAAGAAGATCTTAAAAGAAGCCAGGAAGTGAAGTTTTAAATATGAGTTCATTGATTTTTAGAGAGAAGGGAAGAATAGAGAGAAAGAGAAAAACATTCATGAGAGAGAAACATCAGCATCTATCGGCTGTCTCCTTCTGCACACCCCCCCTTACCCCCTGCTTGAGATCAAACCCACAACAGAAGCATGTTTCCTGACCAGGAATTGAACCAGTAACTCCTTGGTGCATGGGTCTATGCTCAACCACTGAGGCACACCAGCAGGGCACAATAAGTTTAAATGACTGAAATCTGCATAGTATTGTCTCTGGTTAAAATAGCCTAATTTTAGAAATTAATACATGTTAATATATTGATAATTAAAACTATCAATGCCATCTAAGAAAAGTTTATGCCTAGAAAAACCCTAAAGATTTGGAAATTAAACAGCACAGTACTTAATAATACATGTGAAAATTACATGGAAAATATTTTTAAATGAATGATAATGAAAATTGTCAATATATGTGAGATGTAGCTAAAAGAGACTTTACAAAAAACTATAGATTTAAAAGTTTATGGAAAAGAAGCACCTTTTAAGATGAATAGCTGAAGATAAAAAAGAACCAATGAAACTCGATGTTAAAAGAAGAAATAGAAATAAAAGCAAAAGCAATGAAACAAAAAGCAAGTAACAGAAGGGGGAAATCAATAATGTTAAAAGTTTGTTCTTTGCCAAAACCGGTTTGGCTCAGTGGATAGAGCGTCGGCCTGGGGACTGGAAGGTCCCAGGTTCGATTCCCGTCAGGGCATGTACCTTGGTTGCAGGCACATCTCCAGTAGGGGGCGTGCAGGAGGCAGCTGATGGATGTTTCTCTCTCATAGATGTTTCTAACTCTCTATCCCTCTCCCTTTCTCTCTGTAAAAAAAATCAATAAAATATATTTAAAAAAAAAAGTTTGTTCTTTAAAATAGTTAATCAGCCTTAGCCAATTGCTCAGTGTTGGCCTGCGGACTGTAAGGTCCAAGGTTTGATTCTGGTCAAGGGTATATGCTCAGGTTGCAGGCTTGATTCCCTAGTAGGGGGCATGTGGGAGGCAGCCAATCAATTATCCTTTCTCATCATTGATGTTTCTAGCTCTTTCTTCCTCTCCTTCTCTGAAATCAATAAAAAATATATTTGAAATGTTATTTTAAAAAAGAAAAAAAGAAATAAAACTTAATAAAATTATAAAACCCTAGCTAGATTGATGAATAATAAAAAAAAGAAATCACAGAATACTAATATCAGGAATGAAGAAGAAAACATTATTATATATCTTAGAGACAATGAAAATATAAGGAATTATTACAAACAACTTTATGCCGATATTTGATAACTTAAGTTAAATGTTAAATTTCTTTTAAAGATAGAAATTACCAAAATTGTCAAAAGAAGATATGCCTGGCCATATGTACATGATGAGCTTGAATTCAAGATTAATAGCCATACTAAAACAAATGACTCCAGGTCCCGATGACTTAAATTATGAATTATATCAAATATATAAGAAAAAAACACAAACTCTCTTATAAAATTATAGGAGGGAATATGTCTCAACTTATTTAATGAAAGCAACATAACCCTGATGCCAAAATCAAACAAGAAAATGTTTTTTTTAAATAATACACCAATATCTCTCATTAATCTAGATATAAAAATCTTAACCAATTATTGAATCAAATTCACCTATATTTAAAAAGATGACCAATTTGTGTTTATCCCAAGAATTCAAGGTTGGTTTCACATTTGAAAATACTAGCACAGTTCACCATATTAACAGAATAAAAAAAGAAAAATCACATGACCAAATAAATGCAGAAAAATCATTTGAAAGAATTCAATTTTTGTTTATCAAAAAACTCTCAGGAAACTAGAAATAGAATAAAATGTCCTCAATCTGATAAAGAGCATTTATGAAAACCTACAGCTAAAATTATATACATGATGAAGCACTCAATACGTCCTCTAAGATCAGGAGCATGGGAAAGATGTCAGATCACTTCTATTCAACATCATACTAGTGGCCCTGCTGGCAAATTCAATAAAACAAACAAATAAGTGGTCATAGAGACTGAAAAGGAAATACTCTATTTATATACAGCATGATTACCTATGTTGCAAAACCTGAGGAATCCACATAATCTACTATAACTAGTAAATCACTAATTTAGTAAAATCATGGGATACAAGGTCAATATATAAAAATCAGTTAGTAAATATAGTAACAAAGAACAATTGAAATTAAAATTGAAAGGAGAAATAATATTTACAGTAGTATAAAAAAGATGAAATACTTAGGTATTCCTTTTATAAAATGTATATATAATGCCTGTATGGTGAAAACTACAATACAGAGTGGGGCAAAAGTAGATTCACAGATGTGAGTACATGAAACACAGAGTTTATTCTTGTATTATTATTTATTAACTAGAAGCTCAGTACACGGATTCCTGCACCAGTGGGGTCCCTTGGCCTGGGCTGTGCCCTCTCCCAATCGAGTACCCCTCAGGGGATGTTGGACAGCCAGTTTCAGCCTGATCCCCACAAGGCAGGCCGACAGACCCCACTGGTACAAGAATCCTTGCACCAGGCCTCTAGTATACATATAAGATCTTTGGTAATCTCTTCCGCCCCTCCCCTCCCTCACATCCCTCTGAGATTCATCACTCTGTTCCATGTTTCCATGCCTGTGCATTGTGCATATGCTCCCTGATGGTCAGTGCACATCATAGCCACTGGTCAAATGGTCTAACAGTCAAATGGTCAAGTGGTCGAAAAGTTGTTTAGGCTTTTATATATAGAGAGTGTGGTATTATTTTCCATTCAAACATCTGTAAACCTGAGTTTTCCCCATTCTATTTATTGCTGTGAGAAATTTTAACAAGTTTAAATACAGAGAGATAGCTTGCTTAAGTATTAGAAAATTCAGTATTGAGGTACTAATTCTTCTGAAATTGATCTATAAATTAACAAAATCCCAATCAAAATCTCAACAGACTTTTTCTAGGAATTGCCAAGTGTATTTTAAGTTTTACATAGAAGTAAAAGGGATCTATAATATTGAAAAACAATTTTGAAAAAGAATAACCAAGTCCAAGGAGTCACATTTCCTGCTTTTAAGTTTTACTATAAACCTAATTAAGCAAAAACTTTATGGTATTGGCCTTAGAAGAGATAAACAGATCAATGGAACAGAGAGTCCAGAAATAAAGCCACAAATATAATCAATCAATTTTCTGGGTGTTTTTTTCTTGTTTTTAATATTAAACAATGGCTTACTTCTTTACTTAATTGTAAACATTACTGTTGTCTGGAAAGAGTCGTTGTCAGGCTTACTTTTTCCTCTTATCATCATGAAGCAACATTTTCGATAATATCCATCTTAACTTGTCAATTGTAATGACTGATTTTGCCTTTCCTGCTTTGTAACTCAAACACCTATTTTTTATTGAGTGTATTGGGGTGACATTAGTGATAAAATTACATAGGTTTCAGGTGTACAATTCTATAACACATTGCATTGTGTGCTCATCACCCCAAGTCAAATGTCCTTCCATCATCATTTATGGCTCTCTTTACCCTCTTCTTCCTCCCCAAATTACTCTTTCCCTTTGGTAATCATCATACTGTTGTCTGTGTCTCTGATTTTGCTCCTTTTAGTTTAATAACGTTTTCACCCAGCTTCCCAACCTTCTCCCTAGACACTTATCAGTCTGTTAGTCTGTTTTCTATATCTATGAGTCTGTTTCTATTTTGTTTCTGAGTTTATTTTGTTTATTAGATTACACATGTAAGTGAAATCATATGGTACTTGTCTTTTTTTGACTGGCTTATTTCACTTAGTGTAATACTCTCCAGATCAATCCACACTGTCATAAAGGGTAAGATTTCCTTCTTTTTTACAGCCAAGTAATGTTCCATTGTGTAAATGTATCACAGCTATTTTACTTTGGCTATTTCCAAATCTTGGCCATTAAAAAAAAAAGACTGCCATCATCATAGAGGTGCATATATTCTTTCAAATTAATGTTTCAGGTTTCTCCAGATATAGTCCCAGAAGCAGAATCACTCAGTCATAAGGCAGTTTCATTTTTAATTTTTTGGAGGTAACTCAATACTGCTTTCCACAGAGGCTGAACCAATCTACATTCCCACCAGCAGTGTATGAGGGTTCCCTTTTCTCCACATCCTTGCCAATACTTGTTTGTTGATTTATTAATTATAGCTATTCTGACAGGTATGAGGTGATATCTTATTATGGGTTTGTTTGCATTTCCCTGATAATTAGTGATGGGCATTTTTTCATAGTCTAGTGGCCATCTGTATGTTCTCTTTGGAGAAGTGTCTATTCAGGTATAAATTTATCATACTAACCCTTGTCAGATGTATCTCCCATTCAGTGTGTTGTCTTTTCAAGTTGTTGATGGTTCCCTTTGCTATCCAAAAATACTTCAGTTTGATGTAATCTCATTTGTTTAATTTTTCTTTTGTATCCTTTGCCCAAGGTCATATATCAGGAAAGAAAAATTTCTACAAGAGATGTATGAGATTTTATTACTTATGTCTTTTTCTAAGACTTTTATGATTTTGAGTCTTACAGTAAAGTCTTTGATCAAGTTTGAGTTTATTCTTATGTATGGTGTAAGAAGGTGGTCTAGTTTCATTTTTTGTACATTTCTGTCCAATTTCTCCAGCACCATTTTTTGAATAGACTATCTTTATCCTATTGTAAGTTAATGCCTCTTTTGTCGAATACTAATTGACCATAAAAGCATTCGTTTATTTCTGGGCTCTCTATTCTGTTCCATTATTCTGTATGTCTGTTTTAATGCCAGTACCATTCTATTTTTATTCCTATGGCCTTGTAGTATTTAACATATAGTATTTGATAACAGTGATCCCTCCAACTTTGCTCTGTCTTGTGAATGCTGTGGCTATTTGAGGTCTTTAGTCATTCCATATAAATTTTTGGAATATTGGTTCTAGTTCCATTAAATATACCATTAGTAACTTGATAGAAATTGCATTGAATCTATACATTGATTTGGGTAGTATGAACATTATAATGATACTAGAGGCACAGTGCATGAAATTCTTGCACTTGGGGCGGAGGGGGTGGTTCTTCAGCCCAGATTGCAAGACAGTGAAGGCCAGGCCGAGGGACCCCACTAGTGCACAATCAGGGCCAGGACAGATGTGGGAGGTTGACCAGTTGGGGAAGGACTGTGGGAGGGCTCCAGGGCAGGTACAGCCCATCTCACTCAGTCCCATTTGGCCGGACCCCAGCAGAAAACTTACCTATCAGTCAGAGCATCTGCCCCAGTTGGTCAGTGCAAGCTATAGAAATCACTTGAGTAGCTTTAGCATATCATTAGCATATTACACTTTGGTTGAATGGACGACCGGACACTTAGAATAATAGGCTTTTATTATATAGGGTGCACATGGGGGTGTGTGCCCCTCAGCCTAGCTTGCACCCTCTCCAATCTGGGATTCCCAGTGTGATCAGGCCTAAACGGGCAGTCAGACAATCCAGGTCTGCTGGCTCCCAACTGTTCACCTGCCTGCCTTCCTGATTGTCCCTAACTGCTTCTGCCTGCCAGCCTGATCATCCCCTAAGCACTCCCCTGCCAGGATGATTTATGCCTAACTGCTCCCCTGCCAGCCTGTTTGCCCTGAAGGGTGTCCTGGATCAGGGTGAGGGTTCCTTTGGGGTACGGGGGCAGCTTGGGTGAGGGGCCTGTAGTGGTTTTTCAGGCCAGCCATGCCTCCTAGTGACCCAAGCAGAGGCCCTGGTATCTGGGATTTATTTATCTTCTACAATTGAAACTTTGTAGCCTTGAGTGGAGACCAAGGCAGGCCAGGGCTGCAGAAACTTGGCTTCCTCCATCACTGGGAGCAACTCAAACCTCCTGCTGTCTCCAGCACCATGGCTGCCACCATTTTTGTTGGGATTTATTTATCTTCTGTAATTGAAACTTTGTAGCCTTAAAGTAGGCCAAGGCAGGCCAGGGCAGGCGGAAAGGTTGGCTTCCTCCATTGCTGGGGAAACCCAAGCGTCCTCCTCTCTCTGTGGCTGCAGTCATCTTGGTTGGGTTAATTTGCATACTCATTCCTGATTGGCTGGTGGGTGTGGCCAGTGGCTGTAGTGAAGGTATTGTCAATCTGCATATTACTCTTTTATTCGATAGGATTAGTTATATCTGTCCATGAACATGATACATGGTTCCACTTATTTGTACCTTCTTCTGTTTCTTTCTTCAGTTCTTATAATTATCTGAGTACAGGTATTTTACTTCCATGGTTAAGTTTATTCCTAGGTATTTTTTGATGCAATTGTAAATGGAATTGTTTTCTTAGTTTCTCTTTCTGATAGTTCATTATTGCTGTATAAAAATTCAACTGACTTCTGAATATTTGTTTTGTACCCTGCTACTTTACTGAATTAATTTTTCATTTTTTTTCTTGTATTTGATTTCTAGTTTCATACAATTGTGGTCAGAGAAGATGCATGATATGATTTCAATCTTCTTTAATTTATTGAGACTTGCTTTGAGTCCTAACATGTGGTTTATCTTAGAAAGTATTCCATGTGTACTTGAAAAGAATGTTTTTTCTGCTTATTTGGGGTAAAATGCACTGAAGATATAAGTTAAAGCCATCTAAATTAGTGCACCATTTTAGGCCACTGTTTCCTGGTGATTTCTGTTTGGAAGATCTATCCATTGATGCCAAAATATGCATGGATCTCAAAAACTTTGTAAGTGAATGAAGCTAGAATCACAAGCATACACGTGAGCAATCTCATTTTAATATGAAGTTCTAGAAAAGGCAATAAGTGGCAGCACTCAGGGACTGCTTCTGGGAGGGGATCTACTGGAAAGAAACACAAGAGAATGTTCTGGGATGCTAGACACATTCTATGTCTTCATGGGGTGTGAGCTACTCAAGAATATTCATTTGTCAGTACGCACTGACTTGTATACAAAAGAACTTGAATTTTATTATATAGAAATGTATGTCTCAATAAGAAAATTAATCACAAAAGACCTGTCACTTTTTGAACAATTCTTAATTCAAAAACAGTATAGAAACAAAACCCAGTTTATCAAATTCCACTCCCAGCCATATTATGATTTACTGTGATATGACAACCAGAAACAAAAGGAACCATACCTTCCTGATGAAACACGAACCAGGGAGCACCTGACCAGGTAGAAACACCTTGACTGGCCCATGAACTGCCCACACCAAGGGATCTGCTTTCGAGGTAACATGTCAGCAGAGTTTCCTCCCACAGCTCCATGCTGGGTAAGGTCTTAATCTTCCACTGACCCAAGTGTTTCCTAGAATATTATCAACACTTTTTAAAACTCAAACCTTCAATGCTATTGTTTCATTATAACTGGATGTTAAATTAACAAAACAAAGCCTCAGCCTGCAGGGTAAAGGCCTATGTAATCATGGTTCATGCACAGGCCCTCCAGAGGCCAGGCCTTTAGATGGAATAATCTGCACAGCCCAGAATGCAAATGAAGAAAGGATGGTAAGGCAAGCAGGCTTTTGCTCAGTGGCGCTCACCATTTCCCACACATGACTGTGTACTAATATTCTGCTTCTCCTCTCAAATCCACTTGTCCTTATTGATTTAGAAAAGGCTGACTTGGTGCAAATAAGAAGAATCATTCTTTAGCCCTTGGAATTCATTGCTATCATTATGAGGCTCAGGGGCTTTGTCCACATGATCAGGAAAAGATATGCTTAGTTCAAATCACCTCAGTATTTCTGAATCTCATGGAGTAGGAGCAAATCAATTATATTGTGAGTGTATCTGATAACCTACTAAGTGTGATGGGGTACAGAGGAAACTAATCCAGGGCACAGATTGTGGCATACAAAAGTGGTGGGTGTGCTGGGCACCAAAGCCTGGCCCAGCACTGCCTCAGAATGAGGTGGTCCAATGAGTGCCTAAAACAGACTCCTCTGGGCAGGTGCAGTCACAGTTCTTCTATAAACGTCAGATAGTAAGTATTTTAGAAGTTGTAAGCTATAGGGAAGTGGCTGTGACACCTCGACTTCTCTTACAGCACGGCAGCGGCACAGTGTCTAAACCAATGCGCAGAGCTATGTGTCAGTCAAACTTAATTAACAAAAATGTGCAAAATTACAAAAGAGACTTGACCTACAGGCTATAGTTTTCCATCCCTTTAAGTAGAGTGTTATGAGATTTTCAAGAGACAGAAATAAAAAAAACCTCGAGCTGGAAGGAATTGAGCATTTCTTTCTCTACAACGTTTTTGAGTACAATACTGAAGGAAAAGAATAATTTTGCAAGACTGCTGCTACCCGACTTCAAGACTTACTATAAAACGACAGCAACAGAAATGCTGTGGTATTGGTGGAAGAATGGATAAACAGATCAGTGAAACAAAATGGAGAGCCCAGAAATGAACTCCCATAAATACAGTCAACTGATTTTTGACAAAAGAGCAAAAATAGTCTCTTCAACAAATGGTGCTGGAAAATCTGAACATCCACATGCAAAAAAATAAGAAGGAGAAGGAGGGAAAGAATGAGGAAGAGGAGGAGAAAGAGAATCTAAACATGGCGTTTAAACACACAAAAAATAACTCAAAATGAATCATAGACCTAAATGTAAAATTAAAACTATAAATCTCCTAGAAAATAAGAAAAATAGAAGTCTAGATGACCTTAGGTGTGGTGATGTTTTTCAGATACAACACCAAAGACAAAACTCATGAAAGAATTATAAACTAGACTTCATTGGAATGAAAAATATCTGCTTTATGAAAGACAGAGTCAAGAGAATTAGAAGACAAGGCACAAACTGGAGAAGTCACATGTGATAAAGCACTGTTATCCAAAATATATGAAGAACATTTAAACCCAACAATAAGGAAACAAATTCAATTAAAAAAATGGGCCAAATACTTTAAAAGATGCTTCACTAAATGAGATATACAGATGGCAAGTGAGCATATGAAAGATGCTCCACATCATATGTTATCAGGAAAATGTGAATTAAAACAACAAAAAGATACCATTACATGCCTATTAAAATAGCCAAAATCCCGGAGAAATCCAAGATGGTGGCATAGGTAAACACCTATACTGCTGCCTCGCACAACAATTTCAAAACTACAACTAAAAGACAGAACGGACATCATCCAGAACCACAGGAAAGCTGGCTGAGTGGAAGTTCTACAACTAGAGGGAAAGAGAGGGGCTCACAGAGACCCAGAGGAGCTGCAAAAACCTGAGGTACGGAGACGCGCGCGAGGAGAGAGCGGGTGCCGGAGGACCTGGCTGGCTTTCTCTGGTGGGAGGGAGACGGAGACTCTCAAAGGCATTGAACCCCTTGTCCTGTGACACTAAACCCCAGATCCAGCCGAAACTCATACGGGGGGAGTTTGGACTGTGAAAAGGGAGAAGTGCACGGAAATTTAGGGGAGTTGCAAAGGATCGGAGGTCTGGTCGCGCACGGCACCACTCGGAGGACGGATTGCTGATTGTGCCGCTGGCTTTCGCGAGTGGGCGGGAGACAGACCCTCCGAACTGTGCCACTTCTGAGTCCACTGGGCCCCTGTTTTGGGCGAAACCCTGGGGACCTAGACTCGTGTGGTCCTGGTTCGCAGGGGAGCCGGAAAGGCAGCGGTTAAGGCAGCGGTTAGAGGCACTGCGGGTGCGCGCGCACAAGGACCGCTCCAGCCATTACCCAGTCACGTGAGACTCAGGGGCCGTGGAGGGCGGGGCGACTGGAAGGCAAGGCGGTCCCTTAAGCCCTGAGACTCCACCCCTCCCAAGCTCAGCAGAGGCTTCTTCGGCTGAATCCAGCACAGAAGTTTCCCCGGCACAGTGAAAATGCCGAGACAAGGGAAGGGATTACAAGCAAAAGAAATGGAGGGAAAAAAACGACTGGATATAGAGTTCAAAACCACGCTTATAAGGTTTTTCAAGAATATGCTAGAAAAGATGGATAAATTTAGTGAGACCCAAGAGGAGATGATAAATACACTGACTGAAATAAAAACTATTATACAGAGTACTAACAGCAGACTAGAGAAAGGCAAGGATCAAGTCAAAAATTTGAAATATAAAGAAGCAGAAAACATTCAACTGGAAAAGCAAGAAGAGAAAAGAATCCAAAAATGTGAAGATAATGTAAGGAGCCTATGGGACAGCTTCAAGCGTACCAACATCAGAATTGTGGGGGTGCCAGAAGAAGAGAGAGAGCAAGATACTGAAAACCTGTTTAAAGAAATAATGACTGAAAACTTCCCACATCTGGTAAAAGAAATAGACTTACAAGTCGAGGAAGCACACAGAACCCCAAAGAAAAGGAACCCAAAGAGGACTACACCAAGACACATCATAATTAAAATGCCAAGAGCAAAAGAGAAAGAGAGAATATTAAAAGCAGCAAGAGAAAAACAGTTTATTACCTACAAGGGAGCACCCATACGACTGTCAGCTGATTTCTCAACAGAAACGATGCAGGCCAGACGGGAGTGGCAAGAAATATTCAACGTGATGAACAACAAGAACCTACAACCAAGAATAATCTATCCAGCAAAGCTATCATTCAGAAGTGAAGGGCAGATAAAGAGCTTCACAGATAAGAAAAAGCTAAAGGAGTTCATCAACTCCAAACCAGTATTATATGAAATGCTGAAAGGTACTATTTTAGAAGAGGAAGAAGAAAAAGGTAAAAGACAAAAAATTATGAACAACAAATACACATCTGTCAACAAGTGAATCTAAAAATTAAGTGAATTAAAAATCTGATCAACAGAATAAACTGGTGAATATAATAGAATCAGGAGCACAGAAAGGGAGTAGACTGATAATTCTCAGGAGGACAAAAATCATAAAGCATCAAACAGACTGTGAAATTATAGCAGAAAGATTAAAGTTAGGTGAGGTAAATAAGTGATCAATCAAAGGACTTGTATGCATGCTTATAAACATAACCAATGATCACAGACACTGGGGGGTCGGGGTACGCCTGGGAGGGAGGGGGGGCAATGGGAAGATATGTATAAAAAATTAATAAAAATTAGTAAAAAAAATTAATAAAATAGCCAAAATCCCAAACACCGACAATACCAAAAGCCGGTGAGAATGTGGAGCAACATAAACTCTCTTATACTGCTGGTGGGAATCAAAAACAGTACAGCCATTTTCAAACACAGTTGGGTGGTTTCTGACAGAATTAAACATACTTTTAACATTTGATCCAGCAACCATGCTATTTGGCATTTACCCAGAAAAAGCTGAAAACTTATGTCCTCACATAAACCTGCACATAGATGTCAATAGAAGCTTTATTTAAACTTGGAACAAACCAAGATGTCCTTCAGAGGGTGAATGGACAAATAAATTATGTCCCTCCAGACAATGGAATCTTACTTAGAACTAATAAGAAATGAGCTCAGCTGGCATGGCTCAGTGGTTGAGTGTCCACCTATGAAACAGGAGACCATGGTTTGATTCCAGGTTGGAGCACATGCCGGGGTTGCAGGCTCAATCCCCAGTATGGGGTTTGCAGGATGCAGCCAATCAATAATTTTCTCTCTCATTATTGATGCTTTAATCTCTCTCTCTCCCTCTCCCTTTTTCTCTGAAATCAATAAAAATATATTAAAAAAAAGAAATGAGCTATCAAGCCATAAAAAGACGTGAGGAATATACATACATATTACTAACTGAAAGAAGCCAATGTAAGAAGACTACATACTGTATGATCCCAACTCTGTGACATTTTGGTAAAGCTGTAGAGACAATACAAGACCAGTGGTTTCCAAGGTTGTGGTGGGGGAGAGGAATGATAGACAGAACATAGATTTTCAGGGCAGTGAAAATACTTATGTAAGATATAATGATAAATATGTCCTTATACACTTCTCCAAACCTAGAGAATATAAAATACTAAGAGTACATCCTAAAATAAACAATGGAGTTGGATGACGTGTCAAGGTAGGTTCACCCTTGGTGAGCGATTTGTGGGAGCAGAGGGCAGCTCTCTCTGTACTGGCCTCTCAATTGTGCCTACACCTGTGCTAAATAAACAATATTTGAAAACATGTTTTGGAGCAGCATCTCCTTAGATACATGTTTATTTATAACATATGTACTGCTTACCAACCATTATACTAACATGAACATTCTAAAACAAACGGCAAAATATATAGTAAAATTAAAGGTACCAGTGACATTTTCTCTTTGGGGTGTCCCTTGGTTGGTTCTGTGCAGCGCTGGCTGTAGCACTTCTGAGCAGTGTCCCAAAGCAGCATTTCCAAAACATGATGTGTGCAACAGAGAGCCACGCCACAGAACACTTGCAAGAAACGATTTTTAAAATGTGTGCCGTGGTGAACGAAGGTTGGGAAATGCATGGAGAGCTGAAGTTTAAGGAAAGGCAAAGAGGTTTCTCCATTTCAGGACTTCTCAGGGCTTGAACTCCTTGAGACTATACTGTTATGTTTGAAGGTTGGGGGAGGGGGGCGGAGCAGACACAGCTGACCATGCTGTTGTCCTCCCAAGCACTTGCGAAGGGGTCACTGTATAAGTACCTGTGTGACTGTTTTATCAATGGTGGCTCCCCCAAGACTAGTTTAGCAACTCAGGAATCACATCCATGTTAGGCACTGCTGTATTGCCAGGTCCTTATTGGTTGACCGATCAACCAAAGGACCAATGTCAGGATCCACTGGGTTACCAGGTCTCTCCCAGAGATCTGTATTCACAGTCAGCTTTCCAGACCATTCTCAGCAGGGAGGGAAGATCATGCAGTAGACAGTATCTCCTATGGCCCAGGGAAAGGGAAGCTGGAGGAGGCCAAGGTCATACCCCTGCACTGCCAGTCACATTCAGAGAGAAAAGTGTACAGAGTAATGGGTGAACGTGACTCCAGAAGTGACCCAAATTGCTGATCGGTGCAAATCTCCATAAGATGAGGGACAAGGTGGGAGCCCTATGATACCTCCAGGAACTGCAGCTTCCCCAAGGGCTGGCTGGGCATCCCCTGCAGGCAGAGGCCCTCTCCTGCAATGCCATTGTCACAGAACATGGCAGTTTTCAGTTCTGATAGGAGTGCACCAGTGAAAATAATTCATTGCTCCACCTCTCTACAAACTAGAATCCAATAGGTAAAGCCTTCTCATTGGCCCAGCTGCACACCTGCCGCCATGCAGAAGCAAACCCCCATAGCCCTGAGCATTCCTCAGCCCTAGTTTAGAGGTTGGCACATTATTTCTAGAAAAAGCCAGATAGTAATTATTTTACATTTTGCAGGGCAGTCTCTGTCCCAACATTTCATTCTGTTATTTTAGCAAGAATAGCCAAATGCAATACATAAACAAATGGGTGTGGCTGAGTCCGAATAAAACTTTATCTATAAAACACACACACACCTGAACTCTCTCACCTTCTCCCTCTTCACACTTACAGGTGAGAGGCAGCTGACCTCAAAAATCCAGATGTCCTTAGGCAGTAGTCGGCAAACCATGCCTCGAGAGCCACACTAATGAGTTTGCCTATCACTGTCATGTACTGCCCTTTATCTCTTTGCACACAGCTACTACTCAGTAACATTTAGTTTAGACCAGCGGTCGGCAAACTCATTAGTCAGCAGAGCGGCAAACCATGGCTCTTGAGCCGCATTTGGCTTGGGAGCCACAGTTTGCCGACTATTGTCCTAGGGCAGTGTTGGCAAACTCATTAGTCAACAGAGCCAAATATCAACAGTACAATGATTGAAATTTCTCTTCAGAGCCAAATTTTTTTAACTTAAACTTCTAACACCACTTCTTCAACATAGACTCGTCCAGGCCATGTTATTTTGTGGAAGAGTCACACCAAAGAGCCACATGTGACTCTCCAGCCGTGGTTTGCGGATCACTGTCCTAGGGCAATACTTTTCAACCCCAGCCTGGGAGCTTTCAAGTCATCTGGTCAGATCTCAAAGCAATTCTATTTAAATATCAAGGGGGTGTTTCTCTGGCCTCAGCCAGGTGATTCCAGAGTGCAGCCCAGGCAGAGAAGCAGAGTTTCTGGGGTGACTTCCATTTCCCTTCCTGCAAGGTGAGTTGCATAACACAGGGCCTACTGCAGCCAGCCTGCCTCAGGGCGGGAGGTACATGTACCACACATTTAATTAAATCCCGCCTGGAAAGCTAGCTAATTGTTTCCTCTGTGTGTGTGCTGGGGAACCACCCAGCTGTAAACTCCTTAGCAGGTGGGCTTGTGCCTCTCCGCTCACCTACAGGCCACTGAACCACAATCTCTCTCCAAGTCATAAAATTCAGCCTGAGGGTGGAACCCAGAACACAAGCCATTAGCAAAGCCAGCACCCACTCAATAAATGCCCAGATTGGTCAGAATGTTCCGGAGAAATAGACCAATGGGGGCAGGAGAGAAGGAGAGAGAGGGAGAGGTTGAGCTTTATTGAGTTGACTCATTTGATTGTGGCACTGGCAAGTACAGATTCTATAGGGCAAGCTGGCAAGATATGAGTTGGTGTTGCAGCCTTGAATCCAGATACCACAGGGCAGACTGGGCAGCTGGGACAGGCAGGGTCTTCACGTTGCCCTCCCCCTTGCCAGGCAGAATTGCTTCTTCCTCAGTGAACCTGTCTTTGCTGTTAAAGCCTTCAGCTGACCAGAGGAGGGGACCTCTGTAATGAGGGGACCTGCTTTCCTCAGAGCCTACTGAATGTTAGTCACACCTAAAAATGCCTTCACAGCAATATCAAAACTGGTGCTTGACCAAACAAACAACTGAGTACCACAGCCTCGCCAAGATGACACATAAAATGAATTGTTGCAACTGTCCTTCTCAACGGACTATGGCAGCAATTTGTCAGCTGGACTCCAGCTGTCTCCTTGTCCCCCGAGCCCCATCCAGGCAGCAGCCAGAGTAATTGCTTAGACAAGTGAATTGGGTGGTATCCCTCTCCAGGGGTTCCCTGCCACCCTCCAAATAAACCCTTCCCCAAGCTTTGAAAGGCCCTGTGGTCCAGCTGCTCCCCATCTTGTCCACTGGGTCTCCTCCAGTGACCAGCCTGTCATCCCACTTTAGCCTCCCTGCTTTCTTGCTAGGGTTCAAACTGGTTTGTCTCCACTTAGGGCATTATAGGCAGGCTGAGTCAGCGCCTGGGGCAACCACTCCCTGCAGTCTTTATATTAAGCTCTGCCTTTTCCTTCATGGGATTTGCTGTTGACTAAGCAGAGTGGGCTTCTGTTACTTGCAAGCAGAGTCCTAACTAGCACACACATCACACCCTGCATCTGAAGGCCCTTCAGGACCCCATCAGAAAGATTGCCCTCTGGCCTTGGGGTTTTATCCTCTGTGAATTCCTCACCCAGCCCTGTTACTGGCTTCAGTCTCTACCTACCCAGTCTGGTTGGCCCAATCATCACCTACCTTTCTTTACTTGATCTTTATGTGCCTCTATTTCCTCACCTATAAAGCGAAGTAACTATGAACTCCTTCAAGCATCCAGCACAGGGAAGAACAGTAAAGGGCACCATTGTTAAGGGCTCAACCCCGCCTGTAGGCCCAGGGCTCTCTCACCCAGTTCCACAAAGCCTTCTTTTTCCCAGTTATCCTACTTTCTCAGATCTTCTCTCCTGACTCAGGAAATCAGTGAGTGGGTCCTTGGGCCTTTTGTGTGGGATTTGCTGCTCTGAAAACTTGTAGAGGGTTAGCTTTGGGTGGTGAGTCACCAAAGGCAGGCAGGCACCCATGCATCTCTGGATTTCAGGAGTACCTTATCATCCCAGAGACACCACACCTTTCTCGCCCCTACATCCCTGGCACCAAGCACAGTGCCTGGATCCTCAGTCAGGTGGCAGGGCGAATAAACAAATATAGTAACCAGGTCTGCACCTCTCAGGGCAACATCTTCATATTCCACCACCAGCTGGGAGGAGCCTTCCCTCCCCCAGTCCAGAAAGTAGTGCCAAGTGTGGGGGGGGCAGAAAACTGCATGGGCCTCCTGATTCCCATACCTCCCCCCCTTGCCTGGATTTCACTGGGTTCCACTCATGAAGCAACAAGCCAGCCAGAGATGGTAAGGAGAGGAAGGCATGGCTTTGGAGCCTGATACCCAGGGTTGAAAGCACACTTGCTTCCAAAGGACACTCTAACTTTCTATGGCTCGGTTTCTTACTCTGTGCAGAGGGAATAGCGACACTTCCTCTTCAGACCTTTCTGAGGATTGAGTGGGATAAAATATACAAAAGCGACGGGCACAGTGCCCAGAGCAGGCTCTTAATATGTTTTGGTTCTCTCCTCTTTTCCTTATTATTTTCCTCTTCTGTGCTCTGGGATGGCGGCCAACTTTTTACAACTTAGATTAAAAAATAAAAATTAGTAAGAATATTAGCTCCAAATGAGCCCAGCAAATACCAAGTTCTCAGTGCACAGGCAACCTATGGGGGCGTGACATATACCTCGCTCCTCTGTGGCCCTCTCCGGTGCTATCTGTTACTACTCAATAATCCCATTTTCTCCTCATATGTGAAAATTGACTTTTTAATGATCTGTTCCAGAATATTTCTAGGTATTAATGTTACATTAACTCATTTATAATTCCCCAAGCACCACAGTTCCTTTAAAAAGCAGATAATGAATATCCTTCTTCTAGCCATCTGGAGTCTCTGGCCTCTGAGAATGCTCAAATATGAGTATTAATGGCCTACTTAACAAGCTACTTATGCAGTCCTGGACCGCAGCAGTCTGCAGGTCTAGCTGGTCACTTAGCATTTAACTTAAGAGACTTGGGATGGAGTATATAACTCAGTCATGCTGGGTTCAAATCCCAGCTCTGCTGCTTAACCACAATCTCCCAGTTACCTTGTCTATTTGATGGAATTACAACCACCCATATTATAGTGGAATCGTGTTGAGTAACAAACACATAAAGGATAAAAAGCATTCACTTCACTGCCTTACTCACAGTATTAGTTTGAAGTGTATAATAATGGTTATATATTGATAATTTCATATGCTTTTGCCTAACAGGATTTCGACAAATATTAGCAGTCACCAATGTGGTGGAGCTGACTGGAAGACCAGGGGAGGAGGGAAACCTATGAAAAGACAAAGCAAGAACACCATTATCTCCCACTCCCTGGGGATGGTTTCCCAGGTGCTCCCTCAACACCTACTTTGCCCATCCCCCACTCTCATCTCCTCAGTGTGAGCTTCTGGACTGGCCATTGACATGCAAGAAATCTTCCAGGAATTTCCCAAAGTTCTGAAGACAAAGGACTCCTAACTCTGGCTCCTACCCACACCTAGAACTGCCCCCCTCACTGAACTGCTCACCTCACTGGTCCCCATTAGTGGCTCCATCGCTCCATGATCCTAGATCCATGTGGTCACTGGCCATACTGTTCCCTCCTGTCCAGAAGATTTTCTCCAGTTGACCCTTTCATAATCCCTGTTCCCCCTTAGATCCAATTCAGTTATCACAACCTTTGGGCAGCCACCTTTGAATTTCCTGATTGGGGATATTCCTATTGTGTGCTCTTGAAGTCTCATAGGCCTCTCATGCCCAGCACTTATCCCAGAGGTCACTGCACACTTATCTGAGAAATCATTTAGTTTAAATGGCCTCCACTCTACATTGGGAAATATATGTTTGCAGGGACCACTGCTGCTTCTTCTTGTGCCACTGTAACCCCAGCATCAAATTCAATAACAGGTATTCATTGAGATTGTTGAAGGAAGATGTAAGAAGTTGATAAAGTACCAAACAGAGCCCTGCAATGGTCCTCAAGACACAGCAGGAGCCCTGAGAACAGCCAACAGAGACCCAGGTTCTGCCCCAGAGAGACAGAGGACAGTGTGGGGAGCACATAGGTTCTGAGGGCACAGGTTCCTCTGGGGTTTGTCTGGTTGACTGCTCAGTCTAACACTGTGACAGGGAACTTCTTGAGGTAGCTGGGAACTCCTCATTGGGTTCTGTCAGGGCCCTGAACCCTAGCAAACTAACATCAAGCTAAAGGACACCCTGGCCTGGCTGGGCCTTCCATCAGTTTTTACTTTTGTCCAACAATTTTGGAGGTCTTTTATGTGCTCCTTCTATCATTGACACTCTCTTCCCCCAGCATCCAGAATGATTCTTTAAAATTAAATAAAACTGTAACTATCTCAATAACTCAAGCAATGGCTTCCCACTGTGTAGAATACAAAGGTCATGTTGATCTAGCTCTTTCTTGCCTCTCCAAATCAATCAGAGACACTGGCCATTTGTGAATCTTCAAATAGGCCAAGCCCATTCCCCTCTCAGGTTTTTGAATCTACTGTTTGCTCTTCCTGGAATGCTATTCCTTAAGACCTTTGCATGGTAGGCTTTAGGTCTTAGTATAAATGTCAGCTTCACAGCAAGGCCTTCCCTGAATAACCCTAACCGCCTCTTTCCAATGTGACAGAACTTTGTGCAATGATGGACATGTTCTATATATGCAATGGTGCAATAGCTAACAGCCCATTGTGGTGACTGAGTACATGAAATGTCACTGGTGTGACTGAGGAACTGTTTTTTATTTTGATTTCATTTATATGTGTTTTAACTTAACTTTAAGTAGCCACACACAGCTAGTGGCTACCAAATTAGACAACAATAGGCCCACTCCTCTGTTTTATGTTCTTGATTGCACTCAATATCTGAAGTTCTTTTTATTTTTTCATAAGTTTATGTCTATCTCCCCCATTAGAAACCTGAGATCCATATGAAGACTGAGACTTTCTCTGTTTTGTTCATAGCTGGAACCCCAGTGCCTACAACTTTGCCTGGCTATTGGGAGGTACACAAATGTGCTTTCTAGTACATAGGTTGGCATGTGTCAATAAAGGCGTTGGTACAATTATCCTCATAACATTCATCCAAGATCAGGGGTCTCCATCCAGTATTTGTGCCTCAACAATTGTGAAATGTATCACACTTGTTCTCACTAATGGTGGGAGTACTCACCTTTGCAATGGATTGACTTTTCTAATTAATTAGAGTAGATTCACACACAATCATCTATATCCAGATTGATTTTCTTGAGTGGGAGGGGGATTACCAGCTGGTGGATAAAAGTTGCACATGGAGTGTGTCACACATGAGTATCATCTGTCACTTCTACTAAGATAAAGGAATAAATTAAATGAGCTGAATAAGGTTGCTTTGCTTGGCTCTGCTCAGCATCTCTTCTCTCTTTTTTTAGTAAGGGAGCCCTCTGATATAGGGGGAGATGCCAATCAAGGAGCCCTATCAGTCACTCTCCAGCATGTGACCCAGGCTGGCCAATCAGAATCCTTTTTTTAAAATCTATTTTTATTGGAGAGGACGAGAGATATAGAAATATCAATGATGAGAGAGAATCATTGATTGGCTGCCTCTTGCATAACATCTACTGGGGACTGAGCCCACAACCTGGGCATGTGCGCTTGACCAGAATCAAAACTGGGACCCTTCAGTCCACAGGCCAATGCTTTATCCACTGAGCCAAACTGGCTAGGGCTAGAGTCCTTTTTCAGCCAATGTTATGAATGCTGAGAGACTGAGCTCCCCAAGCCCTTGATCAATAGTCACAAGTTATAATGTTGCTGCTTTGGGCTGCCAGTGGCTACTTGCTCCACCCACATTCAGAGATCACTCCTCGGAGAATAAATCCACACAAACAGCCCAGAGTTGGCAGAAAAGAGTAAGGTTTGATGAAATCATTCTGGTACAATTATTGACTACAATCACGGTTAAAGACCAACTTGGAATGCCCAGATAAGTAAGTCAAAAAATGCACTGTTTTGTTTTATATTGTTTTGTTTCTAATTTGACTTGGGTTGCTAGAGTCCTGCTTGAGTTCAGAAACACTACCATCAACACTTGCAATAAGATCAGCTTTCCTGAACCTCAGTTTCCTTTACACGCAAAATAGGGACAAAAACAACTACTGATGTTAGTTATTTTGGAAGTGATAAAAGGTGTCCTAAGATATGAGAGTGCTTGATGGAATCCAAAGAACTGAACACAGCCGGGTCCGAGGAAAGACCTGGAACTACAATCAAGAAAGCCATCAGGGCCCTGAGTCAAGTTCCTTCGCTTCTCCTTTCTACTTCTCTCCACTGATTCACAGAACAAAGAGAAATACCTAAAGTTTCTCCCTGTTTACACCTTTCTATTCAGAGTTTAGTCCAGGATAAACAAAACTGCGATCTAATTTCCAGATCCTGGGAGAGGAAATCTAATTGGTCTACCATATGTCAACAGACCACCCATGGTCCAATCAACTGGGTCATGGAAGGTGGGAGGGTGAGGGAGTCAAGTTGTATAAACATAGTTGTTTAAACATGGTTGTATAAACATGGTATAAATGAGGGCCCATACTCATGAATAAGGGATTTTAGGGGGAGAGTCATTGTTAGCCTGGCAGAGACTTCAAATGATGTCTATACTACACTATTGAGGGTTTTTATAAAAACTTACTGGGCCTAACATACACTATATGAAGTCATCAGTAAGATTAAGTCAATTGTTACATGGAAGACACTCAAGAACTATAAATGGAATATGAACACATGGCCTTTAGGTCCAAAACAGAACACCAGTATACAAGACTAACTATCCAATAATGAACTCCTGTACTGTCCAATAACTGGACTTCCTTGGTTCAAGAAAAAAATATCACCTATGAATTTGAATCTGAGTAGCAAAATGTGAAAGAGCAAGACTTAATTAGGGTACTTGGGCTTTAGAGTGTAATGCTTAACACATGACTCTAAGATAAATCCTGACTCTAAAAAAATTTATAATTACTTTATGCTGTATATTAGTAGTATTAAACTATATTTAAAATTATCTACCTAAGTTGTTCTTCAAAGAAACTCACACAATTCTCATTAGACTAGAAAAAAGTTTCTTCACAAAGCCCAACTGAAGTAAGAAATAAATTATCTCCCCTCATTTCCCCGTCATAATAATGTTGCCATTCCCACTTAAAAGAGTTAAGAAGCAATTAAAAGACAGACAGAGAATATGTGGCCTCATTATCATGATTATTACTACAATTTAGAATGTTCTAGCATTTAATATCACAGTGGCTCGGTTGCTCTGGTTATTTATTTCTGCATTTCTCACAGGCAGTTAATTAAGGGAAGAGATATCCAAGGCCACAGCATACACACCTCAAAAAGAGGCGGCATCCATCTCTGGTTTCCAAGATAATATATTATACTGTCTTTTCCATGACTCCTAGCATCTTAAATACAACTGCGTCTCTGATAAAGAAAGAAAAAAATATGATGACTCAACAAGTGTAGGTACCATTATTATGCCTAATATGTATGTGTCCAACGTGCTGGATTTTTCAAAGATGACTAACTCTATTCTTGGGGTGGGGAGGGGACAGGGTGAAAATGAAAGAAAATACAAGCTTTCCTAAACTTAACTAGAATTTTTCAAAATCTAGAAAAAATGTTATTTCATTTTCAGTACACCCAGAGCTATCTGCTTATTGATGGTGATGTGTCCAAGTACAATAGTGTTACCTTGCTTATACCTCTTATGGTCTTCCTCAAACTCACCTACCCATCTTCCCCTCTGAGGAAACTGAAGCTCAGCATGACTGAGCAATAGTCTGAAGGGCCCATGGTTAGGAGGTGGCAGAATTACACTGGCAACCTCCCATGATCAACTCTAACACCTAAGCCATTTTTGATGACCTGGAGTTGCTTTCCAAAATTGTAACTTACCAAGGTATCATGGAAAAGACGTATTTATGTCATACATTGGATTGCATGTAGTGAATGTTCTGAATATGTTTCAGAGAATTGACCTATTATCTGAATTATAATAAGTTGTGGGAATGAGATGTCAAGAGTCAAGAAAGCAAAAACTAGAAATTAACACAAAGGCATTCCTTAAGATTCTGCAAAAATTACTCAGGAACAAGATAAAAAAAAATTGTGAGGCTGTCATCTTTTTCTCATTCAGCCTTCCCTGTTTTTTGTTATTGTTTTAACCTCCTATGACAATAAACAAGTGGGATAAAAAAAATTAAACATCAAAATAAGAAATAATACAAGATGGTAAATCCATTTAGTGCCCTGACATCTCGTTTGAGATAATGCCCTGGAGAAAATGGATAAGTTCCTCTGTGCTGACAATACAGATTGGAGACTGCTCTGCAGAGAGAGAAAAACGGCTTCAATTTTGTCTTGCCAATGAAGGTTAACCTTCTCTGTAACCTTAACAAGCTCCGTTCCCACCATGCACACCTTGAGGACTCTGACACACCTCCAGTTAATTGACTACAAGGTGCTGTTTGCTTTAGAGGCCGTTACGATCTGAAAATGAAAATTTTCAGGCCCCATATATCAGTACTTAAAAAAGAATCATTGTGCATAGCAGAGATATCTAGACTTAAACTAGCAACAAGCTGTTGTAGCTGTCAATGATGGAAATGTTCAGGAACATCCTTTAAAGTTCATATTTCTCCAACCATTTTTAGTCCCTCCTCTGTCAATTTAGAACAAAAATTTAAAATGACTGCAAGTTGTTACTAGGATTCATTATTCATTCATTTGTTTGCTCAGTTAACATTTGCTGGGCACCTGTGTTGTGTTGGGAATTCCCTAGAGAGGAAAACAGGAGAGCCTCATGTCATCTCAATATTCCCTAGTTGCTCCTATAGTTGGTGTGGGGCATGGCTAGCGTGGCCAATGGACAGTGAGCAGATATGCTATGTGTCTACCTACACTATCAGGGATGAGTAGCCCACACTGTATTCCCCCTTGGAGCAATTCCAGAAGCCACATATTCCAGATGACAGAATGGAGGGTGCCTGGGTCCCTGAGTCACTCACTGGAAGAGAAGGTCCCAGGAAAACTCCTAGACCCACAGGGGCTTTTCCATAAGCAATAAATAAATTTCCATGTGTTAATCCTCTGAGGTTTCAGGTTGTCATACTGACTAATGCAGCTGGGAATTGAAAAGAAGAAAAATGATATATATCCCTGCCCTAATTTATTCAAGTCAAAGAAAACTGAAAATAAACATATAAATTATGGGTATTAGTCTTTATAAAAATGTTTTCTCAGATTAGTTGAAACCACCTCAATTCACATTCAGATCTCCCTGCTTGGGAGTAATGAAGGCATTCTATTTGGTTGAAAGCCTTCCATTAGTTTAAAAGCTCCAATTGTTGAACCATCAATGTCTATAGGAGTGTAATAAAGGACAGAACACCAAAGTGTTATGTAAGCAGAAGCTATAGCCATATTAACATTCATGAGTTTACCCACCACAGTTCCATTCATAGTCATTTAGAAATACAAATACAGTAATAAAATTTCCACTTACAAAAAAGCCAAATGCTTCCCCCTTCCCCTCCCTACTCTCCTGAAATGACAACTAAGTCAGGAGTATCGGTTTCTTTCCTGACATCCCAATTCTGCTCTAATTATTATGGGAAGGAACACTATTAGAGAGTTACCCAATACAGCAAACACAATTTGAGGGGAACTCTAATTATAACTTACATACTTGTTGATACATATTTCTCCCAAATGTTACCTTTAAAAGGAAAAACATATTTATCTGCCAACACAACCCAAAGAAACATAAATATCTGGCTGTTCAAAAGGAAAAACTCATTTTAGAAATCCCCATGTATTTATTTTAGCGTCCTTTAATGAAAATGTTGTATAAACTAATAGAGCTGATATGGTATCATGGTGTTGAGTACGTTTACACCCCTAAAAACCCATTTCTATAAATGAACACAAACATGGCTTACCCCCTCAAAGTATAACTTCCCTCTCTTCAGACAACTACACATTAATTCAAATGTATTCAATTCATAAGGTCTAAGCAAATGGAATTCAGATAAACTCATCTAGCAACAGAGTCTCCTGTAGATGCGGGTGGAACAAAATGAGAATGTCAATTAGCTCTTCAACTGCTCCGGAGAATGACTGCCATGGGCAATTTTTGGAAAAAGATGTAAAGGCTGGGATTGCAAAAGCAAATAGCTGTGGAAGAACGAAGCACAGTTACCAATCGCTTCCCATGCTTGGGCTGTTTTGAGAAGTCTTTGATCTCACCCAAAGAAGTCGTGGAGGCCAGGTCGCTTAGAAGCCACCCCAGATTCCAGAGCCATTGTGGAATATTAGCCACAGACCTTCCAGAGGGTGGGAATGAAGATCACATAACTTATCCATCTGCTTGAGGTTTTCGAGAAACCCTGCGGGCTTCCTAGAAACACTTTGAATGAATAACTTCACTTTGGTTGTGCAGATGAAATACCAGAGTGCAGTGAAGGTGTGGGGGAATCTGGGGATTGTCCCAAAGCTTTGGA
This sequence comes from Lasiurus cinereus, assembly GCA_011751065.1. NCBI lineage: Eukaryota > Metazoa > Chordata > Mammalia > Chiroptera > Vespertilionidae > Lasiurus > Lasiurus cinereus. The sequence continues at coordinate 17,686,256 of JAAGEH010000020.1, forward strand.
AGATAAAACATGTCTTTAGCTTCTCATCTGATGTCTTTGTTATTTCATCACCTCAAGGCGGCCTCCCCAGAGGCCAGATTTTCATGTCTGACCTCTATCTTCTCTTCCTGGAAGCAAGAGCAGAAGTGCATCCATCTCCAGGGATTCCCAGAGGCCACCAAGGAATGAGAATTCCCAGACCTTGCTGCCTCCCCCCAAACAGAGCCGAGCCACACACAGGATCAGAAAATGTCCCGGGACCAGGGATTCCTGTGGTTATCACAGGAAGAGTGATCTCAGGCCTGAGTCAGAAGGCTGGGATTTTCTGTCTGGATTGTTTTTTCACCTGGATGAGTCTTTAACTTTCTAAGCCTCTGTCTCCCTATTTGTCAAGGAGGCCTTTCCAGCAGATGACCTGAGGGTTCCCTCCCAGTTCCCTTCACCTCAGATTCTGGAAGTTGTACCCAAGCCTTCCAGGCTTTTAACACCATCTATCACCCTGGCATATGGAAACGTAAATCCAGGTTTCCTATCAAAACTGCCTCACATGGAAAAGAAACTAAAGTGTCCCTGGAAATCAGGAAGCAGCCTGTTGACAATTCTTAAATTCCTGAAAGTTGCATGTTTAAATTTAAAATTTGCATGCACATTTTAAATTCTATAACTTGTTTTGTGGCCCAGCTTAAATTATTTTTCTTTTATTTTAAGTCCCTGTTTCAGTTCTTACTGCCCAGGAACTGAGCAGGTCAGTAAAAGGAAGAGAAAGCATAATAAGGTGGTCCCAAATGGAAAAACGTTTGCATGTGGATGCAAGTTCAGTGGCTGCAAATCCACAGGCCTCTGCCAAGCAGCAATGATCTCAGCAAAAGCATTCTGTCTTCAAAACCCCAAAAAGAGAGTCAGATGGGGGATATATAAAGGAAAGACCAAGTGAGGACACGGGGAAAAGATGGCTACCTGCAAAATAAGAGAGGTGCCAGAAGAAAACAGCCCTGCTGACATTTTGATCATAGACTTACAGCTTCCAGAACTCTGGAAAATAAATGTCTGTTGTTTAAGCCCTTCTCCCTGCCACAAATGAAAACACAAGAAGATGGGAAGTCAAAGAATGCATTCTCACGGTCAACACTCTGAGTGCAATTGTTTTGGGAGGAGCACTTGTATTGGAAATTAGGGGTTAGGAGAACATTTTAAACCTTATTATGGACTCTGCTTCTGGGAGCCTGTGTAAGGGAAGTTTGGGAGGAGCAGGTTCCTATAACTTTCATATTCTGGCAAACAGTTGAAAAGAGAGAAAACCTAGGGTTTTATAAAATTATCCCCCCCAAGATAAGACAGCTGGCTAAGCAGAGATGGATTTCCAGCTTCTGAAAGTGGTACGATGTTTGATTGACTAAATTACTGTAAAAAGCTTGACAAATAGTTACCCAGTGAGCAAATATTACTGTAAGATCTTAAAATACACAACTCAATCATGTGCTTGTCCACATATTTAACAACACCGTTCAAACAATTTCTTCTTCTAATGACACTATTTAGTAAGTAATGCCTATCACTGACTAATCCGTGCTCCCAGGACACATGGACTAATACAAAGCCTCCTCTCCTATTGAGTTCAGATGTCTCCAAGAAGGGAGAGAGAAGAAGGTGGGCCCCACCGCACAGTTCAGGACACCGTCAGTTTCAAGAAATAACCCAAAATGTAATAAATATGGGATAATTGAGCTGGCAACATAGGCAGGGAGCAGGTTCCAGAAAGCTCTTTAATTAAGGTTTTCCAAACTCCAGTCTTTCTTGTACCATGATCAGTTTTTGCTGTACTATGTCTCCTGAGTTTTTTATTAATTAATAATTTTATTATACTTTTACTTTAATATTTAAATACTAGAGGCCCAAATGCACAATATTTGTGCATGGGTAGGGCCCCTAGGCCTTGCTTCCTTCCCCTGGCTGCCAGCTACCAACTGGGGCCTTCCTTCATCCCATGCCACTCCCTGGTGGTCAGCACACATCATAGCTAGTGTTCAAACTTCCAGAGGGGACAATTTGCATATTAGCCTTTTATTATATAAGCTAGTCCTTTTAAAAAATAACTTGGTTATTACTACTATACTAGGGAACTAGGGAAAACTTGTATCATAAGTCATAAAGTAGAAGAAAAATATAAAAACACAGTAAGAATAAGCAGTGGTATTAAATTTTAGCTAACTACAGCCACTTACTCTCTCTTGGTTAAAAATGGAGATAATCAAGAATTAGAATATAAACACTAACTTGAGACTTTTTCCTGAGGTTGTCAGAGAGATTAATTGAAGCAGAATAATTCAATCACTGCCAGTCACAGGTCCCTTCCTGTGAAAGTTGCACACATTAAGTAACCATGTACAGGGTGTACACTATGGGAGAAGGCAGCTCTTCGTCATGAGATAGAGGATCCACTGAAGAGATTTACCCTCCAAAAGGATCAGACTTGAAGTACAGAGATCTCCCTGGACCATGAAAATGAGACTGGAAGAGAGACAACTAGAAGACAAGCAAGGAGAGGGAGGCAGAAATCCAGGCAAGAGACAAGGTGACGTAAACAAGTTAGTGGCCATGGCATGAAGAGAAACAGGCAGGTGAGAGAGTGCCAGGATGTGAGGTTGAACAGAAGTTGGTGATGGATTTAAGATGTGGGCACAGGAGGTAGCAAGTCAAGGATGATTCTCTGATTTCTGGTTTGTGAAAGTGAATGGCTGGTAGGTGGGCTGTCCTCTAAGACTGGAAACACAAGAAGAGAAGGTTGGTACAAGGGAAAGGATGACTGTTCAGTTTTCCACGTTCTGTAATGGGGACAGTCTGGCATGATGGATAACCTAAAGTAGGGCTGCACAGCTTCAAAGCCCTGCTCTACCACTAACTAGGTGTTATTGTAATGATCTTGGTCAAGCTACTAATCCATTTTAGGACTCAGTATCCCAATCTCAAATAACTGAGGATAGTTATTTCCTCACAGGCAAGGAGGAACTTTAGCAGGTTCCCATCTAACTACTTTACATATGAGTATTAGCTGTTACCATTCTTTTTTTTTTTAAATTATGTGCAAGAACGTTTTCACAAGTTAGGTAATTAATATATTTTATTGATTTTTTTACAGAGAGAAAGGAAGAGGGATAGAATTAGAAACATCAATGAGAGAGAGAGACATCGATCAGCCGCCTCCTGCATGCCCCCTACTGGGGATGCACCAGCAACCAAGATACATGCATGCCCTTGACTGGAATCGAACCTGGGACTTTTCAGTCTGCAGGCTGACGCTCTATCCACTGAGCCAAACCCGTCTTGGCATTGTTACCTTTCTTAATAACCCAATGTACCCTGAGAATATTTTTGTGGTCAACAGATTTGAAGTTCAGAGATTTCCCTGAATCACAGAGATCAGATTTGAAGAGATCATTCCACAATGAACAACATGAACTCTGAGCTAGTCTCCACTGACCTTCCTAGCGGGCCTAGCCTCCCCTGTACTCTCTGATGAGGGCATCCGGCCACTCACCTGCCCTGAAGGCAAAGCAGAGCTTGCCACTGTAAAATATGCCTTTGGGATATTATTTTAAGCTGGTTATTTTAAGAAAAGAAAAACTTTGATCTTTTTCCTCAATGCCTAAAATAATTTTGATAGAGGACCTGTTCCAGGAAGGGAGTTAACATCATAGATAAGAATAGTTTAATATGAACTAGTGTGATAGACAGGGAGGAACCTAGCAAGGTCCATTTGCTCCAAGTCCTCTCTATGCCCCATGGTTATAGATGGCCCAGCAAACATTCATTTACCAAACATTTTCTTTCCTATCTCCATGTGAATTGTCTTTCTGCCTTTTGAAGTCTCAAATGACAGGCCCCTTCTCTTTAGCTCGATGGCATAGAAGCTGTAAACTGCCCATCTGTCTTTGGGACACATATTCTCACATGTAATAAATTAGGTCATTTTTCTCCTATTAATTTGTCTCATGTTAATTTTATTATCAAGCCTCTTGGAAGAATTCAGGAGGATAGAAGGATAATTACTCTTTTATCCCCCAGACCATCCCATCTACTGCTTTTTATACAGCCAGACTTGAGAGAGGTGTCCACATTCCCATGTATCATGATGTATATCTTGAAAAGTGAAAAGAAGTTATTGAATTTTTAAAAATTTATGAAACTGTCTTCAAATCTAGGCAACGGGTTTAGTTATAAACTAAAAACTTTGTTTTCCTTTGGTTTGCAGATAGAGAATAGTTGATCTTGGTGGAATGAAGGCCCCCACAGCTTCCCCATGACCCACAGAAAGCAGTGAGACCTCTCAAGCATGTTGGCAAACTTTCTTAAAAGGATATGTCTTCATTTGTTCTAAATTAATGTATTTCTGTACCAAAATCTCAAAGCAAAACAGAGAAGGGGGAAAAAAGCATTGATTCTCATTTTGTCCCCTTGCTGTGAAAGACTTTACACACCATTTGCCATTTTGCTTAGGGAGATAATTCAATTATTCTCCAAAACCCAGAATCACAGGAAACCTTGAAGGTATTCCACCCCAGATTAAACCCAAACTCTGCTGCTGTGGAGTCTGTTCTTTCCTTTGGAACTCACAATGAGGACAGACCCAGGGGCAGTGACTCCGGGTGGGAAGCTCAGTACTGGAGAGGAGCACAAGCCAACCCCTCAGTTCCAGGCACTCTCTATCCCCTGAGTCATTGCATTCATTTCCAGGGAGACCCACTATTCAAAGTAGCATTTATTTCACTGAGATTTCTCTTTAGTCAGTCCTCCTAAAAATATGTACTCAGCATTGGAGTGAAAAGTTTGATGCTAACATATTTAGTGTAGAGTAAGTTGGCAAATAAATTGACTGGTGGTTATAAAATATTTCCCAGGCTATACTAATATCACCACTAGATTACAGGGGCATCCTGTGGGTTCCATTGGTCAGTTCCTTAAAGCTCCACTTAAAAGGTAGAGAAACTCAACATCCAAAGTGTTTTGTTCATCCTAGAACTCAACCTTTCTCGGGCAATAAAATGTCAATTTGAACTTAAATTCTTCTTCTAAGTGCATTGAATCCTGATAAACTAGACCACCTCCTTTTTCTGTTTGCCTCCAACAGTATCATTTTCCCCTATTCCATTTCTTCCTTCTCTTTTTTTTTCACTCTTAATCTTTCCTGCTTTTTTTTCTTATATGAATTCCCTTCAATTACAGCCAACATTTGCTAAGTACTTGCATGCCAGGTGCTCTGTTAAATGCTTTTATGCATCACTTACTGTAATAGAGAAGAGGTATTGTTTTAGTCCATGTGGGTAGCTATAACAAAATATATTTTATAAGTCTGGGTAACTTTTAAACTATAGGAGCCTATTTCTCACAGATCTGGAGTCTCAGAAGTGCAAGGTCAAGGCACTGGCAGATTCGGTGTCTTGTGAGAACCTGCTTCCTAGGTGACTGTCTTTTATGCTATGTCCTAACATGGTGGAAGGAGTGAGAAAGATCTCTGGAGTCTCTTTTGTAAGGGCACTCATTCCATTCATGAGGGTAGAACCTAATCACCTCCTAAAATCCTCCCAAATACTATCTCATTGAGGATTAGATTTCAACATATAAATTTTGATGGGGGGACACAAATATTCAGTCCACGTCAGGTATTATTATTACTATTATTATTATTATTTTCTCTATTTCTCAGATATGGATGCAACAGTTTGAGAGATCAAGCAACTTGCCCAAATCTTGTTCAAGCTCAGATTTGAAACCCAGTATTAACTCATCTCATAAATACCACTCCTCATCAACTGAGCTTCTCTCTCCTTCACTTCGTCCTTCTGCCTTTCACAAGTCCAAACGGGTTTAGGAAGCATTGATGTATTTCCAAGACTCTTCCCAGATTTACAGTTCACAGCACAGAAAGGATCCCACGTGGGTTCTTAAGGGCACCCACAGAATTGGTGCCTCTTGCCAGTTCCAATTGGTTAGACCCTCATTCAGATGCCATTTGGTACTCTGTTTTGAACTTATTTTCCTGGAGACAGATCAACTGAGGCAGACAACTCTTGCCAGCCAGAACTCCTATTGTTGTTTATTTGATACAGGGGAAATCCCATCTGGGACCTCTCACTCTAAAACAACACATAAAAAATAGTTGCTTTTAAATTTAGAAGTTAATTAAAGCTGATTTTGAGTACTGAACACTTCATGGTGCTTCCAGCAAGTAGGCTGCAAGCCACAGCATGGCAAAATCTACCAGGACTCTAAACTTTTTTTTTTTTTGGAAGATTCCTGTTTCTCAACCCAAAGATAACACCACAAAATGATGAAGCAAACCTTTCAACACTGGATGGCCTACAAAATCCCAACCAACGATCCCAAACTTTTGAAGGACACCCATGTTTCTAGCTACACTTATAATTACAATGTTGGGCAACTAATGAAACTCAATATGGTTCAGAAATCACACAATATTATAATGAGGTGATTCACTTTTTACAACTATTTTATATCGGTCATACTAACCTTCTTCTTTTAAACTTTTCCACATGTTTACATCCATTTTCTTTTTTTTAAAGTAACTTTTTTTTACCCACGACCCCCAAAGAAATAAACACTATATATGAAGAACACTTGTAATGTTACTGAGCAATGCCAGCCATTGAGGGGAAAAAGTTGGCCCATATCAGCAGATTTCTCTTTCTTCCAAAAATAAAAAAGGCAACAACAACATCAGCATAATTTACTGGTTTCTTTTTTTTGTTTTTCCTGTAGTTTGTGGTTTCTTAGTCACAACAATAGGCAGTATAACCAAAGTCAGACTGATATTGTATTGAAAAGGGCCTGAAATTAGCAGAGGTAAAATTCAACTAATCTGATACTTTATTTTTTTTAAATGTTCTACTCTCTCCTTGATTCAGTACAATAAATAAACTAATAAATAAATAAACAAACAAGTTTATATAACACCTGCCATGGTGGTCAGGAATCTAATATGGACCATCCAAAATCCCTGTCCCCTAATTATTCAATCAAACATTATTCTGGGGGTATTCTGCTGGTAAAAATGAAATCTCAAGTCAAGTAACCTTTAATTAGGAGATTTGGGCCTGATCCAGTCACGCAAGCTCTTTAAAAGCAGAGAGTTTTGAGAATCAAGATGGTTGCATAGGCAAATGCCTGTACGTACTTGCCACCTCCCAAAACCATATCAAAATTACAACTAAAATACAGGACAGCCATCATCCAGATCTGCCAGAAGCTGGCTGAAAGAAGTCCTACAACAAAAGAGAAGTAAAAAGAAAGAACACTGAGACTGGTAGTAGATGCAGAGATGTAGATCAGGCTGGTCTGATACCCAGGTGTGCCTCTTTTTAAATTGGGAGGGCGATCCTCTCTGAGGAGGCTGCCCAGAGGTGCAAGGGGTCCCAGCCCCACACCAGATGCCCAGCCCAGAGTGCCAGAGCTGGGAAAAGAAGTCCCTGTGACTACCAGCTGTAAAAACCAGTGTGGGCTGGGGCTCCGAGACACAGAGGCTGCTGGAGACCCAGATATTCCTCTTAAAAGGCTGATCCACTAACTGAACTTATAAGGTCCTGCTTTCTCTGAGCTCCAGTGCCAGGGCCAGGCTCTGGAGGACACAGACACATAGGAGGAGGGACTAGATTGTCTGGCATTTATTTGGGCAAGAACTAGGGGGTGGATTTCTCCTAGAAGGATGTGTTCCCAGGGGTCATTGTTCCTATGCTGGGACTTCTGCAGATTGCCAGGCTGACAAGCAGCCATTTCTGTTTGCTCTGCCCTGGCGATTTCCTGAGACCTCACCTCATCCAATTTACAACTCTACCCAGCTGTGTGCAGTGGCTTTTGCATATGAATGGCCTGTCCTTGCTCAGGCTGAAATCTCAAACAAGCTAGGTTAGAGAGCCCCAAACCTATCAATAAAAGGCCCAAATTCTGGCACAAGCACCAGCCTGTCTTGCTTCACAGCTGGACCTCATAAGGGTACTTCCAAACCCAATACAAAGAGGAGGACCTTTAAATCTCTCTGTAACTCTTGCTGGGTGGCTCCAGGCAGTGGCTGACTTTACACCATCCTGGAGATGCAAAAGCCAGTGTAACCAGTGATCTGTGTCAGACCATACCATATTACAACTCTACACATCCATTAGCAACACACTTAAGGGGCAGACTCAATGAGCACCCAAGCCCACTGAAGGAAGTCCTGATCCATAGAGGTGTTTCCTGCACATCAGCTGGGCCTAAATGGGCAGACATCCCTCTCACAATCCAGGACTGCTGGCTCCCAACTGCTCACCTGCCTGCCTTCCTGATTGCCCCTAACTGTTTCTGCCTGCCAGCCTGACCACCCTCTAAACATTCCCCTGTCAGCCTGATTGATGCCTATTTGCTCCCCTGTCAGCCTGTTTGCCCCTGACTGCCCTACCCTGCAGGCCCAGTCATGCCCAACTTCTCTCCTCTACAGACCTGGTCACCCCTAACTGCCCTGCCCTGCAGACTTGATCACCCCCAACTGCCCTCCCTTGCAGACCTGGTCCTTTCCAACTGCCCTCCCCTGATGGCTATCCTGTGGTGGACATCTTGTGTCCACATGGGGGCAGAATCTTTGACCACATGGGAGCAGCCATCTTGTGATGGTCAATCTGCATTTTACTCTTTTATTAGATAGGATAGAGGCCTGGTGCATGGGGGCGGGGTGGGGCAGTTGGTTTGCCCTGAAGGGTGTCCAGGATTAGGGTGGGGGTTCCCGTGGGGCATGGGAAGGCCTGGGCAAGGGGCTTCTGATAGTTTGCAGACAGGCTATACCCCTCCACCCCCCACCCCCAGTGATCCATGCAAAGCCCCTGGTATCTGGGGTTTATTTATCTTCTATAATTGAAAACTTGTAGCCTTGAGTGTAGGCCTGGGCTGGCCAGGGTGGCAGCTAAATTTGGTTTCCTCAATTGCCGGGGAAACCCAAGCCTCCTGCTTGCTGTAGCTTTGAGGCCAAAGCCATCTTGGTTGAGTTAATTTGCATACTTTCTCCTAATTGGATGGTGGGCGTGCTTGTGGGTGTAGCAGAGATATGATCAATTTGCATATTACTCTTTTATTAGATAGGATATCACAAGAAGCCAGAGCTCTCTTTGCTGTGTTTTGTACAGTCCATTCTATAAAGGTATTAACTATGACTAATCACATTCTGAAATCCAGCTCCCCATCTTCATGGTAGTCTAACACAGCATGCAGGACTGAAGGATTTAAAAATACTGTTCAACTATGACATTAAAAAGCAGTTTGAGTTTTTCTGTTTTTCACTGATGGGCTGATGAGTGATATTGACTACTCTAAAATAAATACATACGAGATAAAGACTCATATGCTTGCAAAGTACTCATTACTAAATTCATCTTGAGTTAAATGGAGATGTGAACAGACACAAAATAACTGAAGATGAACCAATCTCTACAGAGATGATGTATGGCTTCCCTGACAAATAGAAGAACACAGCTCACCCTGCAGTTAGAAAAGTAAGACACGCTAATGAGAAAAGAATGCAGCAGTGAGGACCTTAGTTCTGGACAATAGAAACAGCTGGGACCACTTAGTTTCCAAATACACTGGATGTTTTGGGTGGCTGGATATAAGATTCAGTGATGACCAAAAAGTTGAAGACAGGTCATACTGGAGGGAACATGTGCACTGCTCACTCATTTCTCCACTTATTAGTTCACTGGCACTTTTCTGTACGAACATCAGTAGGTGTGGGCCTTTTTAAGAACCATTGTCCTACCTTTTGTTTCAATCTCCAGTTTTCTGGAGGTCCACTGGGGACCTGAGCATAAAGACAACATACAGGAAGAAGAAATGAAGAGACAGCAAAAGGTCCTGTGACTTAGTTCAAATCCCTGGATGAAACAGGGTCTGGCCTAAGGATCTAAAGGACATGACTCCTCCTCTCCCAGAGGAGAAGCTCCTGATCCAGACCTCAGCAGCCAGTGCCCAGTGGTCATCTCAGAGCTGGGCACGTGACTTAGGCTACATTTGGTGGGTCAGTTGAAGTCAACCATCCTCAGTTCTGAGTCATGTGTGTTGAGCTTTCAAATGTAAATTCTTCTCTTCCACTTAGTTGTCTGGGAAGATGTGGGGCTGGTTCCCAGCCTGCTTAAGAATGGATTAACCCAGGCAGATGGGACTGAAGCATGAAGACATGGAAGCAGGATGCAGATGCTCTTACGACATCATCTGTACCCCACTTTGCTTGAAGCCACATCTCCCTTAAACTTTTTTGTAAATGTTCTTGTTGTTATGCTACTTTGGGTTGAGTTTTCTGCCACTACCAAAACAAATATAATCAATAAACAAGGCCTTTTCTATTGTTAAATTCAGCAGGAGCTGGTTCTTTCTGAAACCCTCTCCCAGAAGTATTTATGAAGGACCTGAATCCATTAGCAAGTACTCCAAAGCCAAGATTAGTTATTTATCCTGAAATGACCAGAAATGTTATCTAAAATAGCTCCAAAGTTGGTTCACAGTAATATGTGTCATTATAAGAAAGATTAATCCTCACAGCTTCCTTTCACAAATGTCAAAGAGTCATTTTCAAAAGAATAGTCTGGCTCTCTGGCCCACGTTAGCCCTGATGTATAACTGTGACTTAACAGGAACCTAGTAGTGTCTTGCCAGAGTGTCAGCAGGAGCCACAGATGGATGTCTCCTGTTATCTTTCAAGGCCAATAAGAATCTAAACAAAGTTCTATACAGCTTTCGGCTACAAAGGCCTCACCATACCACATGAGATGTGGAGTCTTCACTTCCGTGGTCTGGCTTATAAGCCCTGTGTATACTCCATTTGACTGACATGAAAACAAAACACTGGAAATAGTTCAATTTCTGGAAACTTCCTCTCACAGCCATTTGAGGTTCTCAGATTTGAACCAACACCCTTTCTGAAATAGCCTTTGTAACTGCTGATGTTCTTTTCAGACAACTTCCTTTTCCAGGATTTATCCTTTGTTTTCTTTTTCATATTTTCCCAATTTTAATCATCTTGGAGAAGAATCCATCACTGATATTTTCCCCTGGCATAATATAATTTCTCAGATTTCCCCCTTCAGATAGATAATTTTTAAGGAAAACAAAAACCTGCAGCTGCCATTCAAGTGGTGGTTTTCATCTATTGTGAATTGGAGCAGATTCGTCTTCAGACACGTTATGGAACATTGATCAAAGAAAAATGAATTTGAGACATCTGGTTCACAACAATCAAAAACAAGGACAGTCTCGTTGGCTGAAAAAAAAAAGTATCTCTTGTGTAATTAACCAAGATGTTAGAGCTGGGCTAAAAAAATATTCCTCCCAGATCCCACCTTGGAGAATCTGCAATGTGGAAGAAATCTCGTCTGTGGCTCAGACAGTTCAGAGTCTCCTTTCCAGGAGTCTCCACTCCAGTGATGCAGAGAAACCTCATAGAGGCTTAGGGTAGACATGTCACACTGCAGGCACCCAGCACTGTTGGTGACAGGAAGAAGTCACCCTCAGTGGATTCTGAAATGGCTCAGACATTACTCTCATGATGCTTCCTTAAATATCATTGTTCAGGAATCCCATTATTAGGACTACACCTCAAATAAGATTTTGGGCCCTAACTGGTTTGGCTCAGTGGATAGAGTATCAGCATGCAGACTGAAAGGTCCCAGGTTCGATTCTAGTCAAGGGCATGTACCTTGGTTGTGAACACATCCCCAAAAGGAGGTGTGCAAGAGACAGCTGATCGATTTTCCTCTCTCATGGATGTTTCTAACTCTATCCTTCTCCCTTTATCTCTGTAAAAAATCAATAAAATATATATTTTTTAAAAAATGAGATTTTGAGATGGGGGGAAGCAGTACTCCTTAAGGAAAGTTTAAAAAAGATATACAGAAAAGTGAAAAAGACAAAAGGTAAAACATCCATTTATTCTGGATGGTAATCTTGGTGTTTGTTATATTACTCATTCTTTTCTTGATGTTTTTAAAGAAACAGCATGGTGTGGAAGAGTTCTGACTTATGATGGGCCCAGACACCTGGCCTCTCCCTTTAAGGTCTCTCTCAACCACCTGTGATGCTTCCCTAAATCAGGTCCCTGTTCATTTGTGCAACCAGAGGTCTATCTTCTCTCCATGATTTATGGATTTTTCCCACCCATTATTGTTCTTGATCAAACTTGATGATGTTTTGGAACTGAGAACTGGAACAGGTAAGGGCATGTATTCTGATCCTGTGTGTATGTCCAAAGAAGAAAGATAGCAGATAAATTAGGAGGCAAAGAAAGCATCAAATGTGATGCATCATATAAAATGGCTGGCATGGCTCAGTGGTTGAACATCAACCTATTAACCAGGAGATCAGAGCATATGGTCAGGTTGTGGGCTCGATCCCCAGTGTGGGGCATGCAAGAGGTGGCTGATCAATGATTCTCTCTCATTATTAATGTCTCTATCTCTCTCTCCCTTTCCTTTCCTCTCTGAAATATATAAAGATATATTTAAAACAAAATAATACAAAACCTGCCGATCGGCAGACATCTTTCAGTAAAACATGCAATTATCTCTTCTTATGAACACAGGTGGGTAAAACTCAATGTTGAGACAATTATGCCATCAATGCAGGCAGTCCAAGCCTGCTCTTGGATTCTTCATTGCCAGAGCTGCTTCTATCAACCTGTCTCCGTCATGCATCAGTCCCCTCAGAGCACACTGATGGTCACCTTTGTACAGGGGAAGTTCTATGACAGGTACCAGAGACAACCAAATTAAGGAGCTCTACAGTAAGCAGGTATTGTAAACACCTTCCCTATAAAATAGGAGAATGGCTAAAGGCAATACAGCATTAGCAGGTTCCTGCTCTCCTCCATTTTCATATGGCCTTTTAGTTTTTCTGAATAGCAAAAAAAAAACAAAAAAAAACATGTTTCTAAAAACATACACATTACAGAAATGAGATATGAAAATTATAAGTATCCCAACACGTCCTTACCTTCTTCCCTCTGGCGATAACAACATGGATTCTAAACTTTCTCCCTATTCATAGATAAATGTGTGTGCATGTGCAACATTGAGTTTCACCCACCTGTGTTCATAAGAAGAGATACAGTCCATGTCTGCATGTCTATAGGTAGATAAAGAGACACATATAGGCATGTATAAACATGCATTCTATGCATGCTCTTTTGCAAGTTGCTTTTTTCTGTGAATTACTATAACTCAGAACTAGGTCCTAAGTAGTACTAAGGTCAAGAATTCTTGAGATCCCAGTCTACGTCAGTCTGCAGGCATGTTTTGTTTGGCCTAAGTAGTGAAGTCTGCACAATGTTTTAAATTTCAATTTGTTTAGTAATGGAATTGTTCATTTCAAATATGGATGTTTAATTCTGACAACAGCAAAATTACCTGTGCGCGTGGCTATAATGGCTGGGGCACAGCAGTCTGAGATCACAGTCCCTTTCCCTGCCACTGCAGGCTCAGAATTGCTATCATTTGTCGTTGGATACCTGCCCTACTGGGGTCCTACCTGCCCCATGCCTAGCCTAGGTGGGTTCTGGAGTCTGCGTCCTCTTGCACATTTGGTTCAGGCTCATTCATGGTAGACAAACACTCACTCTGTGTGGGCAGAGGGGAAAGATGACAAGAGGATTATTTCATGGAGGACATAGAATTTGGGCTTCCCTGGGAGAGGTAGAATCTCCCCCAAGAAAGAACCTTTATCTCTAAATCAACAGTAAAAGGAATTCAGTTATTTCTAATAAGGAAAACTTAAAAGAAGTACTGGCTGAACAATGAGTTAAGTTCTTGGTAAGGACTCATTAGCCACATTACTCAGAAATATAGAGTTCTGAGTGCTTCAAAATTCAAGCCAACCATTCACTAAAAACCAGCAAAAGCAAGAGCTACATGCTGTTGATAGCTCTGAGAGCCCTCTGGAAAGAAAGGTTCAGCTCAGTAGGGTCCTAATCACTGTCACTTGGTCTCCATGAGGTGTTTACCATCTCAGAAGGGAGTGTACACAGACAAAATGAGGCAGAAGTTGCAAGAGGAATAGACCAGTTTATGAAAAGGCCAACTTCATTAGCCAGGATTCTTTAGTTTCAAAAAGTACTCACTGTAGCAATTTAAACAAGAGGGAACATTTTGGAAGCATATGGGGTCCTCACAGAATCAACAGGGAGACTGGAGAACACACCTTGAAAAAGAAGGAACAAAGGCCACTGTGGATTTCCAAGTGGCAAGAATTATTCATCGTCATGGTCAGGAAAACACCAGAGAAAGTGTTTGGGACTTTCTGCTCAAATTTACATCTTGGGAGAGGCTGGCAGGCCAGCTTTGGGCCAGGAGTTTCCCTCTAGCTGAGGGGAAGGGCAGTTGGGAACCTTGATTAATAGTTTCAACCAACAACATGAACTGAGGAAGCAGCCAAAGAAGATGGGAACAGATAGAAAGGAGAAAACAGTGTGTTATGCTCATTGTTTTGTTACATTAAAGGTGGCCAGGTCTCCACTCATTCTTTGCCTTATGGGGATAAATCAGGCACCACCTGTAGCTTCAAGTCTATTGCCAATGTCAAACAACATGGTAAGTCCAGAAGGAAAGAGAACTGGAGGATATACAACCAAATCTTCAGCTTGCTCTCCCCAACAAAACAAAACAAAACAAAACAGCATGGTTTGCAATAAAATTCTATAAAGCAAAGATGACTTTGTGGCCACTTTGATCTGTGACCCATGACTCAGATGAAAGGAGGAAAACCGTGAAAGTCATTTTCCTTCCCAATCTCTTCTATCTGTCTGTGTTAAAGCAAGACATGGCAAGAGACAAACATGAAGGCTAAACACACTGTGACCGACCCTGGGAGGAAAGGACGCCAAGTCCCTGCAGGCCAGATGCAGATGAGGGCAGGGTGCATGCCAGACAGTGTGTCTGCAGATTTGCCTCCGCTCCTCCTGATAAACACTGGGCAGGCTGACAGGTAGGTGTGGGGAAAAAAGCATCCCTAATGAAGGTGGTCTTTCTCCTCCCAGCTTCCAAATTCTTGAAGCAAAGAAACCTTAAAGAATCAGTAGTCCTAGACAGGGCTACCTTTTATAGCGATCAGTATACAAAAACTGGAGCCTTCCAGTCAAGAGTTTTGCAACACATTTCCCACAATCTAAGACAGTGCCTAAAGTGAACTGTTCTCATTGCCGTGCCTGCCTGCCCACCTCACCACCACACAGACAGGCCCTGAGACCGTAAAACTAAACAACCCGGGGAAAGGCAGACGGCTGGTGGTATGGAAGAATTCCTGGTCTAGCCTGATTCCCTAGAGACTGGTTCTGGCACAGAAAGCTGTCCCTGTCCCCTGACTCATGCAGTCTCTTCAACCAAAAAAAATGAGGTGTTTCTCTTCATCCAACAGTTTCCCTTAGCTTCCTTCCCTGCTGACTTTCATTCAGCACCTCTGCGTCCACAACATATATTACATCTTTACATGTTCCATACAGCCCTTCAATGATAGGTAGGTATTGATTACTGACAAGGCAGCTCAGGGAGATGTGAATCATATTCAAGTTCCCAAGCAACTAGCAAATAGTGGGATGGCTTCATGATCCACCAAAAGCCCAAGTTCTTCCCCTAGTGGGTCTCTGACCTTCATCTCAGCAGCAACTGATGAAGTGGGAATCTTGGGAACCTTTTTCTCAGGGTACCGGGCCCAGCACTGCACATACATAGGCCTTACCCTGCTCATATAGACTGAATGGACATACAGATGGTTGATTGGATTAATGAAGGATGGATTAATAGATGAGAAAGTACTTAGGGAGCAACTGAATTAACTACATCATCCAAGCAGCCTGATTTTTATCACTCTTCAGCTAAGCTGTGTCAATGCCAGTCCTCTGACAGTGCATTCAACCACAAGGAGGGGAAAAAAAACAATGAACCTTGGAAACAATTATTGTTTTTTTCATGAATAATGGTATCCAGAAGGAGGTACTTAAGGACAGGGGCAGTTATTCAAGAACATCACTGAGGTACCAGCTTTCCCCATCTTCCTAGTTCACCATTCTTAGCTTATGGCTTTCAATCTCATGGTAACAGAATGGCTGCTGCATCTCCAAGCACAGCATCTGCCTTCCAGGTAGGAAAAAGGCAGAAGGAGAAAACCCTTCTCTTTATAAATCTTTGTGTGTGTTTTTTTAAAGTATATAACCTTCTGTATTGATTTAGAGAGAGGAAGAAAGAGAGAGAGAAACATCAATGTGAAAGAGAAATCAATCAGCTACCTCTCATGTGCCCAACTAGGGACCAAACCCACAACTTTTTGATCAATGGGGTTAGGCTCCAACGAACTGAACCACAGCAATCAGGGAAAATTTTTATGTTTTTAACCGATGAGAGAAACCATCAGTTGGAGCATCTGCCTATTCCCCTTTACCAGAACAAGGTCACATGGGCATCCACAGACATGGGGAGGCTAGGGGATCATGGAGAAGAAAAGGAGAAAGACTTGAAACAGCCTCTGTAAGTCACCCTATAAAGTCTACCATGATGGGTTCATTACTTAAGTCCATGTCAATAATTTAGGCAGATTCAAGCAAAGAGAAAAGTTCTTTGTGGGTTTCTTTGTTCAAAAGCCAGTATAAAACCATGCATAATTAGAGACTTGGAAGTAAAAGATTTTGTGTCATTACAATGTCAATCAAATATATCATCCTTCACAATTTATTCACTCCATGGGCCTTTATTGGGTCAAGAATACTTTTTAAATGAATGATATCTGACACATAAAAAAGAACTTAGAAATGTTTATGGAATGGAACTAGATCACATTTGTCTAATAATGAAGAATAGCATTTACTTAGTGCTAAGCACAATGGATGAAAAAAAAATCAGAAACATCATTCCTACCCTTAAGGAGTTTGCAGTCCAGCAAGGGGACTCAAGAACAGCAGTGTATACTATGGAAACTTACTTGCTAGACTGTGTTAAGAAGACAGAGGCAGCCTAAAGATAGCAAGGGTGAGCATGGTTTAGGTGGGCTTCCTGGTAAAGGCAAAGCTTCACATGGGCCTTTAACAAAAGCATCTGCTGCTGCTGCAATCATTCCTAACAGAAGAGAAGCTCAGAGCTGGCTCTTTCCCACACCAATCCTTCAAGCTAGGCATAACTTCCCACTCCAGATGCTTAAACCCAGGTCTGCCTGGACTGAGCCAGATCTCTATAACTGGACAGGAGAGAGGTTAGGACACCTCAGACAAGGAGCAAAGCAGAGGAACAGGCTCAGGTGAGGGGAAAAAATAAGTGGACAGCCAGCCAGCCCTGCTGGGTGCTGGAATGGCCCACAGTGTAGTGAAGAGGAGGCTGGCCAGATAAGATCAGAGAGCCATTAGAATGCAAGAGAAGGCCTGGACTGTGTGGGAATCAAAAAGACCCTAGCTTACTAGATGTGACAGTAACATGATGTAAATGTTATACTGAAGAAGCATATCAGACAGCTTGTGTGGCAGGGAATAAGGAAAGGGGCAGCTGAAGGGGAGGAAAACAGTGAGAGCCAGTCCCAGCCTTTGGGTTCCAGAGCAGAACCTGGTCTTCCTTGGTGAGGGAAGTGTGTGTGCCAGAGGTCAAGGGCAGCCACCAGCCTTCTCTGCAACTGCCTTCCCTGTCCTCTGGCCATGGGGAATGAAACAGGGGTGGGTGCATGATCAAAATACAGCCATACTTTCTCCCTTCTAGGAATCTGAAGTTGGGACACAAGCTCCCTAGTTCATTAGTGGGCAGCACTGGTCTGAGAAAAGCACATAAGTTCAGGGCTGGGGCCCAAATTCCTGGCAAAGCAGAGAAGCCAGTTCTGCAAAGAGATTAAAAGAAAAGCAGGGGAAGCTTGTGGGTGCGAGACAGACAGCCTAGGTTGCTTGGAACTCCCCTCTGTTCTATCCCAGGCCCTCAGGAGGCCTAGTTATTCTACTACCATTGGGTTCCACAGCTTTATATCCTGTTTTGTTTTGTTTTTTTAAATATCCTTTATACAGACTACCTTGAGTGGGGCTCTTTCATTTGTCTCCTATTGGAGACAAAGATATTTCAAAATAAGACACAAGATGGCTGGACAAGATGAATCCAGGCTGCTAACTGACCAGAAGATGAAAGATGAGCATCTCCAACTCTCATAGGATCAGTTGTGCAAGGCACTGGGGAGAATGATGAGGCTTGAGACATTGCAAGGTTTCTTATCATGGCAGGTGAGTATATGGATCTATCAACAATTTGATACTGGTATTCCTATGTATCTTAGGCAAAATTATGGAACAAGCACAGTATGTATGCTTACTCATTTATTCCAACATTTAATTCTTAACAGAAGCCTCCAGAAAACATATAGATTATAGATATAGATATAGATATAGATATAGATATAGATATAGATATAGATATAG